>JAWPHD010002845.1:0-238794 GCA_037043455.1 Cyrtodaria siliqua | reverse complement strand
GAAACAATCATTATAGGGTGGGTGGGTGGGGTGGGTGTGTGTGTGTGTGGGGGGGGGGGGGGGGGGGGGGGGGGGGGGGTTAACACAGTAATATATATTGAAAAAGATAAGAACAACGGTACAATGGATGGAAATAAAAAGACAAGATAAATTCAATAATTTCAAACTATGATGTAAACGATATATGGCGAATATTGAATCCCGATACTAAACATTTTACATGGCATTCGAATCATAAACCTCCGATATTTTGTAGGCTTGATTACATTTTAATATCCTCAAATACAGTAAATCATATTACAAAGTGTAAAATATCTGCAGGTCTACTTTCGGATCATTCATTAGTATATTTTAACATTAACCTGTCAAAACAAAATCACGGTCCCGGGTATTTTAAACTCAATAACGGTGTACTTTTAAATGAGGATTATCAAATAAATATTTGAAATGCCATAAAAGAAATATCCGATATAAATAAGAACGCTAACCATAATACATTATGGTAATTAATTCAAGGCGCAATAAGGAATGAAGCAATAAAATATTGCTCTACTAAAAAGAAAAGGAAATAAATGAAGAAAGCACAGTAACTAGGCAAATAAATATATTAGAATATGATTTATCAAACGACCCAAACAATGGGCAATTACATGAAACACTAAAAATAAAGAAAGATAAACTGGCAGAAATAATTGAAAAGAAAACAAACGGAATAATCTTGAGAGCAAAAGCACAATACATCGAAGGAGCAGAGAAAAATACTAAATATTTCTCAAATTTAGAAAAGAAAAGATCAGAGAGAACAACTATTACACGATTATTAATAAATGGTAACGAAATTAAACATCAAAAAGATATAATTGCAGAAACAAAATTATATTACGAAATCTATAGAAAAAAGTTAACCCAATGGATTCTAATCACGATTTTTTTCCTAATATAAATATTCCGAAACTAAACGAAGAACAGAAGCATAATCTTGAAGGAAACCTTAATGAATACGAATGTACAATGGCACTTAAAGATATGAAAAACAATAAAAGTCCTGGTTCAGATGATTTAACCCACTGAATTCTATAAAATATTTTGAAATGATTTAAAACTCTTCTACTTGAATGCGATAAACTATTCATTTGACAACGGTAACTTAACCACGCTACAAAAACAAGGTATAATAACGCTCTTACCAAAAAATGATAAGGAACTTACAACACTTAATAACTGGAGACCGATAACTTTATTAAATATTGACTATAAAATTGCTACAAAAACAATCGCAAATATAATTAAAAGTGTTATTCCACATATAATTAATGCATCACAGACCGGTTTTATAAAGGGGAGATATTTAGGGGAAAATGTAAGACTTTTATTTGAGGTAGTGGATTATCTTAACGACAACGAAAGTCCAGGTTTACTTTTTTCGCAGACTTTGAAAAGGCATTTGATAGTATAGATCATGATTTTATTTTTACATGTTTGAAATATTTTAACTTTGGTGATTCAATAATAAATTGGATAAAACTATTTTATCACGATATACAAAGTTCTGTGTCAAATAATGGACATATATCTGAATTCTTTAATGTACAAAGAGGAGTTAGACAAGGATGCCCACTGTCACCAATTTTGTTTTTTATTGCTATTGAAATTATATCGAATGCTGTAAAACTTGAGAAAAACATTAAGGGGATAGTTTGAAGCTGAATAAGAAATGAAAAATTCATTTTTACGCCGACGATGCAACGTTTATGGTAGATGGTTCACAAAAATCATTAGAAATGCTTGTTAACATTATTTAAGAATTTCGAAATATATCTGGGTTAAACTTAAATACAAATAAAACAACTATTTTAAGAAATGGAAGCCTTAAAGATACTAAAATTGAATACTGTAAAAACAAAAAAAATCGATGGACATCAGATAAAGCAGTTACCTTAGGGATGTTTTCACAAATAATAGAAATAAATTACATGAACTCAACTTTAATACACAAATTGATGAATTTTATACGTGTTTAAATAAATGGAAAAAACATGATTTACCATTGATAGGTAAGATCACAGTGATCAAAAGTTTTGCGCTTCCAAAACGTATATACCCGTTAACAGTACTAGAAAACCCTAAAAAGGATATTATCAAACAAATAACAAAACATATGTATGAATTCCTATGGAATGAGAAACCTGATAGAATAGGAAGAAAAACTTTAATACAGGAATACGAAAAAGGACGGCTTAAAATGATAAACTTGGAAGTGTATATAAACTCTTTAAAGTGTAGCTGGATTAGGCTAATATTAGACCAAAATAATAACGGATTATGGAAACGTCCCTATGCAAAAGAACTAAATAAAATAGGTGAAAGTGCGTTTTTCGAATGCAATCTTAATAGTGAAGACGTAAATACCATTGGCATAAAACATGTGTTTAAGAAATCATTGAAAGTTGGTCAGAGGTAAATTTTACGAAGGATATAGAATATATTTCCAAACAGATCATCTAGAACAACTCTTCATTAAAACACAAGAAAAATGTAATCTATATTAAAGAATGTGATAATTTAGGATTGAAATATACTGAACAACTATACGATTGTCGAGTAAAGAGATTTTTTACATTTACAGAGCTCAAAGAAATAGTGACTTTCTACAATACCATACGTTAATTAACAGCATTCCAAACGAATGGAAAACGTTACTCCAAGAAGAACAAATAAATGTAAAAATAGCAAAAATGTTCTGATAAAGAGTTTTCTAAAGAGCAAAATGCCAAATAAACTCCTAACTAAATTACTGATAGAAAAAGAGACAAATAACAATATTGTGAAACCACAAGTAAAGTGGGAAGGTTTTCTCGGAGATCTAGATTGGAAAAACATTTATTCTTCATCATTCAACAGTACAATTGACACAAAACTACGTACATTCCAATATAAATATATCATGAGAATCATACCATGTAATAAATTACTGTATAAATGTAAACTAGTTAATTCTAGTTTATGTGATTTCTGTGGAATGCATGTAGAATCTCTTATACACTTATTTTGGGAATGTCCAATTATTCAACAATTTTGGACGAGTTTACAAATATTTCTCCAGGGTAAAAGTTTGGATGTAAATTTTGATCTAATATCATTTTGTATAAGTAAAATAACAAATAATAGCAGTATTGTCAACTTTATTATACTCATAGCAAAATATTTTATTTTCATAAACAAATGCAGGAAAGCCATACCGGAGTTTAATTGTTTTATACAATATTTAAAAAAAAGAAAGGACATAGAACAGAACATTGCAGTATTTAAAGATAAAATTGAACAACACAACAAGAAATGGGAAAAGTTTAAGGCATAAGGGAAACTAGATGGTGACCGAGATATACAATAAAATAATCAACGTATATAATTAAAACTGTATATAACAATACAACGACATCATTGATTTAGCCTAAGTCTAACACTCCAATACTCCTATTCCTACTATCTGTCAAATCTTCCTATGTCTGCTAATTCTAAATTCTTCTAAAGTTTCTTTTAGAACATACATGTATTATAAGATGTTGCATCAATGTAACACATTGCTATACAACTGTACGTTAAAGTTCATATATGCTTGTAACATTTTGTAATATATTATGCATTGAGTGAGAGAAATAAATTATTAAAAACGAACTTAGACATCATTTAATAGCTGAAAGCACACGCATGAGCGAACATTAAAAACTGAAAATTAAAACACTTTTACTGCAAATTATATTTATCCAACATTAGCTCCACCGGCCATCGGTGCAATGCTGCAGTATTCGTACTCATAGCGCCTGTCCCTGCAATACATAATATTATATTTAATTAATAATTCCACGATGTCCAAAATAGTATATTATTATGAACATATCTGTCAGAAGAATCATTTTAATTTTTTCCGAAATATTTCGAATTCCCATTGTTAAATTATCAGTTATGAAAACGGTTGTATAATTTTAACAGTACATAATCAAACCACAAAACAGTTGTACATTTGTAAGATGTAGCGATCGACCATATCGTACTCGCCCGGTACAGCTGCATTTGTAAGAGTTAATAAACGTACGGAATCCTGTTAGGGCCATCGCGATCTCGCGTTTTCAATTTCGCGAGATTGCGAGATTGCGAAATAAATTTCGCATTCTCGTCCTATTCTACATTGAAAAAAAAGCGAGATTTGCAATCCAAACTTCGCGCAAACCTCTCGATTTTATCACGTTTTCATTTGGACGAGATTGCGAGATTGCGAAATAAATTTCGCATTCTCGTCCTATTCTACCTTAGAAAAAACGCGAAGTTTGCAAGCCAAACATCGTGCAAACATAGCGATTTTATCACGTTTTCATTTGGGCGAGATTGCGAGAATGCGAAATAAATCTCGCATTCTCGCCGTATTCTACAATGAAAAAACCGCGAGATTTGCAAATCAAGCTTCGTGCAAACCTCGCGCTTTTACATCGGCCGATTGTACCATGAAAAAAACGCGAGAATTACGCGAAGTTTGGATTAGCAAACCTCGCGGTCTTTTCTCTGATGTACCAGAGGGCAAAAACAAGAAAACATATTTCTTATTCTCGAATCTAATAAGAATAAAATTGCGAGGTTTACACAAAGTTTGAATTGCAATCCTCGCGTTTTTTTCATTGTACAATATGCCGATATAAAATCGCGAGGTTTGCACGAAGTTTGATTGCAAATCTCGCGGGTTTTTTTCATTGTAGAATACGGCGAGAATGCGAGATTTATTTCGCATTCTCGCAATCTCGTCCAAATGAAATCGTGATAAAATCGCGAGGTTTGGCTTGCAAACTTCGCGTTTATTTCCAGGTAGAATAGGACGAGAATACGAAATTTATTTCGCAATCTCGCAATCTCGCGAAATTGAAAACGCGAGATCGCGATGGCCCTAACAGGATTCCGTATAAACGCCTATGCTGTAGAGTTTTCGGAAGTCGTCCGGTACGGCACGATTCGTTAAACCATGTGCAGTATGTAGCGATCGATAATGTTGTAGCCTTTTCGGAAATGGCTCGATTGACTATTGTTAAACATTTTTAAACATGTATCACACATTAAAACACAGCACACTCTTTTTAGAATACCGATATTTGAAACCACACTGAGATGTATGCAATAGTCTATCATTCTTCAAATAATTGACTTCTATCGTGTTTAACGCATGTTCAAATTCTTCCCTACTGTATGGAATCCTGTTAGGGCCATCGCGATCTCGCGTTTTCAATTTCGCGAGATTGCGAGATTGCGAAATAAATTTCGCATTCTCATCCAATTCTACATTGAAAAAAACGCGAGGTTTGCAAGCCAAACTTCGTGCAAACCTCGCGATTTTATCACGTTTTCATTTGGACGAGATCGCGAGAATGCGAAATAAATCTCGCATTCTCGCCGTATTCTACAATGAAAAAAACGCGAGATTTGCATATCAAACTTCGTGCAAACCTCGCGCTTTTATATCGGCCTATTGTACGATGAAAAAAAACGCGAGAATTACGCGCAGATTGGGTTAGCAAACCTCGCATTTTTTTCTTCGATGTACCAGAGGTCAAAAACAAGAAAACATATTTCTTATTCTCGTTATCTAATAAGAATAAAATCGCGAGGTTTGCACGACGTTTGATTTGCAATCCTCGCGTTTTTTTCATTGTACAATATGCCGATATAACATCGCGAGGTTTGCACGAAGTTTGATTGCAAATTTCGCGTTTTTTTTCATTGTAGAATACGGCGAGAATGCGAGATTTATTTCGCATTCTCGCAATCTCGCCCAAATGAAAACGTGATAAAATCGCTATGTTTGCACGATGTTTGGCTTGCAAACTTCGCGTTTTTTCCAAGGTAGAATAGGACGAGAATGCGAAATTTATTTCGCAATCTCGCAATCTCGCGAAATTGAAAACGCGAGATCGCGATGGCCCTAACAGGATTCGGTATTACTGCCATCTTATCTTTAAATACTACAACATAGTCAAATATCCTAGAGTGCGATTAATATTCCCAGCGCCGTCTTCTTTGTAGGCGTGTCTTTATTTGTAATTTCATGTTCACCAAACCATGGAGAATTGGGTATTTAAGCTATACAGTTTAGTGCAGGACCTCATTTACCGAAGCGCAACGGTGTAGTTGTAAGAGCGCCTTTCATTCGGGAGGTCTGTGTTCAATACCGACCGTGTATTAACAAATACTTTATTATTCACTTGTAACACTTTCTAGACGAGCAAATAATTAGGTGGGATATCATGTACTACGGCGTGTTATTCCAGTGTGGCAGCACTACATCTGTTACATGTAGACAGTGGATAGATCCAAACACATAGACACTACACACACACATTCAAAAGTTCAGACTCAATTTTGACTATACCTGTGGGTGTCCTATCGGTTAAAAAGTACGGAGGGACTATAATTCTCACACACACATACTCGAACACACGACGTTCTGATTTACAGACAGGCATCCTATCCACTGAGCTATAGAGACTTCATGATACAGTTGTATATTTAGCATCATTTTTACATATTTGAACGCACCTCAAGCTGCATCCATATATTTTCATTCGTGTCTCTCATTTAACGAAAAGAATATTTTATTATGTGTGTGTGCGCGCGTGTGCGCCAGTTATTGTGCAATGCATATTCTTTTTAGATATGCGACACAATACAAACACATATCGGTGGTGTAGTGGTTATGTATAAGAGCAAATAAGAGCGCAATGCCCCTGGTTCAAATCCCGCTCATGGAAACTATTTCCTTTATGAAATATATTTAGAAGCCGTATATATTTATCGATATTTCCAAATGTTGCAAATAGAAGGCTAGATAAAAAATGTGACCTGGAACTACTTCGTCTTCGTTCATGAAGTATACGTAAAACTATTTAAAATACAGACTCCCTCTGTAGCTTTAACCTTCGGTTACCTAAGGTCGAGTTGTACTGATATTGTGGTATTCTCCGAGTATTGCTGTTAAACGAGTAAAACACCGATATCCATTATAACCGCTGTTGTGGACTTGGTAATCTATATTTATTTAAATAGTTTTTAAAACTCCCGACGTCCATATAGTTTTTAATCATTATCATAATAATTATTTGAAGATTCCAAAACAATTGCAAGTTGTCTTTGTATTTCACTATTTGTTGATTATATTGCATAAGTGTAATATATTATTAAAACCTATAATATAATACAGAAGAAAAAATGAAATCTTCAAATTGCTCTTGTCTGAATATAATATAATTGTACAAGGTTTAAAAGCAAACGATACTAGAGAAATACATCGAGATGAATTTTTACTGTGTCCATTTAGAGTGAAATGAGGTATGTGTCCATTTAGAGTGAAATGATGTCCTCATCTCTATAAAATACAATAGTTTCAAGATAAGAAATTGACAGATTTTTTCAGATAAACATTACGTAGCAGACAATCTGGAACTTTCTCATGGTGATTATTATGCAATGAAATCACCGCCGTCATTACTTGTCCAGATGGAACTGTGAAATCCTGTACTTGGTCAAATTCGTTTGTCCAACCACTTATGGAACAGCCATAGAGTTTCAATGCTTCGGTAGATAGATATAATTACAATACATATATATTACATCTTGGATAGCACTATCCTATACAGGTACATGAAAAACGTCATCAGTTTAATAGTTCGCATTAACGTAACTAAACCACTAAACTACTAAACTACAAATGAATACTTACAAGTAGATAGGAAATGTAGCATTCAAGGACCACAGTCAACCAAAAACACGTATAGAAACAATAACAATTATCAGGATGAATACAAGACAAGGTATACGACATCCCAAACATAATAGAGTTGACAAAATGGCTTAACTGATATATTACGTTAAATCAATGTTATTATGGAATCTGTGCCGTTGAATCAATAATGTACGTTGTAGATATAGTCCGATTACGACAATCTGTAATTTGTTCTCCGGTTATATACCAACAAATGTGGTGCTAGGGAGCGTAAATAGCAATATATATCTATATATATATATCGGATATATCTATATATATATATCGGCAAGCATGCATGGCGTAGCCGAATGTACAGTCAAACATACTCAATGTAGCCAAACATACAAACACACATACTAAATGTTGCCGAATCTACAAACTTACTCAATGTAGCCGAACGTAAATGTACAGACGAGCAAACGCAGTGTAGCCTAATATACAGACAACCCGACTCAATGTAGCCTAATCTACACATTTATTCATTATAGCCGAATCAACAAATATATTCAATGTAGCCGTCTGGTTTAATGTAGACGAATCTACAAACGTATTCAATGTAGCCAAATCTACAGAAGAACATTCTTAATGTACCCGAATATACTTATAATATTACTGTTTAGGATTTACTTACAATGTAAATTACAGCAATAAAATTTCCACACACGGTCCTCGTGCTGGCGATCGTGTACACTATTCATTCCACTGATATACTAATTAGGTGGACAGGAGGAATGTAAGAATTGGTCATACCAGTTCTGATAACCTACAAGATAAAATATCATTTTACATTAAAACTCTTCATTTTGAAAGTAACATTGTTCGCATTAATCATGTATATCACATTAGCTATATTCGATAATTTTAGATGAAGAAACAAACATTCCGTGATGACTGAGAATAATAATAACATCAACTGATATACATGTGTATCAGAATTTTGAGAATGCATAATCATAATCGAAATTAAGATAATTACTGATGATTTGTTTATTCAGTATACGTAAGTAATTCACTCGAGTGACTTGAGTAAAGGAGTGAGTGAGTGAGTGAGTGAGTGAGTGAGTGAGTGAGTGAGTGAGTGAGTGAGTGAGTGAGTGAGTATATTGTTTATTATAATGACATGTGCAATGTGACATAGAACACAACTTACAAGATAATATAAAAATATACACCCGACCCAAATGTGTATATAAGTCACCTCAAACAATATAAATGAAACAATCAGGAATTACTTTTAAATTACCAGACATGTATATATGAACGTATTTCGAGAATTCAATTATACATTTTACCAGTTTCTTATTATTTTTGTAGATTTTAATATTCTATCAATTAATTTGGCAAAATGATCAAACGAAATTGTCTTATGTTTCACCCTTCTATGATTTTTGCAGTCAATGTTTTACACGTTTTGTGAATATGAAGTTAAAAGGTAACTGATATTAAATTAACGTTAAATGTACTTTTTGTAAATTATGTTAAACGTTCAAAGGCAATACCCCTATTGTCAACTCTTTTTGCGGTATTGCATATTTGTTTCTATTTGTTTTGTATATTTTTGTTTGATTGGCTGTGTTGTTTGAATGCTACACTTTCTGTTTGACTTGTATACATACTAGTACTTTCAATGTTTATGTAATAAGTTCCCAAACGTAATGGAAAAAGGATTAGAGCAGATGAGTCATTTTGTGAGTTTCTTTCAGTTAGAGTCGGGATTAAAATCCTAGGTAAGAAAGTGAAATTGATGACACTATCCTTAATGATGCTATATCTCTATACAAGGCTAGGGAAGTGCACCTAAAGCAAATGGGAGCGGTTTAACGCTTGGCTTACTACCAACTTTAAGCTCGTGAAAACATGTAAACCCGTATATAAGGCAGATTTATAGAGAACCTATATCATCTCTTTACCTGCAATCGACAGAGTAACATCTAAGATACACACCCATTCACCATGTTCTGAAAAATAGCATAGCATCTGCGAATTTCGAACCCATGACTTTCAGATTGACAATCAATGCGCTTTTTCCAGTTAGTTGTTCAATAGCGTTATTTATCCGGATGTGTAAAGTTAGAATCCCGCGTTGAGCGAACTATCTTTCAGTGATAAGGTATTAAGTAATGTTTTCTTTTGTTTAAGATGTTTCTACAACGAACGACGGATTAAAAATGATGTCCTGGTATAAGTTTCTCTCCTTATATATCGGTTTACGGCCATGTTTCACAAGCTTGAATTTGATAGTAAACGAAGCATAAGACCCCTAGAATTTGCTTTAGATATACATCCACTAGCTTTATATAGAGCTATAGTCTTTAAGGTGTTTTCATTTAATGTTTCTTGCATAATTTCAATTTCAAATCTGTATTCGACGCTAGGAAATAAAAACATAGAATGCACCTCTAAGGACACCAGTTTTTTTGTAGCTTGTTTTAATGAGATTTTTGATAGACTATTTTCTTTGAAAGCTACATTAAATTTTCCTGTTCGACTTTTATATCTATTTTATCTTCTTTTATGTTTGAATAATTTGTTTAATATTGTTTAATGTCATTGAACAATACCAGTTCATACAAACAATGCTGAACATTTCGAAACCAATATAGAATGTTGGCCATATGTACACGTACACAGTTACACAGTTTCATTACAAAACATAAAAAGATCACCTGTCCAAAAGCATGAAGGAATGTCTTCCGTGTTTTCCGTCCACACATCCGCACAAGATAAGTCAAACCTCCTATCTTCCCTATGATTGTCATGATAACTTTGAACCCTATTAATGGCTTGTTTCCGTGAAGGACATAGAAAGTTGAGAGGCCCATCGAATTCGTTTATGTACGCGCCACTGGCAATTAATTGAACGGTCGATAAGATCCATACTTTGATGATCTGCAAGGTAAAAGAAGAACATTAATGTAACATGTTACTTTCTTCGTTTCAATTATTAATTAGTATTGATAGCAGCTCATTACACGAAACAAACAAATGGCAGTTTAATTCTGGAATTTTGTCATCATGAGATATTGTCATTTGCAGAAACAGTTTGATCAAGAAGCGCATTTATATGTTTCGTCCGTCATGCATTTCAGTTTCGTTCAACAACTGACTTTCAGTGGTTATCAATGAATGTCAGCATTTATAGAATTTAGTATAGGATTTGAACTGCATTTACAAATTAACACGATAATGCTTCATATACTAAAGGAAAAAAGAAACGCAACTCTGTATTGATAATCAAGTATATTGGCGAACATCAAATATCTTGACGTGCATTTAACTTAAAACTATAATTTTATTTCAGTACACAGTATTTAGGTCTCATATTAATTTTTAACTAGTTTTTTTGTGAATCTGAATTTCAGATAAACGTTCAGAAGCCAAACCAAGCGTTACGTCATATAACGCGGGCAGGAAATACAAACAATGTATTCGGTTATTAGGAGGACCCATTATGTTCAGGATGGTTTCACGACGGTTACACGACGGTTTTTGCTGGGGAGCGGAAATTGGGGAGCGGAAATGCTAAACATAGGTGCTTGAGACAAAAAGGAACGCCATCACTCCTGGACGTCCTTGTTTAGGACGTTTGTTGATCAAACAGTCTCCTTATAGGAAAGAAACTCTGTAAGCAACTGCTTTCGTTCCAATCCTTTTTTACATTTTGTATTATGTACATTTTCACCGATTGTATAAATATTGGAAATAAAATAAGTTTAAACCAAACAGTCTCTCTCAGACGTTGAAATAGTCGTATTATAATGCATTCATGCACGCCAAAATAGATAGATACCGTACGCTGCGAAATTCCGTCCAACAGTATTCACGTTGATCTTTACGTAAACGTGGCACCAATACAACCAAATTTGACAATAATTCTTGATTCTTGATGAATGATGACTGGCGACGAAATTTATGCAGAAAATGGCAAGTGTATCTGAGTACACATGGCACGACCCTTGCATCACGTGTATACGTTAAATTGTGTATTTCACGTTTTACACAACAATAATTTTCAATAAAATATATAGTGGAGGTATCGATGACGATTTTCAGTCACTGTTAAATTAACAATATATTATTTGAAAGAGCAAAAGTACTTATATACTGACCCTAAAAAAGTTTATTTTTTCTTTAAGAATACATAAACCTCAAAAACAAATAAGTTATTGCTTGAGTATGTCATTATAGAAAATGCACTATATATATATATATATATATACGAGGGGTGTTCGAAAACTTTTGCAAACGCACTGTATACTCGACAATCACGGGATTTACCTGTACAAAACCAATACGAAACGGATGACTGATCATCACTGTACATTGTGTATAAATATAATTGAAATCCACAAACCGGTTCATTTGCAATTTCGATTGCTTTCAGGTGTATTCATAGACACTGCGTTGAAAATGGTTAGAAAACGAATAGAAAATGTTGCTGAAATCAGGGGTTATATAAAAGCCCGCTGTAAGATGGGATTGAGTGTCAAAAGCATACATGATGAGATATGTGTTGTTTATGGGGATAAACAAATGTCATTTTCCACAGTTTAAAGGTGGTTTACAAAATTCAGTTCCAGTCAGGAATCAGTCAAAGAAGCCTCTTATTCAGGAAGACCCAGGTCTGCAGTTACCAAATCTAACATTAATAAGATCAAGTCCATTATTGAGAAAGATGCGCGTTTCACTATCAGACAGCTGGCACAAATGACAAACTTGGGTTTAGCATCTGTCCACTTCATTCTGAAGACAATTCTTAAGCTTACGAAGATAAGTGCTCGCTGGATCCCCCATTTGCTCACCGATGAGCAGAAACGTACGAGGGTGCAAATGGCAAAGCAACTGCTGAAGAAGTACCCAAAATATCAGAAAAAGGTGTTTGATAGTCTCATAACTTGTGATGAGACATGGGTCCATTTTTATGAGCCCAAGCGAAAAGTTGATAACAGGATATGGGCTCTGAAACATGCCAAAAGGCCAAGTATTGCTAAACGAACACTGACAGCAAAGAAGGTGTTGTACGCCATTTTCTTCAGAAATTCTGGGCCACTCATGCAAATTGCTGTTCCAAAAGGTAGGGGTGTGTCTGGTAGCTTCTATAAGAATGTGGTTCTAAAAAAATTGCGAACAAAAATGAGAAAAGTACGTCCAAAAACCGGTCTCCAGCAAGTCCATTTGTTACATGACAATGCTCCAGCACACAAATCCTCAACCGTAGCACAGATTTTGAAGTCTGAAAAGGTCAATGTATTGTCGCACCCTCCCTACAGCCCAGACCTGGCCCCGTGCGATTTTTTCCTCTTTCCGAAATTGAAAAAACACCTATCTGGTAGGAGATATAGATCCAGAAGTGCATTGGGGTCTGCAGTTCACCAGTTTCTTATGGGTGTACCCAAAGATGAGTATGAAAATTGTTTCAAAAATTGGATTTAAAGATTGAAACGATGTGTTCTGGCTAAAGGGGAATATTTCGAAGGTAACTAGACAAAAAAAATATCAACTTTTAATTAATATCTCGGAGAAAACGTGTCATTTGCAAAAGTTTTCGAACACCCCTCGTATATACCATTTGATCATTTATATCAACATTGCTTTGATATGATTAATTTAACGCTATCAGTTCTCTAAATGCAATATACCAGCACTGGGAGCATATATGTGTGTATATACATGTAATTCAATTTTAATATACCAGTACTTCTTTTCAATAATCTAATATATGAGTTACAATAATTTTAATTACGAAAAACAATTCCAATTACTTACCATTATAGCAGGTATAATATAGAAATGTTTACAATCAACCGTCTCGAAAATAATGATTAACGTGTGCCTTATATAACGGTATATATCTGCACGCGGTACCTATTGCGTAGTTAGCGGAACGCGTCCCTTCTTTGTCTTACATTTTCTTACCTATATGTTTATCTACTAAAGTACGTGAACGGTTAAGGGTTACATTTGACAATGTGGGCTAGATAAATGACAGTATGTCAAGTAAACAAATTTTGCAATTGATAATGCTAATAACATTAAACAAGTGCTTAGACATTTTTTATTCCGAACCTACGCACACTTGTATGTACTCGTATTAGAAGAAAAAATACATACCACGCCGTATTTTATCGAATAAAGAATGCAACTGCGCCACATCTGAATTTCGTATTGTGAACCATGTCAACGTCTTTTGACAAATCGGTCATATGTATTATAAGATGGGTTCAAGGGAGACTACTCTTTAAAAATCATCCTTGGGTTGCAAATAATTATTGAAACAACCGGAATTAACTGAAGAATTTATTTATTGAAGGCTTGTCTCTAATTCAATGTTGATTATCTAAGTCGGATGTGTATTACTCATACAAGGGAGACAATTGATGGCATAGCTAAATGAATCTTGAATTTCAAATGTTATGTTATTTTAAATGCTTAATACTACTAACATAATTGTATACATATGACAAAAATGTAAAAAATACCCGAATAGTTGTAAAAGTGGACCTTTTCATTTTGGTGGGAAATTCATAGTAAACCACATTGCTATCCCATAGCTTTTGTAAACAGAAGCATATGGCGATAGCAATCACAGTTTTTCGTCCGTCCGCCTATCCACTATCATATCTCTTATTAAAACTAGATATAACGGTTAAACAAGACATGTGGCAATCGATGACCACAGTCAACTAAACACGCATAGAAACAAACAACAGTTACAAGGATAAATACAATGTTAAGCAAGTTATGACATCACAAACATAAAACGTTGCCAATAGGGCTTATGCCTTGCAACGACCAGGGCAAGACATGCCGCTAGTTCCGTGGGGGGAGGGGGAAGTGGGGGGTTAAACCAGCTTATAGGGCGCTTCAGACATCAATCTTATCCTGTTGTCATCCAATTAAAGCGGGGTAGTTTCAATAAAGAAAACACCGCCATGCAATATCCTCCAACAAACTATGCAGCATTAATAGGCAAAATAAGTATAACATAAACATAAGCATGTATAGACGAATATAAAAACAAAAATATAGAAAGCACTACTCTAGGACTTGGCAGAAGCCATAGAAACAAGAGAATAAACCATTAAGGGCACAAGACAAGATTGGAGACAATATAAAACGTTACCATTCTCTCAGGAATTAGGTAGACGTCATCATAGGGTCCACACTACGTCCGATAATCGCACAGTCAAAGAGGCAAGCATAGTGGCAAACTGTAAATGGGTAAACGTATAAACATGCACTGCGTTGCAAAATGATAGGGTCATAACTTCTTTTTATAAACGTTGTAACAAGTTTAGTAAATATTGTAGGAAAGTAGATATGATAGTAGAACAAGAATGAATCCATGCAAGGATCACAGTCAACCAAAAACGCATTGAAACAAACAACAATAAAAAGGATAACTAAAAGGCAAGGTTACTAATCATGACCAAGTATTGGATGTTGCTCTGGGAACATCCTCTTTAAGTCTTGAGCCAGGACCCAAAATGTTCGATATTGCTACCAACTCAGTTGGCAAATTCTACCACCACTTTTGAAAAGAGCAATGTCTGTAGATGACATTTATCCATGATAGCAATCTGCAATAGGTAGCTTATATAGTTTAATTTGAACAATATTAAGTGTATCATTGTAGCCCTGGCATCAAATTGTGGATGTTTATTTTTGCAAATTATGTTGTTTTGATAATTGTTAAGGTGCTTTTAAGCTATGCAGTTAAGTTTGTAGTTCATATTAGTTTAATACAAAAGAAAAAAGCTTTGTTTTGGCAGTGAATTCTGCTTAAAAGCACTATTACGCTTAAAATTGGAAGTCAAATTAACCCACCCACTTGTATACATTTGTATACATTTAGTTATCAAATAATAGTAAGTACTATGCAACATAAATACGTTCAGTAAACCTGAAAAGAGGATACACGCATCAAACAGAAAATGTAAGCCTTACTCACAATAATTGCATCATCATTATTATTTTAATTTTCTCACACATGTATATATTGTAAGAAAGATACAAACAGTCAAAAGGATTCTACATATAAGGACACTTTAAGTGTTTCTGCTTTTATAACAATAGTCCATTTTTAGGCGTATACATTATTTCAATACTTATTATGATTAAGACATTTGAATTATGTATTACACATAAAGACACGAATCAATAGATATCCTTGCACACATATAATGCAATTAGATGACTAGTTAATTACTTTATAATAGCAATTTATGTCTATTTTAACACCATTTTGAAATACCGCACTCACATAAATCACAATGAAGAATTCTGCATATGAAACTAAAAACTATTTTTTGCATTGCAAGAAACCATATTTGCGTCAATACGCAAAATAAAATTAACGAAATGAAGGTTAAAGGTAATACCTTGACTACTATACTAACTCCTAACCATGACTATTTGTTAGAATTAATACAGTTGTTATATCTAGAACTGTCGCTACAGGCAGACAAATATATCTACCGTCTCTGCCTCTTTGACCACTGAATGCACCTTACTGCACTAATACACTTTTCCTTTATGGTCACATTCACTTGAAACTGAATCATCAGAAATATATAAAAACAATCCATAGGCCAATGAATGAGTAGTAAAGGATTCCCACTGGCTTAAACTACTAAGGGTCATAACTCATGCAAAAAATCAAATCAGTTTTTTTTCTTCTTCACATCATAGTTAATGAGCATACCAAGTATTAACAATCCACCTAATAATGAATGAGGAGTTAGATACACGAGAAAATAAAAATAATGTCTTCACTAACATTTTCACATCATACTTAATCAACATGTACAATATTAAAACAATCCTCTTAAAATGTATGAGGAGTTCAACATACAAGATGTTGGCCCCTATATAATATATACAGATTAAAAAAATCGAAGTAACTTATGTAAAACTGATCGAACCAAATATATATTTTCTTCGCTGACATCGACATATCATGATTAATCAGCATGGCAAATATAAAAACAATCCACCGTAAAATGAATGAGGAGGTACGCAGACACAATGTTGGACTACAGCCGGACGCCGTACGGACAAGCTCAAAGCAGTATATCCCCTTCAACTTCCTTGGCGGGGGTATAATGACACCTGCTTAACATTGGTTGTGATATTCTTCACATTTTATTATAGTCATATCCCGGGGCAAATAATAGGGACACTGTAGATCCCGTTGGAGGGATAGGCAGAGGGGTAGAACCCCCCCCCCCCCACCCAAACTCATGTTCATTTTGTCATTTTTTGTTCATGCTCATTAAAGGTCTTCATCATGATCCCTGCATTGTTTCAGGTGCCATCTCGCTCATATCACAAGAGCAGTGGCAGAAAAACTATAACGTGGCTCCAGCGTAAATGGAGTGTCTACAATAGAATTTGCAGCAACTCTGCAGGTTTGGGACTGCTAGTAAGGTCAATTACTTTTTAGTACACGCAGAAATAGTGCAAATTCAAATGACAATTACCTAAACAAGATCGAAAGTTTATTTATCAATGAGGAGGGTAGTTGCGACAATGACAAAGACTAACATACAGGGACCTATGTATTGCCTTAATCTGTCCCTTATTGATCTCAGTAGTTACTCCAGTTTTTGTTGTTGATGAAAAGCATAACTTTACTCTAAATTTCGTGGGTGAAGTTATTCAATATGCACCTTATAAGAACCAGAATTGAATGAATTGAATGAATTAAATGTTGTTGAATGGCTCATCAACACATCATATGCTATTTAGACCAACCCCAGAGAGAGTGGAGTGATATGTAGGAATCCGGAAACCTGCCCTAATAGTAATAACACAAAGAGTATACGGTTCTATAGATATACTCCGATACACGGGACCACCCGTATTACGTCTCCATCCGTTGTACGAGGCTACCTCTCTCTTCACGAGGGACAGTGTTTTGCCTAATAACACACCGACGAGAGTCAATGGCGCCGACGAGGCTTGAACTCGGGTTTTTCGGATTTCATGTCCTCCGTGCTATCCACCGAGCCACAAGCTGTGTGCGCTCAATGGGTGCATGACTACTTACTTTAGCTAAGACAAAGCAACGGTTTCCTATGTCTTTTAGTGAGTGGATTTATTAATTTGGGATGTGTAAACATCGTTAAGATAGGCATTTACTTACGATAACAGTTTCAATTGTTTTAGTTAATTTAGGTCTTAAAATGTGATACTCATCAAAGGTGTACAACTACAAGTCATAAACAAGAAGACAGAATGTCTCGCCTCAAAGTACTCACATGTTAAAAAGAAAAGAAAAAGAAAATGACAAGAGCAATTTCCGAATAGAACTCTGTAAAATTATGACCATGGACCAGGTAACATTTACCCCCATATCAGCATTTGAACAAACAAGAAAGAGTAGTATAAGTTTATGCTACATTGTACATGCAACATATTGACACTTAGCTCATATAGATTCGGAGAGTAAGACGTTTATATATACCTCAGTGTAATAGTGTTACCCGCAGCTCAGGGCCAAACATGAGCCAAGGGTCACCATTTGAACAAACTTGGTAAAGAACAATAATCCTATGCTAAACGCAAAGTATAAGACGTCTTGCTCTTCTAGTTTCAGAGAAAAAATAGTTTGTATATAGACATTTCTATACCATACTTTGGCGGTGGCTGAAATAAGTTGTTTTTGGAAGCGGCGTTGTTTATATTTTACCTTTTACACATACAAAACTTTTAGCAATATCGACAATCATCTTAAACGGACATCTGTTAACGTATATTTCAAGAATGGCATACTGAATGTCCCACATAATTGCAGCCGTCTTTTATTCTTTCATACCTTTCGTCACCAGATGTTAATATTGGAGGAAATAATTTCGACCCGAAAGAACGAAGGCTTAGATCGTTTGATAACTATTTTATGCAGGCGAATTCCTGAACGGTTTTAATGCTATACTTACTCAGAAGTGGAGATGTTCATCCCCATCCGGGACCAGATAACAATATTCATTTAAATAAAAGTTCAATGAGAATACCGAAGCATCCATGTACTGTTTGCAGTAAAGTGGCAAGAAGTAAAGCTATTTCTTGTGAAAAATGTGACAGAAAAACACAAGTGAAATGTTCCAAATACAATAGGATTATTACTAGAGTAACGTGTTCTGAAAGTTTGTATCAACTCGAGTAGGTAAATGACAGATCAAGGATCTCACGAGAGGCGGAGCCTCGAGTGTGATCTTTGATCTGTCATTTACCTACGAGAGGCGATACACACTTCCAGAACACGTTACTCTAGTAATGATCCTTTTATTATATACCTCCTTCATATAATTAAACATTATAAATATTTATATTTCTGTTGCATACGTATGCAATAAAGAAGGCTTCTAAATGTTTCACGGGTTAATTTTTGATAAAGCGTAGAAGGGAAATGGGCGTATTTTAATATATTTGGGGGTGTTGCTACAGCTTACAAGTTAAAGAAATATAAAAAGATCGGACAGGGAAAGTAGCATTCAAGGAGGACAGTCAACCACAAAACACAGAAACAAACACGCAAACAGACAAACAAGAAGGCAAAAGCAATAATAAATGCAAACGACATCACAAACACAAAAGGGTTGACAATATGGCTACCGCCTTGGAACGGTCAGTGGCAAAGTAGGCCACTGGGGGTTTAAACCGGTTCTAGGGTGCACCAAACCTCACACTTACCCTACTGTCATCCCATTAAAACAGGACAGTGTAAATAAAGAAATCCCCGCCATGATCTAATCTCTAACCAACAAGGCAGCATTAAAAGGCAATATAAGTAAAACACAAATATGCTCGTGTAAATATAATACAAAAAAATAATAGCATAGAAAGCCACAATGAAGGTACTCATTGACTTGGCAGAAGCCAGAGCAGTAAGAGAATAAACCATTAAGGGCACGACAAGAAAGATCATGGACAAACATCAAACGCCACCAAGTTCATTGGTGTGACTTACTTGTTTTGTTTGTTTGACGTAACGTCGTCTTGACGTTCTTGTGCAAATTGGTTTAAATGCGAGCATTATTAGGAATTTCCATGTTCAATTTTAAGTAGGATAGTGATATGGAATATATTTTTAGTAGCATATTGATACGGATTCAGAAAACCTCTAGAGGTGATACAGGTTTTTGTATTCCACTGTAAGAAAATGAAGGTACTATGCTTATAATTATTGATAGGTATATAATAAATCTCAATAAATGATTATGAGATTCTTTTACAAAATAATCAAAGTTTTAACCATGTTTGCAGTGAGTGCACCTTCCATGAACTACCTTTTTGTAGAAACAATGGTTCAGATAATATCCTCCAGGACAACCACTTGTCAAGACCCAGCATCACAAGCGTATTCTACTTCAATGCCATCAGATACTATAAATTTTGAGTATTTTACCAGAAATTACTTCACTTTTTGCATTTTAATGCCAGATCTATATTACCAAAACTTTCAGAGTTAAGCATTATTGCTCAGAATTCTAAAAATACCATTTTCATCAGTTGGCATGTGTATTTGAAGTTCGGTAAAGAGCCGTTCAATTCAAAAATGTTTCAGGAATGCAAGTAATAGAAATGTGTTACGGGACGCGACGGGACGGGAGAGGACCCGACGGGACGTTACGGATAGCGTGATTCCTTTATAGCCCCCATTTCACTTTGTGAAATCTAGGGTGTAAAAATAAAGAGAACACTATATTATTGCCTTATAAATCAATGAACTTTACTTGTCCATCTGTGAAGTCCTGTATTAGACCAACTTAACAGGGTTGTTCCTCATTTTCACTTTCCATTGATGTATTATGCGCCTCCCTACTAAAAATTTGATTTTGGTGCCACGTCGAGACAAAATAGCATGATTTGTTCATATAACGTGAATTAAATATACAAGTTACAAGGTGTTTATTTCACTAAATACCTAATAATGCGACAGATACAAAAAACAGAAGTACAATTACAGATAAAACAAATATGTCAAAAATTAAAAACAAAAATGTATTTACTGAAAATGAATGTGTTGTTTATATAATATTATAAAGAGTGCACATTTGATGAACTAAAATGTAGATGTAAAATAATATTTAAAACTAACCCGCCAAATAACGACACAATTACACTACAAACACGTTTATCAAAACTCTATCCAGTTGTTCAAAAAACTGTCAAGGTGTTCATGACATATAATAATGCATATATGCTAATTAAAAGTATAGGTTTATTGATGTGTTATTAAAATACCCGTGATTGAATATGCGTAAAATGAGCTGTAACTTTTAATTCGACGCTCCAGCTTTTAGGTTTGGCCTGGCTTATTAAATATAGATATACTGTGTCTATACAGTTTGGTTTCTCAAAACATGTAAGTTATATATATACCTTGTCGTCAGTAGGTTTAGCAACGGTGTACATATTTTGTGAAATTTGACTGTTTTTGCTTAGATAGCTACAATTAATTGAAATGTATATTACAATGAAGATGTTATGAGAAATGTTTATTTACTTGAAACATAGCCTTTATGAAAGTAAACGAAGTTTACCTGTTTGTAACCAAGGAATTGCTTGTTGAAAGAAGTTCACGAATCTAATAGAGATTATCGGTATATTATCAGCGTATGAAGAATGAAAATAACGACAAACGATAATGTTTATTAATTTATTTACCATATATTAGAACAATAAGTATGCATACATGAAAAAGATATATATAAGATGTAATTGGATAATAAATAAAATCCATGCCGTACATCATGTGTGTAACAGTTATCACAAATAAAGATGTAATGTAATCAATAAACCCATTTATAGGTAGTAATAAGCAACAATCTCAAACACTGATACAATTAACCATGTTTTGTTTTTAGTTTAAGTTCTCCATCTCGTATTTCAAACAGAAGCTATATACAGACGTCATGAAACAGCTTGTGTCAGAGTCACTGCTTTATTGTACAATACATTTTTAATTTATATCTGTCCGACGTCACCATTCCTACAAACTACCTTACCATATGGACTCGCTTCTAAGAACGACGTGTGATGTTGTGAAATAACAAGCCCATTAGGTTCAGAAAAGTAGTATGATAATGGACCTTTGGAAACGTCCGAGCACGACACATACGCAATAGTGCAGTCTCGGTTTGATTGAGACTGTTCATGAGCGGTAGTGAAATATGCTAGCTACCGCTCACGCCCTCTAGCCCCGGGTTGAGCAGAACTCAATATTCATAAAAATCAACAGTACAGAATTTTAACCATCCCGAAGATGGCAAGCATATGTCGGTGGATATAGCAATATTTGTATCTTTATTTCATTCCCTATTTCCAGCGGCTTATGGTCCCAAGATCTAATAAAATTGTATGCCCCGAAAAGCGAAATAAACAAAAAGGAATTTATTTGGGAGCAGCGGTTATGAAGCCTGCGTATCACAAATAACAGCCAAAAGACTAAATTAAGAAGCAGACAACATATGAGTGTTAAACAATACCCAGAGCCTTCTATCGGCCGGAGTAGTCGAACCACCGAATCGAAAATTAAGTAAGAAAACAAAAGAAATTGAAAATGTACCACCGATCACTTAATATAAGTATCGGGCTCAGCGATCTCCAAAGACCGAATGAATAACAGTACTGATTGCAAGCGCGTGGAGACGTTTTACTGCCGCCACACTGCACAAGCAACGCCACTGTGCTATAAAAATGAGTATGATAATGGACCTTTGGAAACGGCCGAGCACGACTCATACAATGTTCACTACAGTATTTTCATTTACTTTCATGTATTCATCCTTTGCTATTTGTTCATTGTTTAGTCCTATGTTTGTAGCCATAATTCCGGTTAATTTAGAATACGGTAGAGATTTTACTACAGGTTTTACTGTTATATGTGTCTTGCGTTTCACGATTTTACCAAACACAGATGAGATTACTCGTTTTTTGTGTTCTTGTACCAACAAAGAAGAATTAGATTGGTCTCGCGTTTTTTAAACTATCTTTACTATTTCACTGGTACTTATTTCAATATTTGATTCCAAATAATTTGTTTTCGCTTCTTTTAATTCTTCCGCTCCTATGTCATCGACAGCATCAAGTGGTTCCATTTTTGCTTTCGTGCTTGTTGATTCCTTCACTAGCCTGTTTTTTCTTGCCCATCTTTTTTCCGCTTCTGCTTTTCCTTTACTGATAATGTTTGTTTGTTTCTTTTTTTTTTACTGTGGTGTTCATGAAATATTTCACCAGGTTACGTAGATGTACATTCTTCTAAAGCTGTACAAACCCACTTAGGACCCCAGTCTGATCTGATAGCACCAGCATAACATGAAAATCTGTTGTAGTGACTGAACACTTTCCCTCCACCAAACTTGGATCGCACATGCATCCAGGACTCACATAAGTTGGTTGTGAAGTGCCCAATTAGTCTGTCACTCTTTTCTACTGCCCACGAAAAGACGACAGAACGAAAAGACGACAGGACGAAAAGACAACAAATGCAGCGCAAAAAGACTACAAAATGAAAAGAAGGAAGAACGACAGAACGAAAAGACGAAATTTCAAGAGCGAAAAGACGAAAGAATGCCACGCGAAAAGACGATAATTAATATTGTCGTCTTTTCGTTATTTCGTGTGGCCTTCTGTCGTCTTTCGCTTCTAATCTGTCGTCTTTTCGTTCTGTCGTTTTTCGCCATTGTCGTTCTGACGTCTTTTCGCAATGCATTTGTCGACTTTCCATTTTGTTGTCTTTTCGTTCTGTCGTCTTTTCGTCTTTTCGCCTTCCGGTTGACATGCGCGTTTCGGTTATTGTGACCATTTCACGGTGACTACTAAAAGTCGGGAAGATTTTGATTTGTTGGGGAATTGGGTCAAAAAGACAGTGTGTGTGCATACCTTATGTCCAGTCAATAATAAACGGAGAGTTACTATTTCTTTTAAATGTTTTATAAACGCAGAATGGTTCAGTTAATATGAATATTAAAATATAATAATATAAAAAAAAGTAACTTTCCGGGACTGTTTCAGAACTGATGATCATGTCTGGACCAGTCGTACTAATTATCATGTTTGGAGAAAACTTTATATTCTTATTATTTTAATTGGTATGTATCAATGTAGGATGGTTTGGCGGGCATAACTATGAATTTGTTCATATAAAAAATGTAATAAAATGACTTCGTATTTAATGATTTACTTAATTAATCTTAGCGCTCGTGTTCTTCGATCTATTAAAACAAATGACAAACAAAATATTGACTTTTAAATAGAACACTAACTTTTCGGAATCGTTTGTTGAAACCATCTTATCACAATGAGTACACCTTATATTTATCAATGTATGATGGTATAGCAAACAAAACTAAGCATTTGTTTAATATATATATGGAACTGGTTAAACATGTACGTGACTTTGTTTGTCTAACATGATTGTTAATTAGGAAGTCAATAAATGCCATACCCTAATATTTTATTTTGCTCTTAATATTTTATCTAAAATAGTTATGTAACATATATCATGTTGATGGTAATACGATAATAGTTTAGAACTATATCTACAAAATATCAAATATAATAGCCAAGAAAGGAAATAACACGTATATACGTTCTTAGCATTTAATGTATCATTAGCCCGACTATTCCGAAGATACAAAGGAGCAATTGTCATCACTGGATCGTCGTCTGCGCCCGGTTAAAGTTTGTATGTAAGCTTGTATCTCCGAAGTTACTTTACATAATGGACTGTAAGTTTACACATCATTATACAACATCATAAAGCCAGCATACGGTCATGAACAACTATTAAATATGAATTAACTTAAAATCCTCTCTATATATAATATACATGTATGTATATAAATGAGTTGTTCATGCACGGAAAACATATATTTTTAGCACCATACATAATTAAATTGTTTAATTATTTTTATTTGAAATTCGTTATTTACACGAGTTTTGAATAATGGACAGTAATGTTATTTTTTACTGGTCCTTTGGGACCAACGAGCCCAATATAGGTGGCTTTGAAGTAGAATACCGCTTAAGCCGGTGCTAGGGGGCGTGAGAAGTGTTGCTTCCTCCATTACTTCTCATCAACAGACTCAGTAAAACCGAGACTGCTGCTTTATTCTCTTAATTGTGCTAGTTGCTCTCAAAGGATCACCTTTATCAGTACTTATTACTGATTGGGCAGAAAATTATAGTGTTTCTATTGAGGCACAAGGCGGTTTTTGAGCTAACATGGGAACAATAGATAACATTCTTGTGTTACAAAGGCTTATAACTATTTTTATTAATACGGGTAAACAATTGTATTGTGTCTTTGTTGACTTCACGAAAGCTTTTGATTATGTTGTTCGTGACAACTTATGGTTCAAACTGATAAAGTTAGGTGTGCGTGGTAAAATATTGAATGTTATTAAATCTATGTATACTTCTGTAAAATCAAGAGTGATCTATTTAATGACCTCAGTGAGGGGGTACACATGTATGCTTGGAGTAAGACAAGGGGAATGTTTATCACCTTTTCTTTTTTCTATGTTTCTAAACGATATTGAAGATGAATTTATAAAACATGATATTGAAGGAATTAATGTTAATATGTTTAAAGTATTTCTCATATTGTATGCTGATGATATAGTTATATTTGCAAATAGTAGTATAGAATTACAAACAAGTTTAAATTTGCTATCGGGATATTGTAATAAGTAGAAACTTGTTGTAAATACATCAAAAACTAAGGTTATGGTATTTTTACCAAGAAGTTTAACTTTTCATATACATGATAATGCATTAGATATTGTTAATAGGTTCAACTATTTAGGCATAGCCTTACAACGGATGGATCATTCACCGATGCACAGGCATCACTTGCAGGACAGGCTTTAAAGACTATATTTAAAATGAACAAATGCCTATATAAATTTAAGTTATTTATCGAACACAGATTTGACTTATTTCATAAATTAATCACGCCAATTCTGAACTATGGGGCTACAGTTTGGGTTTTTACAAAAGCTAATGCAATAGAAAGAGTGCATCTTAAATTCTGTAAGAATATATTAAGTGTAAAGAAGATAACATAACATGATTTTATATATGGAGAGTTGGGTAGAAAATCTTTTTATGTCAACGGCATTTTATTATAATAAAGTACTGGCTCAAAATATTACATAGTAGTTTATGATAATGATGATCAATGACATAACTGGTCAACCGAATAAAATTAAACTGGACTTTACTATTACGTGATCTTTTGTGTAATATGGGTTTCCGTGATGTATGGTTAGCACAAAGTGTAGGAAGCGTTGAAATATTTTTGCTCGTTGTCAAACAAAGACTTCATGATAATTTTATACAAAACAGGCATAATAGATTGCAAGAATCAAGCAGAGCTTTATTTTATAATTGTATAGAGAATTTAGATTTCAACCCTAACTAAATATGTGTAATATATCGAAATTTAGGCAAGCTTTAACTAAACTTCGCGTTTCGTCACACAGACTTGAGATAGAAGCTGGACGTTGGAGCAAACCAAATAGAACAGTATTTCACACAAAATTGTGTGACCTTCTCAATTGGGTATATAAACACTTAACTGTGTAAAATTACTAAGTATACTATGTATTTGTACTATTTTGTTACATTGTCTGTCATGTTATTTTCATGTATAGATATGTATCACAAGGGCCCTAGTGCCGATTGGATTTTGAAATAAACTGTCTGTCTGTCTGTCATATTGAATCTTTACACTTTCAAAAAACTGATTAAGATAAAGCAAACATATACTTATCACTTCAATATTCATAATAGAAGGTGTGAACAACAAGTATATAATGAGTTGCAGAATTCAATTCAATTCTTTTATTCGGCATACCATAATTATATGTTTATTGCCTTACACAAGACTAGTGAGCTATGTAATTATGATGACCATTTTGCGTTTATATAAACGATTTAAAAGAACTAGTAAGTCTTAGTTTATTTTTAGTTAGTGGACATACGATATACCCTGTTTGTTTGACCCAATTCCCCGATAGTTCAAAATCGCCCCGACTTCTAGTAGTCAACATGAAATGGCATGACCAAAATGCGCATGTAAATCGGAAGGCGAAAAGACGAAAAGACGACAGAAGGAAAAGACGACAGAACGAAAAGACGAAAAGACCACAAAACGAAAAAACGAAAAGACGACAAATGCAGATAAAAAAAACACACGACAAAACAAAAAGACGAAAGAACGACAGAACGAAAAGACGACAGATAAGAAGCGAAAAGACGACAGAAGGCCAAACAAAATAACGTAAAGACAACAATATCAAATGGCGTCTTTTCGCGGCTGAAGTGTCGTCTTTTCGCGTGGCGTTCTTTCATTTTTTCTTTCTGTCGTCTTTTAGCGCTGCATTTGTCGTTTTTTCGTTCTGTCGTCGTTTCGCGGGGAAATAACGAAAAGACGTAAAAACGAAAAATAGCAGAAATCAACCACCATATGTTTGGATTTGTCCCAGTATTTAAATTATTCATAAGATTTTGCCTCACATCCAGTTGATTCAGCTCTTATGAAAATATAACACAATTTATTTCTCACTCCAATGTGCAATAAGTTTTTAGCTGTTTGACCAATAATGATTGCCACCCCTCCAAGGGCATTATATGAATGCTTGCGTTTGTTCCAGCCTCCATTGCATATGATAGCTATTGAAGACACACCTGTGACATATATTAATACAGTATTTAATTTTAACAACATGTCCTCTCGGGCCTGCATAGCTCTACTGGTTTAGAGGGACACACGGCAATCGTGATTTGTTTAAAACTCGCAGCACAACGTTAGGTTTTCTACATAACTTGCTTATTTGCGATTATTACAATAGTTCAAAGAACATTTTATTTACATATTACGCTGTGGTTATTCAGTACTAAACTGTTGCTTATATTGCAGCACTGTTTCTATTTTTAAATAAATTTTTTATGGAATAACAAAGAATATTTAAAAATAAAGAATTTGACTTTAATTATAAATTATGTAAGCAGGTTTAAAGTTAAAATGATGCTTGATTAATAAATTGAGGTGCTCCTTTGAATGCTTGATACAAACTTCAAGATTGCCGTGTGTCCCTTTAAGGTTGTATGATCTGCCCGTAACATAAGATTGCCGTGTGTCCCTTTAAGGTTGTATGATCTGTCCATAACATAAGATTGCCGTGTGTCACTAAGTTTGTATGGTCTGACCATAACATAAGATTGCCGTGTGTCCCTTTAAGGTTGTATGGTCTGTCCATAACATAAGATTGCCGTGTGTCCCTTTAAGGTTGTATGGTCTGTCCATAACATAATATTGCATTGTGTGTCCCTTTAAGGTTGTATGGTCTGTCCATAACATAAGATTGCCGTGTGTCCCTTTAAGGTTTTATGGTCTGTCCATAACATAAGATTGCCGTGTGTCCCTTTAAGGTTGTATGGTCTGACCATAACATAAGATTGTCGTGTGTCCCTTTAAGGTTGTATGGTCTGTCCATAACATAAGATTGCCGTGTGTCCCTTTAAGGTTGTATGGTCTGTCCATAACATAAGATTGCCGTATGTCCCTTTAAGTAAAGGGTGTATGGTCTGACCATAACATAAGATTGTCGTGTGTGATTTTAAGGTTGTATGGTCTATCCATAACATTGTTTTTTGAATGATCATATTACTGATAAAAAATGATAAAAAAACAACTGGCTAATTTGGTGGAAATCGAGTAAAAATAGGCTTACATGCTAGTTCGTGTAATTTGTCCATGCTTTCTTCTATGACTAAGGTAACTTCATGACATAAAATATTTATAAGCAAGATGGCAAAAATAGCACTGAATCGCTCACTTGATGAACTTTCTATATTATAGACACTTGCATCAGTAATAAAGGTGAGTCAAAAGACGTGTGGTAAGTTCAGAAGAACATTTTCCGGTAGAATTAGGAAAATTCAAAGGCCATAACTCGACTGATTCTAGTCAGACATTGCTAGTTTTTTAAAATGTGAACACATTCTTCTGCATAACTTTACAAAAATAACAGTAAACCAAACAAATCGGGATAGGGGAGCTGAAATGAAACTTTTATAATTATTGATATCAACATTCTGAAGAAGTTTGGTAAAGATGACGTACAATGAAGTAGATACACATTCTGAAAGTAAAATATAACATGTTTAGATAAATCAACAGCCATAACTATGTTTTTACTGACAAGTTCTCGCCTTTCGCCGCTGTGGGTTTTAATCCCATAGGGAGCTTGACTTGACTTGTCAAGTGAGCAAGTGTCGATTTTAACGTGAATCCAACTGTGTGGATTGTTACGGACCGCAGGAGGTATACAATACTGGTTCTACTTACTAGGTGAAATTGGGTGGTCTGCCTCTACCACAACTTAATTGACCATCGTATATGGCCTAACATGTGCTAAAGTTATATAAAATACCATTCAAACAAACAAACAGTTATTTATCCCATAATGATGTTTTTCAAAGTCGTCACAGTTTTCAGCGATATTAAGCATCTGGCTAAGTTTGGTAAAGATCGGTGCAACAAAAAGATCTTAGGTAGAGCGTATTGGTCGTACATAGCTCTTGCACGCACTTGACGACATCATGCTGATCCAGTGTCCAGTTGAAACGGCATCGCAGTTTAATAAGTTTATTTGTGCGTTAATGCATGTAAAATTATAGGTATTTTACAATTTATCTCTCTAAAGGGCAAACTTGTTTAACGGTTCTTTCGCGTAGATATGACAAAATGCTTCCTATGCCACGTATATCACGGAATAAACGTGGGAAACGATTGTTTGGGCGGAACATTGTTAGTAATCCAGACAATAGTATCTTCCATTTGAAACAGGTGTCGGAATTTTTCGTGTTTAAAGAATTGAAAAAGCCTTAATTAAATAAAAGTACCTTTTTGGATGAGGTTCCAGCCAGATTTTCTTGTTTTCTCACAAAGACCCAAATATTATATCCTCAATCTAGGTAAAGTTTTAGAGTCATGTTCTTCGTGGCTTCGTGAGGCGTTCCAAGGCTGTAGCCCTATGTCAACCGTTTATGTTGGTGTTGTCGTTTATTGCCTTTTAGTTATTTTTAAAATTGTTGTTTATTTCTATGCGTGCTTTTGGTTGAGTGTGGTCCTCGAACAATTGTGTAGCGGACCATATGCAACATATTAAACCGCTAGCTTTTATAGTTTCAGAGAAAATACATTTTTTTGAAGTAACCAGATTTTACTTAAAAGGGGAGATAACTTTAATAACATGAAACAGTTACCCTGTTGGCACTGCTATCATAGATTTTGGTTTCTCTATAATGTACTTTATAACTTGGAAACAGTAAAGATTTGTCACCTCGGACTGTAGCAAACACTTGTATGTCTAATGGTATACGTCTAAGTAGAGATAAACAACGATATCAAAACTAAAATCATCTTCCTTGTCGTAAATGTTGCTTACTATTATTTCCCCATTTCAATTGTGAGATGTAAATCGAGAAAAGAAGCGACAGTATCAGAAATATTAGCTTTATTGTGTTTAAGTTCTTTATGTTATAGATTATTTACCGTAATAGAGGTTCCAGCCAGATTTTCTTGTTTTCTCATAAAGACCCAAATATTATATCCTCAATTTAGGTAAAGTTTTAGAGTCATGTTCTTCGTGGCTTCGTGAGGCGTTCCAATGCTGTAGCCCTATGTCAACCGTTTATGTTGGTGTTGTCGTTTATTGCCTTTTAGTTATCTTTAAAATTGTTGTTTATTTCTATGCGTGCTTTTGGTTGAGTGTGGTCCTCGAAAAATTGTGTAGCGGACCATAACCTTATGCCATATGCAACATATAAACCGCTATCTTTTATAGTTTTTAAGTAAGAATTTGCCACCTGAGACTGTAGCAAACACTTGTATGTCTAATGGTATACATCTAAGTAGGGATAAGTAACGATATCAAAACTAAAATCATCTCCCTTGTCGTAAATTTTGCTTAATATTATTTCACCATTTTCAATTGTGAGATGCAAATCGAGAAAAGAAGCGACAGTATCAGAAATATTAGCTTTGTTGTGTTTAAGTTCTTTCTGTTATAGATTATTTACCATAATAGAAAATAAAGGGTTGTCAATGTTTAATATATCATCCAGACATTGAGGTGTCATTAAAGGCTTCGATGACGTCTGCCTGAGTATAACCATTGAGCGGTATTCAAAATAATATGGTGTATGTCTTCGCAACAATGTCATGAGAACAGCGGCCAAGACGAAAGGGTCAAAAAGGCTGATTCAAAATGTCAACTGAACTAAACATGAAGTTCCGCTGTCATTTTCCCATAAATTGGCACATAACTGGGTAATCGTCTATGACAGATGAACAAAATATCAAACGATTGTATTATTTCAAACATCAATGTCTGCCATGGGTCGAGGTTGTGGGCGAAGTTAATCGGTCCTATTTTCATTACGTCTCGAATGAAAAGCATCGGTATAAATATGTGTCTGCGTGATTATATTCACGAAATTAAAAGAAAGTCCTATAGACAGTTCACTATCATTTTAAACCTTTACATCGTAGAATGTTTCGAGACATTGACTGTATTTAATTTGGTCTTAACTTGTAAACAATAAACAACACTTGCTATTTCACATGTACTGATGTAAATACAGTTTTAGCTTATAAATATTGCGCTATTTAGAATGAATGCCAATCTCGAGTATGTGTACAGGCCTTAAAGGCGGTACATCAGGCGTTCGTGCTACATCTGTCTTAAAAAATAAAAATCTATAAAATGACCAAAATATGAACACGTTCAAAGATATAAATGTAATATTAACAGTTTCCTAAAATACAGCGGAAAACAATAAATGTACAAGTATAAATTACAACAAGTCTATTTTGGTTGGTCTTTGAATGCTATATTTTCTGCTTGATTTTATATATATGCGTCATATTTTACACATGATTGTCAAATATTTCGACATATTTTGAGTTTGCAGGCGATACCACGTGACTTTTTGGCCTTTTGGGCTCTTTCCTCCTCCCCAAACGGTATTTTAATTTATATAGCATTTTCTGATATTAGCGCTTCGAAATTCTTGGAAATGAAATACATTGTATGACCGTGTATATTTGAGAGGGCTAATATGGGAAAGTACTGGATAAATAGAAATACAGTTTGCAGTGGAAGAAATAGCACTTTCTGAAGGGTTATGTGCGCTTTAGTTAAACACAATTTGTTAGCTATTAGGAAATTTTTGAAAGAAAAACATACATTACCTGAAACGAGAGTTTGTTGACAATGTTTTGCCGTGAACCCGACCAGGTGCTTTTGTCACCTTGATTTTAACACGATAGAGTCTTTAATAGTTTTCAACATTTTTTTCTATATTATTATGTTTCTATAGATACGTGTATTTTTCTTGAAGTTGTGGTATTAAAGTAATGTATTCTGCAATGTTTGGAGTGGAATTACGTGACAAATTGAATAATATACGAAGAAGATTTAATATCAGTTTTGTGCGTGTTTTATGAAAGTTTACATTCCAATAAAATACAGAAAACGAAAACATTATTTAGTGTTTTATAATTCCAACAATGCTCATTTGTCTTTTCATAAAAACAACGTGTTCAAAAGCTTTTGAGATTTATCTCACTTCTCCCTACTACCACTATAGGTTTCTTCATACAACTATATCGTCCAAGTATTCGGGAGTTGCTGGTTTTAGTACTAAACCTTTATTGATGTAAGGCCCGATTAGCGATTTAACCACTGAATGACAGTGTAATGACCGGAATTGGAATTATAAACATAAATACTATGCCGTAGTTCAATGAGTCGTTAAACGAGAAAGTAGTTTGGAAAAACGTCAGGATATACTAAACAGACCTAAACGGCGTCCATAATTCATGAATAATGATATATTAAGACTAGAACGAATTCGACGTCGCGCCATCGCAAAATACCCACGTTTTCTCCACACAGGTCAGTTCCATTTAACCCTGTATCTATTTTACATGTAATTGTTTTGATCGTTCTTTGATACTCAGATCAGAAATAATATTATTTATGCTTTTCTGTATACATGTATGACACTGTAAATGAATGAAAGAATGTTTAGGGTATTTGTGTATTTGAACTTTTGACCCCCTTTCCCAGAGTCACATGGTGACCCTGGAGCAAATTATACTAATATTCTCAAAATCATTACATTTCATTGAGAAAAAAAAGTAGATATTTCACCAAATTTACCTCTCTCCCTAACCCCCACCCTGACACCCCCACACACCCAGCCCCACAGTATATACACTGTAATCCCCTCATCAAAATGCTAATTTGAGACATGATTTAAAAAAAGAAGACCCCCTGTTACCCTCCACCCACCCACCATCCACCCCCTCCAACCCCAACCCCAGAGAAGACGTCCGAGTTTTAAAATAATAAACTAGAACGAATTCGACGGCGCGCCATCGCAAAATACCCACGTTTTCTCCCCCCCCCCCCCCCCCACTCACACTCACACACAAACGCCCCACCCACCCTGGGCCCCCCCGTGCAGACGTCCAGTTTATGAAATAATAAAATCGTTTGATATGTTGTTTTTCTTTCATAGACGATTACATTTACCAAGTTATGTGCAAAAATATGGAAAAATGACAGTGTAATTGAATTTTTAGTGTATTTGACCTTTTGAACTCCCACGCCCCACACTGAGGGATCCTGGGCTCGCAGCCAACATAATGTTGCTCTTGCACGCCGTCATTATATGGTGAACTTGGTTGAATTCCGTTCAGCGGTTTAGGAGGAGATGCGGTAACGGACGGACGGACGGACAAACGGAGGCGATTTTAATATAAACTGTTTTTTTTCTTCAAAAACGTGGGTATAATAATAAGTAGTTCAGCCTTTTAAATATGCACTACTAGACCATGCAATAGATTACAAATATATAGCAATATTTATCAACCTTCAAGGCCAAAGTTTTATTCCGTGATGTTTATATAACACGTAAGCAATATACATTCTTATCAAGTACATTCAATTGGGTTTAGATGGTGTAATGATAACGAACAAAGATAATATCAAACAGACACGATATGCCTTTGTAAAATGTGGTTCAAAAACACCGCTCGTCTGAATCATAAATAGCAAGTATTAAATGGTTCGTTTCCATTCAAAAAACTGTTACGATAAAACAGTATACTTATTATCACAGAACAGAACAGAACAGAACATATTCTTTATTTATGACTTAAACAAATGTTTCTCGTCATATAAATACATATTACATTTGTTAATATGTGACAGGTCAATGCAATTTTTACATTAAACAATGAAAAAGTACAAACACACAACCATGCATACTATACACTCATACAACTCACCCATTCACTCTGACGCCCGAAATGTCTCACACATTCACTCTGGATCACGTATTTATGTTATAAGGATTAAACTATTCCTATTACATAGTTTCACGTAAACTTTTAAGTTTTAATAGTTTACATGTTATGTCCAATGAGGATGAACATACATTTTTTACTCATTATACATTGCAGTATTGCGAATAATAAATGCTTCCCTTACAAACCTAGATAATCTAAAAAGCTCATGCTGGCTTGAAGATTGCATCAGCTGAATAAATTTAAAAACACTTGGATGCCTGTAATAATATTGTTTAACATATAATTTACGTAATTGTTCGTACAAAGGACACATTGAAATAAAATGATATTTATCTTCTAAGTCTGTACTATTACCCAATGTACAATATCTCTGATTTCTATCAGTTCTATTTTGTGAATATCTGCCAGTTTCAATTCTAAGTCTGTGGGAGGATAATCTTATCCTCGACATGGCAGTTCTTAATTTCAACGGCAATATATCTAAATACACTTCATATGAGAATGAGGTTTTAAAATGTCTATACAAGCATACAACTCGATTATTTTCAACATCAGTGTTCCATTTTTGAACAAAACAATCTATTAAATTTTGTTTAATCAGTAAATGAAAAGATTTCATATTAATACAAGTTGGGTCATTCCAAACATAATTATAGCCACAGTCTGTTATAATGGTTTTAACATTGCTGGCCCAATTCTTCATTCCTCTTTCACAATCTCTCACAGCGTCTTTATAAAAAGTTGATATTAAAATGTTTTTTGAATCGACCACCTTACTCCAATACTTTATTATTTTTACATACCTTAAAATATACAATGGGTATCTACCTAGTTCACAGATCAGTGTCGCTTGCAATGTAAATACTATTGTATAGGGCGCTTGTTTCAGCCAAAGGGTTTTTAGCATTTACAATATCATGTTTTATAATACGTACATAAATTATATTATCATTATAACTGGAAATTGTATTGGTAAATATGAATACCTTAGTTTTGAAATTCGGTTGAGAAATAAATATTTTACTGCAAAAATGATTGTTTGGTGTTTAGTTTTTCTTTATGAAATAAAGTTTGTTTGTTTGTTTACTTAACAGGTCAACTGTTTTCATTGATAGTTGCTCAGAAAATGTATGCATCGAAATATTTTTAAAATGTTGATCAATACTCCAGTAAAACCTATCAATGCATTGCTTATACAAACAACAACAAAATCGAATTCGAATAGAAGTGTGTGTTTTTCAATCAGTGAATCCGGAGTTGCGATAATTTAAAAAAAAATCCTGTAAAAGTCTGTAAGGCATATTTAGGTAAACCAATGTTGCAGAAACAAAGAATAGTGTATACTTTATCCAATCGCTGAGCGAAATTCACGCAGGGAATAGTAAAATGCTATTAACAGTCCCCTACCTGGGAAAAAAGTGTGTAATTAGACTATGGCCTTGTCTTAACTATATACATATACTATAATACTACATCCTCTCTCCATCCTTCTTTCTCTATACTATCGTAATAAAAGCCTGTGGACCCGCTAAAAGCTTATCAAAATATCTCTATATCCCACATCGTCCTATATCACTCAAGTGATATGAAAACGCAACACGGGAATTTCCGCTATATATTGTATGTACAATATGCTGCTTTTAATCGAATGGTACATGGCTACGTAAGACCTTTCCTTTTGGAAAAAATACTAAAACAACAAATAATACAGCAAATAGTATTCCTGCAATGTTTCATTATTCACAGAGTACGCGTTTGGCTCAATCATGTGAGCAAACTTAGGATGCAAAATTTTGCAAACTATTTACGTTAAATACAGTACTGAACTAGCTCAATTTTTCGAACAGCAACTTCAACATTGATGAAGTTCTTGTTACAAAGTGTAGTGTGATTAAAACGTCTGCAACATCACAGTTGTGTCCTTTCTCTAGTTAACTGCAACTTTTTTAAAAAAAATATCTTGGGATTTCTTTGGAATATTATGTGCAATTAAGTGTGCAGTATATACAATATATAGCGGAAATTCCCGTGTTGCGTTTTCATATCACTTGAGTATACTTGTGCAGGGCGCGTCGGCTTGTTAACAGTTTAACGTAAAAACGTAAAAACGTGAACAAAAATGTGGTGAAAACGTGATGACGTGTTACATTTGTTAAAAATAGTTGAACTGAGAATTTACAAAATAAAAACAGGTTAAAAGTATAGTTTTGTATTTAAATGAAGCAGTGATTAACGCTGCTAACACCCTTCTTAAAATTGTTTAAGAAGAATTTATTTATAGGTCAATAGGCCATGGGCCCATAAGACACTACATATGCATAGAACATAAGACACAGCAATAAGCATAGTTTACATGAACCTTATTTAAATACAAACACAGAGACGTATTATATACATGTATATATGTTCCTATTTTACATCCAACGCAGAAGGTGATAATGGCATAATATTATGATGTTACAAAGTATTTCGGGGATTCCGTGGCCGAGTGGTTAGTCTCTGACTTGAAATCACTTGCCCCTCACCGATGTGTGTTCGATCCCTCATGGGCTTACGAATGTTTATGTGAGGACTGGTTTGCGGAACGTCAGGTGTTTCTACCCAGGTACCCTCCCGTGCACGAATATTAACTGACCTGGGGTCTTCCTCCACCAGTGGAAGCTGGAAAATGACGCCATATGTTTGCACATTGTTAAGGACGAACGAGTGTGACTACATCTACTTTCGGTCGATAATTCATTTCCCATATATTGAATTATGGGTTTTATAATTGCGTAAATGAAATTCATGGTTTTATATGCTGTATGGAAAATCAACCTTCCTTTGTTTTGACAGTCTGTGTTGTTTTTTATGGATAGTGTTTAATTCGTGGTTCCATGTTTGATTTGGCGAACCAGTCGTCTTTCACTTTGACATTATGTTTCACTTGTATTGAGTAATTCGTTTTTTTTTATTGTTTTTGTTTACATGTATGGTATCATACTGTTGAAATCTGCGAATGTACTTGTGTTAGCTGGTATAAACTTTGCCCAATTAACTGAGTATTAATACGTACTCGTCTTCTTCGCGTGTCATTATTCGTTTTAACACATTTTGCTAGCCGGGAAGATGTCCCACCCGATAGAGATATCTCTTTGTTTATGTGACATTAGTGATCGCATAAGATAACCTGCGAATCAGTTTTCGTTTGGTTGGAGAAACACTTTCGCCGTTTACAGAAAACTGAGTCAGTAGGATTTCCTGCGTAGATGGACAAATGCATATGGCATACGGATTCGATATATCAAGCAATTCCGAACGCAGCTGAATGCTTAGTCTCTATCATCCAGACACACTCAAGCTGACTGCGAGCGCTAGCGAGCAGCTGGACACACTGTTCTTTAAAAATGTTGACCGATAGACGGCGCCAACCGTCAAAACTGACTGCGACGTGACGTCATTTTGATTGCAACATCAAAGTGCACGTTGAATTACGCGCAACATTAGTTCCAATGGGATGTGTGTACGTCCTTATTTAATATACAATAAACTTCGTTTTATTGTAGTTTCTCTAAAAACATAATATAATCTTACAAAATGATGTTTAAAATTTAATTTTTAGCATTGATCGTGATCCGCTGACTATGTTTGGAGTACTTTTATTGCACAACATTGCGCGTAACGTCACGTATTTTTTGACGCCGTCGTGACGTAGGGGGTGATTTCCACGGATTTCCATAACAATCTGGAGTTGACCAATCAGAGGCCGGTGATTTTTTTTTGTCCACACCTCGTTTTGATGTCAAATTTTTTAAAGAAGCTTTACTCCAGACCATCGTTTGGACTTCTTTGAGAGAAGTCTCGCGAGAGGTCTGGATGATCGAGACTACTGAATGCTTTGCAAACGTGTTCCAGTTTCAGGCTCGAGCTCTAGAATGGCATGACCGCCATTATCAGTGACGAATATATGCAGTTGGAAGACATACATGTCCACCGGCTCGAATTTTTCATAGCTTTCAGTGGTCCATTTTGTTACTCCAAGTGGGTTAATTCGGGCGCAAACTATTTCATGCTTGTCTGATTTGATAATATATACCTCGCTTGAATCCTCGCTAAGTTCTACGACGTATCTGCAGTTTTCAAGAGCATGAGATTTAACATATTCTGGGGTGTTTAAGGGAAAAGTAGTTTGTGTTTTCTTATTATCTACCCTTCCGTGTTCATCTAGGGTAATACATCGTATTTTCATTGGACAGCCGACGCAAACTATGGTATTGACATGGTATTGATGCTCAAGTGATTTGTCGATGTGTTCGAGTAATCTTCTATTGCTGACTGACCCTTGCTAGGTTTGTGGAGGCCCGACTTAGACGTCTTGAGAATTGTAGAATGTCTGTTGATAGGACGCGTATCCGATGTGTTTTGTTTGGGAGTGTTAAGACTTGTCGTGGCCATCTTGACAGTTGTTGAACGACTTTTGTTAGTATGTGTACTCGTTTCGACGAGTCGGCACGCGGTCGATGTTTGTTCGCAGGATCAACATTGGATACGTACAGATAGGACGATGACGCTTCTGTAATAACTGACAGCATCCCAGTCTTGCGCAGTGTCATCGCAGCAACACCATGATGCCAACGTATTTTCCATATCATGCATGTTCTCAAACTGACAATTGATAATGCTGTCGCATTTGTCAGTTAAGTTTGTCTCATGATTGCAGAAGTGTAATCGGGGTGTTAGATTATACCTATAAATCGTTGCTAGTTTTTTCTCGTAACATTTCAGGTTTTCACTTAGTTTTCCAAATCTTGCGTCGTTGAGATTCTCGATTGACAATAGAGACTCTGATCTGTTTACCCTATAAAATTATAAAAAATACATTTAAATAGTGGTGTCATGAAGATAGTAACAACTATTGATGTAAACACACGAGGTACAGAGACTAATTCCTAAGGAATGTATATCTTATTACTTAGTATATAAAATTAGATCAAAGTTTACAGTGCTTTTAAAAGCTTTTGTTTACAGCGAACTGTATACTCCTAGCTGTAAATGAAATACTTATATCAGTATATACACATGTTCTTATGTCTTTGTCCTCTAGAAGCGGTCAAATTTTAACTATGAAAATTGAGACTTTTCAAAAATGTTTATCCCGTGTGGGACGATTACAATAAGTAAACCTATGGCGGCAAATTATATTTGACCAGACTGATTGTTTTAATATAGACCGTTTCCTGGAAATTGCATTTAAGACAACAGGGTCACCGAATTTTTCACAGCCACATATGCAATGATTTTCGATTATTATCAAGTACCTTCATCACATTTAAACATTTGCCTTTTGCAATATTCGACCACCGCAACGTTGCTAAGAACAACGTTGAATGCATCTCAAACACAGCTTCATGTCCTCTCCATTCAGTTTTCGACAGTTTTGAATGAAGCTGAATGCAGTAACACTAATGAGGATAGGCAAACAACTGAAATTCAAATATAATGCAAATAGAGTGACTGGAATAATACTGCTTTCATAGGTATTATAATCAAATAGACATATGTTGTTCAATACCATCATGACCATAACAGCATAGTATCATATCATATTAAAATATTTAACATGGACAACATATGTGAAAACAGGAACATGACAGTTATCCTACTAGGATTACGGAATCACTATTTTACACATGTTGCATGTACAGATACTTGAGGAGTGACATTACATACGAGTTACTTTGTTAACATGTTCTACGCCGTGAAATCTATTGAATCGACATTTTCTTCAATGTGTTTATCGTTCTTTATTGAAATAATACTTTTGGTATACATATTTGGCTGGACGTTATTTGGCAATACACTACTCACACATCACGTACAGTACAGAATTACTGATATACTGAACAAAATAAATTTAGCACATAAAATACATCAATTCCATAGACGGGATTCAAAGCCGTGTATGTTCCGGGGAAATAATAACATAACATAGATATGCCAATTCATAGTTCTACAAAGTCATTTGTAAACAAAGTCGGTGATACAAATAAAGCAAATATGTAGGGAACATACAGGTCATCGAAAATCGGTTTTATTTCATTGAAAATGGAGGTAATGTTATAATTACACATTTTGCAACGTTTTTGTTTGAGAATAACTATGTTTTGTGAACACATTTGAGCTTTTTGAAATTCACAACCTTACCTAGCATTTCTAAAGGCTTCAAACAGTTACATCAATGGGTATATGTATATTCTTTCTATCCATTTCCCTAAAAAGTCGTGCTAAACTTATTTTGTTCAGTATAGTTTACTTTGTGTCTAGATCATGTTGTATACTTCAAGAATGTCAAATTAGATTGGTAGGTGGAATATACGTAGATGCTAAGAAGATAACATACTTAAAATAAGTAAGGTTGAACATGAACAAAATAATGATGAAAGTGCACGCAGACTGTATACTGAACCAAAGTTATACCCAACATGAACATTTTTCATATTGCCATTGCATGTAATGCTTTAATTGTTTAATAAGTTTTACTTCACGGTTCAGAATGAAATATAGCTTCATAATCTATGGTATAACAAGAAGCGATACATTTTAGTCCGGTCATATAACAAGAAGCGATACATTTTAGTCCGGCCATATAACAAGAAGCGATACATTTTAGTCCGGTCATTTAACAAGAAGCGATACATTTTAGTCCGGCCGTATAACAAGAAGCGATACATTTTAGTCCGGCCATATGACAAGAAGAGATACATTTTAGTAAGGCCATGTAACAAGAAGCGATACATTTTAGTCCGTCCATATAACAAGAAGCGATACATTTTAGACCGGCCATATAACAAGAAGTGATACATTTTAGTCCGGCCATATAACAAGAAGCAATACATTTTAATCCGGCCATGTAACAAGAAGCAATACATTTTAGTCCGGCCATATAAGATGAAGCGATACATTTTAGTCCGGCCATGTAACAAGAAGCGATACATTTTAGTCCGGCCATGTAACAAGAAGCGATACATTTTAGTCCGGCCATATAAGAAGAAGCGATACATTTTAGTCCGGCCATATAACAAGAAGCGATACATTTTAGTCGGGCCATATAACAAGAAGCAATACAGTTTAGTCCGGCCATATAACAAGAAGCAATACATTTTAGTCCGGTCATATAACAAGAAGCAATACAGTTTAGTCCGGTCATATAACAAGAAGCAATACATTTTAGTCCGGTCATATAACAAGAAGCAATACATTTTAGTCGGGCCATATAACAAGAAGCAATACAGTTTAGTCCGGCCATATAACAAGAAGCAATACATTTTAGTCCGGTCATATAACAAGAAGCAATACAGTTTAGTCCGGCCATATAACAAGAAGCAATACATTTTAGTCCGGTCATATAACAAGAAGCAATACATTTTAGTCCGGTCATATAACAAGAAGCAATACAGTTTAGTCCGGCCATATAACAAGAAGCAATACATTTTAGTCCGGTCATATAACAAGAAGCAATACATTTTAGTCCGGTCATATAACAATATATATGTATTATGGGGGTTCTGGACCACAACTAAATTACCCCAAATAATCTAAAATCACCACACAAAATTTTTCAGTTTTACTGAAAATTAAGTCGATTTAACTGGTTATTTATCATGTCCCAGGCGCTAAATAACCCAAGATTTTAAGATTGAATTGTGAAAATGTTTTAAATTTGGATGTTTAAATTTTATTACAAAATAGAGGTTAAACATTAAAACTTAGGTTAACAAACTTTTTTAAAATAGGGGTAGTGAAGAAAACAAGTTTGAAAATTTATAAACATTAATACGTCTAAATTTTAAGCACTCAGCATTATAATCCTTTAATCTCCAATAATTTGTCATTATTCTGATTGAAACGCCACCACATTTAGAACAAATTTTATTTTTTGCTCTTGTACCTTTTTTACATATTGAGCACGGCAACACATGACTTGTTTTTAATCTGTACTTATGCAAACTACAATAATTAGAATATTTTGTAGTCTTATTTTTACACGGATTGTGTAATCCAATTTTAAGAAATTTGCAAACATTGATTTCCATTGTTACTTTTTGATATATTTATTTATATTAAATAAATTTTTTTTTAAATATATAACAAAAAGAAATAATGAAAACTGAAGAGATTATAGAAAAATTAATACACCTATTTGAAGTAGGTGTAATAGATAAGCAAACTCTATCTAATGGTATAAATGAGTTAAAAATAGATCGCTAAGCTTTAGAAAATCAAAAGAAAACTGCAAAAAAAGAGGAAACCACTGCGTTAGAAAATTTAAGAAAGAGACGACATAACAAAAAACTGCGTAAAAGAGAAAAGAAAAAACAAGAAGATGCTATAAATGAGCAAAACAAAAAATATAAAAATGTCATAAATGAACTAAAACAAGTTTTTAAAGATAAAAGTACTTCAGAATTAAAATTGGTTGACAATCCAATATGCGGTTATTTTAAAGCATATGAAATGTCTGTTGAAAAATACAAAGATCCTCAAAAACTATTTTATGATAAAAAATCCATTATAGCAAAACAAATTATCAAAGAGCTAATAGAGACGAATGGATTAACATTTCAATTAGGACTTACTATAGATTTATTTAAAGATAATGGTGCAACCAAAAAATATACTACAGCAGTATTACATAGTGAACAAAATGCTATTTTGAGCTCTGAAAAAATAAATGAGTTTTATGATGAATCATCTGCATTTATACAAGAGAGTCTTGAAAGATTTACAAATACTGCATCCGGATTAGAAGCTGATCACTGTGTTAAGCTTTATTTGAATATTGCAAGGTATGAACCATTAAAGGGTTCTTCATATATTCCACTGCCTGTAGAATTAGCTAACAAAAAAGCAATAATAAACGTAAAAAATAACGATAATCAATGTTTGTTTTATGCTATAAATTCTGCACTAAATCCTGCCGCAGATCACACCGATAGGTTGTCAAAATACCCAAGCATAGATTTTCTAAAAAAAGATAAAACTAACTTTCCCACTCCAATTTCACAAATTTCAAAAGTAGAAAAACTAAACAATATTGCTATTAATGTTTACGGATACACCATATCAGAAAAAAGTAAAAAAGTAAATATTTTTTCATATAAAATATCAGAACAACCCAAAGAAATTAACAGGATTAATCTACTTTTGATATCTGATGAAAATGTTACAAACAGTCACTATTGCTGGATTAAAAACTTAAATAAACTGCTTTACGACCAAAACAAACATAAATGCAAAACTTATTTCTGTGATCGTTGTCTTTATGGATTTTCAAATGAAGACTTACTAACAAATCAAAAAGAAGATTGTGAGGGTATCAACAAAAAATCTTGCAAAATTGAAATGCCAGAAAATGGTAAAAATACTGTAAAATTTAAAAATTACCAAAATAAAATGCATGTTCCTAATGTAATATATGCTGATTTTGAAAGCATAATTAAACCACAAAAAAAATCAGAAATTCAAAATGTGCAAGAAGCTTGTGGATTTGGATACCAAGTTGTCAGATATGACAACAAAGCTAATGATTCGGTTATTTACAGAGGTGAAGATGCTGTTGAAGTGTTTTTAAATCGCCTAGAATGTGAGAAGAGCAACATTAATAATATATTTGCTCACCCAAAACCATTAATAATGACTCAACAAAATGAAGCAGATTATGAAAAAGCTACACAATGTTGGATATGTGATAATGAAATAGGCAGAAAATCTGGTAAAAACTGTAAAGTAAGAGACCACTGCCATTTTACTGGAGAATACAGAGGTGCAGCACATAAAAACTGCAACTTAAAACTAAAAATAAACCTGGCAAAACTTCAATTCCTGTCATATTTCACAACCTCAAAGGATATGATAGTCATTTGATTATGCAAAAAATACATAAAATGAAAGGTTATATAACATGTATTCCAAATAATGCTGAAAAATACATATCATTTAGTGTCGGCCAGCTTAAATTTTTAGACAGTTTCCAATTTATGGCTTCTTGTCTAGAAAAATTGGTTAAAGCAACAGACAAATCTGATTTCAAAAATACAAAAGACCAATTTAAAGAACAAACAGATTTACTTTTACGAAAAGGTGTTTATCCATATGAATATTTTGATAGCATGGATAAATTTAATGAAACCAAATTACCACCGATTGAATCATTTTACAGTAAACTTATAGATGATGGTATTACTCCAAAAGATTACGATCATGCCCAAGAAGTATGGGAAAAATTAAATTGTAAAACTCTTGGAGATTATCATGATTTATATTTAAAAACTGATGTAACTTTGTTGGCTGATGTATTCCAAACTTTCAGAAAAACATGCATGAAATCATATAAACTAGATGCTTTACATTACTACACAGCACCTGGATTATCTTGGGATGCTTTACTTAAATTTTCAAAAATAGAACTAGAACTTCTTACAGATATGAATATGCACTTATTTATAGAAAAAGGTATGCGTGGTGGACTTAGTATGGTATCAAAACGATATGCCAAAGCAAACAATCCACATGTAGCTGATTATAACCCTAACGAGGAAAACAACTTTTTAATGTATTATGATGCAAATAATCTTTATGGGTGGGCAATGAGTCAGCCACTTCCATATTCCGGATTTAAATGGGTTGACTTAAAAACATTACAAGAGCTAAGAAAAGATAAAGGATATTTTCTTGAAGTAGATTTAAAATATCCTAAAGAACTACATGATAGTCACAATGATTATCCACTTGCCCCTGAAAGATTAAAAGTAAAAAAAGAATGGTTATCTGAGTACCAAACAAATTTATTAGAAAAAAACGTTATGACAGAACAACTAGTACCAAATCTTATGGACAAAACAAAATATGTATTACATTATAAAAAATTACAGTTGTATTTATCATTAGGCATGGAATTAACAAAAATCCACAGGGTGCTAGAATTTAATGAAAAACCTTGGATGGCATCATACATAAATTTAAACACAGAACTTAGGAAAAAAGCTAAATCACAATTTGAAAAAGATTTTTACAAGCTTATGAATAACTCAGTATTTGGAAAAACAATGGAAAATTTAAGAAAGCGAACTGACATAAAATTAGTAAAAACTGACGGCTCTAATAATGAAAAAATAAGAAAAATAATAGCCAAACCAAACTTTAACAGACGTGTAAAATTTTCAGATGAATTATCGGCAATACATGTAAACAAAACAAAATTAAAATTAAACAAGCCAATTTATGTTGGAATGTCAGTATTAGATTTATCAAAATATATGATGTATGATTGGTATTATAATACTTTGAAAAAAAGGTATGGAGATAACTGTACTTTATTATACACAGATACTGACGGCTTGCTTGTAGATATAAAAACAGAAGACGCATATAAAGATATGTCTGAAATGAAAGATGAATATGACCTAAGTGATTATCCTCAAAATCACCCAATGCACGATGATACAAACAAAAAAGTATTAGGTAAAATGAAAGACGAATGTGCTGGTGTTGCTATAGCTGAGTATGTTGGATTAAGACATAAACTATATTCTATTTTAAGAGCTGATGAACAGCTTATTAAAAAAGCAAAAGGTGTAAAAAATTATGTAGTCACAAAACATATAAATTTTGAAAACTTCAAGGATGCACTATTTAACAAGAAAAAATATAACCATGAAATGAATATGATGCGATCAATGAAGCATCAAATATATGGCATAACAGTAAACAAAGTTACACTATCACCATTTTACTCAAAAAGATATATACGAGAAGATGGAATTACAACTGATGCACATGGTTTCTATAAAAACTTATAATTTGTATCAGCAGGAACAATAAGTAATTCTTCTTTGACAAGTCCTCTTTGAGGCGCTGGTGCTTTCAAATAATAAACTCTTATACCTTGCGTCACCATATAACTTTTAATCTTGTGAATATCTACACTCCACATTGGATCAGTTGCTCTGCGTCTTCCACCTTCTTGTTCCCCGGGTTGATATAAATATCTTACACTAGCATTCATACAGATAGGATCACCTTTTAATATTTTTGTTTCAACAGGAGGGGGCTTTTTTGTCTCCACATTTATGGCTTTAACAACTTCTGGTATTCTCTTTACCCATTCTCTATTACGTTTTTGCGAATCTATTTCCTTAGCATACTGATAGCCAAACAATCTTTCAGCTAATGTTCTGTTAAATCTTTCCACTAAAGCTTGGTCTCTGTGTATTTCTGTTCTGCCTCGTGTTATATTTACTTTGTGTTTTGACATCAACTGTGATACTGCACCCATAAATTCTCTGCCTGGATCCACTTGTAATAACTTTGGATATTTTAGATGTCGACTGTATATTTTCTCAAATGCTTTGGCAACTTCTTTACTATCCTTGGAAGTCAGTGGCTCTGCTTCTTTGTATCTGCTCGCAATATCAACCACAGTCAACGCATTTGTATAAGTATTGCGTCCACGGCCAAAGCCAAAAGTATCATGCGGTAAAAATAACAAATCAGCTTGATGCACTCCATTCTTAGCAGAAACATCAAACCTGGGTCTATCTATTTTCTTTGGTGCGGGTAAATAAATCTGCCACACAGCTTGTTTCTTTAAAAATTCTAATGCCTTTTTTTCACTAACACCAGCCTCTTTTGCCAATTTTTTAACTGCTGAGTAACCTTTCCAAAATCCTTTTGGGCTGTAATAAATCTTTTCCATTTTTTCTACTAAAGATTAAACTTTATATTACTATAAAGAAAAAAATGGAAATCACAACTGCACGATTTGATGAACTGCTTGAAGAGCAATATCAAAATAGCACAAAGAAATGGACAGACTTGGAAATAGATAAAATATACACTATTACAGATACAAAAATAGTAGATACTGAATATGGTCCATCTATGGTATTAACATTATTAGACAACGGTGAAGTATGGGCGCCTGATCATCTCAAAAATAAATTAGAGAAGAGTGCTAAACAACCATATTATATGCGACCACTTGGATTGAAACCATGTAAAAACAACAACAAAAATAGGTATCATGCATATGACTTAGTCTTTTCAAAGGTTATTCCAAAGTAAACATATTTAGTCATTCCAAATCTAAAGTAATTATAGTTTTTTTTTTTTTTTTATGAACTCAATTTATACGCCACAAATCCAGTTGCAGCCATGCCCACCACAATAAACGTAATTTCTCTATTCTGTTGATCCGGAGATGGTGTATAGAAATCACTCAACTTAGGCTCCGGTTCCAAAAGCAAATGTTTGCCAGTTGTATAATAATACTGTTTCATAGCTTGGTCCACATCATCAAAAGTCTGCTCTGCATGATGCTCCTTTTGGAGTTGCTTATTAATAAAATCTAATCTCTCTGTTCTTTTTTTATTCCACGCCGCTTGTGCTGCTTCCAATTGTTCCACGGCTTTGTCATGCCTTTGTCTTTCCTCATCTGAATGACTTCCCATTTTCGAAAAGAAATAATTTGAACCGCTAAACGCCAATGCATTTGTTAATGCGCCACCTATCATCATTGCTACTGCACTTGCCATTTTTTTTATATATATTTTTTTAAATTATTTCATAATATCCGCAGGAATAATACCTTGCTTAATCAGCATATCCTTTGTAGCCATTGCTAACATTATATCCACAGACAGCATCCCAACATCTACCATATTAAAATCCACTTTAGGTGCTGGTCTTTTAAGTAGTTTTCTGCCAATCTCAGAATATCCAACAGTTAAAAGTGTTTTCACCCCAGCCTGATACATCATATTTACAATTTGTTTTCCGTCAATACTTGCTGCCATTTTTTTTATATGATTATTTTTTTAAAATAAATTATTAAAAATCAAACGGGTCTTTTGGTGCAACATGAACAGGTTGCACAGCTACAGGTTGCGTAGCAGATTTCTTGTTATAAATATACAAATCCAACCCAGCAATGCCTAATAAAACCAGACACGGTGGAATATAATTTTTGTATACGTTTATTTTGATTTTTTCTGGTTCTTCTTCACCTATTGCTATTTTTGTTATTTCATTTGCATCTTGCTTTGCAGCATCTTGCTTTGCAGCATCTTGCTTTGCAGCATCTTGAAGCAAACGCTTTGCCTTTCTTGCCGCTGCTCCTTTTTTCCCAGCCTCTATTCGTTTTGGATTTTTTACTTTTTGTTGTTCAACAGGTTGTGTAACAACAGGTATAACTTCACTCTCTTGGTTCTCCATTTATATTATCTATATTTTTATTTTTATTAAAATCAATATGTCTAACAGTTGTCAGTATTGCTGTAAATGGTGCCAAGCACATCCCATACCTGTAATACAACTCACAACAAGCACTTGTCAATGCATGATTAATAAATGGGTCTTCCTCCAAATCTTCTATCAGTTTTGGTGGATTGGTTACATTAAAATATTTTGATACTCCCATCACATACAAGTTAATAAAAGAATTGCCTAAAGTCTTAGTCATTCTTGCCCCAAGCCTTGCTTCATATCTGCAGTAAAGTTTGTTAATTTCATCCGGGGGCATGCTATCTATATTTGTGAGTTGTATGTCTTTACCCAAATATTGACGACTACCACCGCCAGCCACTATGGCTGATAATCTTTCTTTTTTTGTTTCTTGTTGCTTTGATTCATCACGTTCCGTAAAACCTTCCGATATATCTTGTAATAGTTCTTCCGCATTCATTTTCATATTAATAATTTTATTTTTTATCTTGAAATAAATATAAAACACAAAACAACCAGCTGCGATATTCATGCAAGTAGTAATTGTTAGTATTGTTAATAGCATTGTTATTAATATTGCTATTTTTTTTATTAACATTATTAATTTGCTGCAAGCATTGCTATTAACATTGCTACTTTGCTATGAGCAATGCTATAATAAGCATTACTATATTTTTTGATATTTGCATTATATTTTCATGTCAGTATTGCTATTAACATTGCTACTTTGCTGTTAGTATTACTATTAGCAACAAAGCAATGCTGTTAGAAAAAAAGCATTGCTGTTAGAAATTATTCAACCCAATAACCAGTTGGTTGGTCAGTCCTCAAAATTAACATGGAATATTTAGTCTTAGCTAAAGCTTTTCTTATTCTGGTTCTCTCTTCCAGCGTCGGAATAACATCATTCTCTCTCAACAATTTTCATAACTATCTCTGTCTTTAGTGTAAAACATACACAACCATTTTGCTTGCTCCCGCAAATCTTTTAATACAGAATTATATCTCTGCGAAATGACCCACACTGATTGTTTGGCGTGACGACCAGAGAATGCCAACTCCGACAACATATCTTTTTTCTTTGTTAATTCTTTTGTGGCGGAGCAATCATCAATGATGTATAGTGTGGGCTTGCCAGCATATTGTTTAAAAAATAAACGCAACAGTTCTTGTAGCATTTCTTTACCGTTGCTAACGGGATTGACAATTTTTATTTTTTTTATCTCTCGGGTGTCTTACATCTCCTATCCAGGATCTATTTTTATAAGCCTCGTTCCACTCTATGGTTGGGCAAAATATAATTATATGTTCAAAAACTCCAACATACTCTTTTTCAAGTATGTCAAGAACAAACTTTGTTTTACCGCAGCCTGTCTGACCGCAGATAATGGCACTGTGTGGATATTTAGGATATTTTTGTTGCAAACTAGTATCGTGCTTCTTTGAATCTTCCATCTTCGAAATTGATTTGCGCATCTTGTATTATATATAGATAAATATTTAAAGGTTGATCTGCATCTGCTTTTTTATTTATTAGTATCGTTATGACTTCACTGCCGTTTTCTATTTTTCTTCCACTGCCGTGTAATAAATTGTCATCACATGTTCTAAGGTCAAGCCACAAAGCATATGATTTTGTCAGATAAGTCTCAAGAGAAACATTGGTAAAGTATAAGTCTCTCGCTACTATTTCTGTCTCTTTGTTTCTTTTTGATTTTAAGGCAAAATATTTGTTGATCTCATCCCAATGTTGATATGCCCTCATGCCCTGACTATACAACTGATTTGGTACGCCCTCTATTGTCATTTCAACCTTTTCAATCATTGGGTTGTAAAAGGATTCCGTGTCTGTTCTTTCTGGGTCTTCAAACAGCATTAGAATACCTTTCATGCTCCGTGCTGGTACATTAATGTTGATGTTCCAAAGGGTTTCAGATTTGTTTGCTATTATTTTTCTATGTCGCAAGATACGATCATACATAAATGACATCTTACCATTGGTTTGCTGTCTTATTTGTCTGGCTAATTCAACATCACTAACCGTATCAAATTCCAAGCAGATATTTTTTATTACATAAGATGCATCAGCATCACTGCTTTTGATAACTTTGTTATAATCGTTAAACGTTAATTCATATTCTAACCTATCACCAAGCCCCGCTTGATAAAATGGCATATGACTTTCTAACATTTCAAAGTCCAGTGGAATACAAAATCTATTTCCATAAGCTGCTGCTATAGCTTCATCTTCGGTGTCTGAGGAAGCTAGCATCTCCCGCACCAACTCTATGTTTTAGCATGTTTGCTTTACCAATACCTTGGTAAGCTATGTTTACTCGTTCAGTAGGGCTTTTCCATAAATCTACATAACAATGATATATATCACTGCCATCTATTGACATGACTTCGTTGCCACTTATTCTTATTGTCATTTTTTTTACAATTGTTCTACCCAGATTCTGGTATAGAGTAGCGTTGGCGTCTGTTCTGCTTTTAAGTTCTATTTCAAAGGCAAGACGAGCAGTACGTGGATCTATCACATCATTAGTACTTAGATTAGGAAATCTCACAAGCAGTTGCTGGTTTTGGTCTATTGTTGATGGATTATTAGTTATTACTACACTTGTGCGAATGCCCTTGGCACCATGAGGCTCTCTTAGTTTTCTATGAGGGTTGAGTTTGTTTCCGTAAGCTGACATTGTTTTTATTTTTTAAATATATTTTTTAAAATTAAATAAAATAACCAATGGCTGAGGGTGGATTTGAAAATCCTACGTTCGATCCAGATGAAGAAGACGATGCCTGGATAAATGAATTACTTTCTGACGAACCAGAATTTACACAACCTGGCTCAGAATTTCAGAGACAAATTGTAAATGAAAATAAAAATATTGATCAGCTTCAAGGAGAAGATAAAACAGAAGAACAACTAACACAAAAAAAGTTGTTAGTAGATCAATTTTTTACTGAAGTTAATGCTGAGATCAGCGGAATTGATTATAAAGATGATTTTAGAGCGGATAAGGACGAAATCAGTAGAACAATGTTATATGCAGTTCGGTTGGGGACGGATGATGTTCCACTTACCTATTATAAGGGAAATAATCCAAACGAACCAATCAAGTTTTATGCACTTGACACTCTAAATCGAAAATATGGCATTGACTTTGTGAAAGATAATTTAAAGATTTATGATTATTTAAGTCCAACTGTTAGAAAGACTCAGAGTAAGGCAGAATTAGCAGCCTTGACAAAAACAAGAGATACTATCGCTGCAGAGAATATACCAATAGTGAGCACCCGGGTTATATTTGAATTCTTTAGAAATCATTTTTATTTGTATTTTTTATATATATATTAAAAATAATGTTTCATACAATTTCAAACATATACAACTCTATTAATTTACAACAGTATATCGATAATAGAGATGGAACTAAGTGCGTTGGATTAAAAAGTTTTACATACACTATCGGTTGGCATAATATTAATGGTGAAATCGTAAAGACAAGAAACCCAGCTAAAATAGAACCTTTTCCAGGTGGACTTTATAACTTTCAAGACTTGGTAGAAAAGTTTAAAGTGCTAAATGAAAATATTATCCTGGACAGTATTGAGCAAATTGGCTTCAGCATTATACATACGCCAATAGAGACACGAATGTCAAGCGGTCTTTCAAAAATGCTGGGATTCAAGGACAGAAAATGGTTGACAGGTACTAATATAGGAGATTACCCAACTGATTTAGCTCCTTATAAACAGCTATATGTTCATCTGGAACAAGTTAATACGAGTAGTAATTATTTCAATGGTGCACCAAGCACTATTATAGGTGTTATGCCTGTAGTAAATAAGCAGTTTGGAGATATAGTATATACACATTTTTATCCTGAATATCACTGTCTTATGAATGGTGCAATAACTGAATTGAAAATAGAAGTCAGAGATGAGTATGGTAACAAAATAAATAATCACGGTTTGCCTATGAGTTGTGTTTTAGAAATTATTTAAAAAATATATTTTTATAAAAAAAACAATGAGCATATTTGGACCAACAAGACCTAAAAAAACAGAAGACTTAGAGGCTTTGATAAATAATGTTCAAGATTTATATAGGCGAATTGTGCCTTTTGTTAACCAGTTCAATCATTTGAAAAATAGAGTTGATAATCTTAAATATGGGATTATAACAATATTTGCGGAGGCTAAGGGCCCACTTGTATTGAATAGAATACTCTCATTTGGTAACGGTGGAGCAGAAACAAATGTGGGGCATGTAATGACACGCCGTGGACGGATTATGGGAATAGGTTTAGCATGTGAACAATTAGTTGGTGACGTATCTGTAATAGTTTCTGTCAATGGTGTTGAACAACCAAATTATGGCATAACGCTTTACATCATCCCACGCAATCATGATAACTTTGATAAACCTTTAGAGATTGGTGCTGGTTCTGTTGTTAACTTTGTATGCAAGATTGCCAACGCTACCGCTGTAAATACGGTGGCATCATTATTAATTGAATTAATTTAATTTTTTATTAATAAATAAAAAAATGAAGCAACCGACAGCACCAAGTATATATCCTGAGTTGCCAGTGGAAGACGGACAAAATTAAAGATTGCAAAAGATTTCAGAAATTGAAAAAAAGTTAATTACAGAACGAGATATACGTCAGTCACTTTATAAAAAATATAAACGTGGTATTAATATTACAGATGGAATTGACACTAACTTGATATCTGCAGGTGTTATTATGGCTGGGATTGGATTTGTTGTTCCAGTTTTGTTACCTTTAGAAATAGCAGCAATAGTATGTGGAGCTACAGGTGTTTGTATTAATTTTATCAGACGCAAGCTTAATGCAAAAGCTCAAAAACATCATGAAATAAAAACTTTGGCAGAGGCTAAGTTGAATAGTATAAAGCAGTTAATATCAAAAGCGTTGAGTGATGCACAAATATCTGAGCAAGAGTTTAAGTTGATTTTAGATGAACTGGAGAGATATTATAATTTGAAACAGGACATCAAACAAAAGAAACTTTAAATTAGTGAAGTTCAAAAAAAAAAGAACTAGTGGAGCAGGGAAGAAAGGAAGCAATGGCAACCTTACAAAAAAGTCTAAAAAGTGTGTCATGAATTGTTTTAGTAATGTGTATGAGTACGATCCACTACCTTTGTATTCAACCTAGAACCATCTAAAAAAAAAAAGAAAAAAAAAAGAAGAAATTAAATGGACTTACCTTTCATGAAAAATAATCCTAGTTTTATCCTTACTCTTTCAGGTCTCTATTCCATAGGGTATGTCACCATGTCAAGAGTATACTAATCCGTAGTTTCACCGCCTTATATACCCGTCAGGGAGACCAAAAACTTCACCGATTGGTTGATATAAATAGACCCTTATCACATGAGCTATAACCGATTGGTTGATATAAATAGACGCTTATCACATGAGCTAATACATGTGACAATAATCACGTAACCTACACTTCTGACATGACAATAATCACGTAACCTTACCAATCTGTTACATACATGTTTATAATCCGGGAACGGTTACATATATATGCACATTTGACATGACAATAATCACGTAACCTTACTACTACACAAAGCTCAAAACCTAAAATATTTAAACTTGCAATCTTCACTACCCCTATTTTAAAAAAGTTTGTTAACATAAGGTTTAATGTTTAACCTCTATTTTGTAATAAAATTTAAACATCCAAATTTAAAACATTTTCACAATTCAATCTTAAAATCTTGGGTTATTTAGCGCCTGGGACATGATAAATAACCAGTTAAATCGACTTAATTTTCAGTAAAACTGAAAAAAATTGTGTGGTGATTTTAGATTATTTGGGGTAATTTAGTTGTGGTCCAGAACCCCCATAATACATATATATTAACAAGAAGCGATACATTTTAGTCTGGTCATAAAACATATAAAAAGAAGCGATATATTTTAGTCCGGTCATATAACAAGAAGCAATACATTTTAGTCCGGTCATATAACAAGAAGCAATACATTTTAGTCCGGTCATATAACAAGAAGCAATACATTTTAGTCCGGCCATATATAGTTCGGTCATATAACAAGAAACAATACATTTTAGTCCGGCCATAATACAATTTAGTTCGGACAATGCAGTACAGAAACGCTGTAAATTATGAGTTAAACTTTAAAGAAACTAACACGCCAAATAACGGCAAAACAGTTGATCAAAACTATATCCAGGTGTTCAGGTCATATACTAATGTATATTTGCCGATTAAAAGCAGGTTTATTGACATTGATTGAATTGACATTAGTATATACATGTATGCGTTATTAACCACTGATCTAATGTATCTGGATTAAGACCACCGAAAAAATAATACAAAACCGTTAATATGTGAAACCATTATACTCGTAAAATGCATGTATTATTATATCAAACACATATTTGGCTAAAAATCAGTATTTATACATAGAGTTATAAACATAATTGAACTCTGAGAAATATAACATCGTTTACTGTGAATAATCCTGCTTTATATCACCGTGTGTCGTTCAATTGATCTGGATTTGGACCACAATTATTTTCACATAGACCGTAATGTTAGCTCTACACAGAATAACACTTACCCTAATGCTCCGTGACACTTCAAATATCCATTAAAATGTATATACGTGACGACAAAACACAAAATAGCAAAACAACAATGACCATAACTGCTCTATGCACCAGCATTTGGCTCAAAATTGAATTAGATGACCTTTTTTGACAACAACAGCGGAACCACACCTCATTTTGTTTAAAATCTTACCTCATACAAAGTAGTACCACTCAGCACTCTGATGACTGATTACTTTGCTTTTTTTGCACCCATATCTTCGGAAATCTATCCTCAAAACAAAAACAGTAAATATACGTATCTCTTTTATGTACTAAATCAATTACACAGTCCCAAATAACATCACTGATGGTACTACTTTCGAGTACGACCATTTTCAACTTTTGACCTCACTGGTTACCGGTCCAAGTCCATCTCCAAAGACGTGATTTAATACACAATATATTTCTTAAATAAAAATCATTTCCAAAATTTCAAAAAAGTATTGCAATGACATACAAGTAAAGAGGCGTAATTACACCATTGAGATTGTTCCTCCATGTTGTAGAGTCAAATAGTGCCTGGGAAAAAACGTTTCCCTGCCTTAATTGTGATTCAAAGTGCACACTTTTGATGGCTTGTTAAATTGTTATTATTAACTTTAATTCATCCGACTTATGTATTGGTAACATTGCTTGGTGTTTGTTTGAGATATTCACTTCTAATCGTGATACTTGACATATATAGTCAAACGAAAGTAGACATGTGGTAAATCTATCCGTGACGTGTCAAAAAAGAAAGTGACGTATTCAACATACTGGCTTTTTCTTACATGGTACATAAGCCCCTGTTTCTATTGAAAGTTTATTTTGGAGAAAGCTCGATCGTTTGCTTGCTTTGTGTTTTAAATTGTCTACGGAGAAAAATGAGTATTTTATTGCTTGACATACATCGTTCCTATATAAACCGAAGAAGGTACATCAATGACACCTAGATACACGAATAAAAAACTGTAATGTAATGTATTGTTTTCTCTGATTATTGTATGTATTTCATCAATATAATACTTAGATAACCACAGAAACCAAACGCAATGGTTCGCATTTTAATACAAACTAAAAGCAAATTAATTATTAAAAGAAAATGACAATACAACACACTTGGTGATATAGACAAAGTTACCGACTTGGAACGATCAATAGGTAATACGGCATAATGGTTAGCTTAAATCGCCTTTCTGTGTACACAACCTCGCTATTATCTTGTCTTGGTTATAAGTATTCATTAAAGCATGCTTAACAGATTGAAAATATGCTGTCTTAAGGCCCGGATCACATTTTATTAATGTCAACATAGACAGCAAGAGTGTACATGCTGATATCATTGTGCACGTTGTAGTTATGAAACCACCAATTACAATTACTTTCCCCCATTGAAATCAATGCTAAAATGTTAATGATTTGATGCAAATTTAACTCAAGTATGGATAATGCAGCAGTGTAATTTTCATATAGAGAAATAGTTTTCCACTTGAAAAATCACCAAACAAAGGTGGGGCCACAAGACATGTAGGAAAATTCTAGTTTGTTTACTAAACAGGTCCAGGCCTATATATGTTTTCATTGACTGTTGCTCGCAACGTGTAAATTTGCAAAATGTTCATCAATAATACAGTAAAACATATCAATACCCTTCCTATATATACAATAAGAAAATCGAATAGATATGTATACGTATAATGCCGATTTACAACAAAAAAAGGAGGGATTACTTTTTATTATAGGAACTACATTCGATTGCAACTCGGACGTTTTTATGCAATTGGTGGTGGTAAGCAAAACATACGGTGTCAGACCAGTCAGGAAGTACTTCCGGGTCGGTGTCAGACCTGTCAGGAAGTACTTCCGGGTCGTAGGGTGCTGAAATAGTTCCTTGAAAGAATCCAAAGTTTCTAATTTGCATGTGTTTTTCCCAAGATTAGTTTTTATTTCACTGTTAAATCTAACCTGAGGTTAAAGTAGTATATCTGTTGTCATGAATAGTAAGTATTTTACTGTGTTTGTCAGGAATATTTCTTTGGAGAGTATGAGCACAGAGGTTAGGTAGAGATGTGGTTTTGACAGATGTTTGTTTCAAAATACGCATAGGTGTTTTATTCCAGATATGGGACCGTTTGCTAGCCAAATGTGTTTAATACACAGAATAAAGTTGTATTTAAGCGAACGACACCATACACCCTCTAATCTCTAAAATGAGGGGAATTGAATTTTATAGCAGACGACAAAGTATTTCTTTAGATTGTTGCATTTTTAAGAAATGGATTAATATCATATTTGAATAAATAAATGTCCATGTGGTAAAATCACTGGGCCAATAAGCGGAATGTCTTGGGTTCAAATCCGCCAGATGCTGGTCTCTCCATATCATGTTTCATTAGTTCATAGCTCATGTTCCATCACTTTTCGGCAAAAATCCACATTATCGGCCCTCAAATCTGCCACAGGAGTAGTTAGTACGTCGCATCTGACGATGTTAGACTGACGTCCACTGAAACAAGGAACGCTGTAGACAGAAATTCGTTGGGTCTTCGTCTGGTGCATCTGAAGTATTCAGTGGCATAGTACCTTGACTGGAGTACCATGGAGTACTATGGGGAAGCTGCAGAGTTTGATACACGGGTGACCAACACTGTACATGTTCATTGTTTCCCCAATATAATTCGATTTAAAACATAATTATGACGCCATAGGCGTGGGCAAATTTGACCACATTATCACCATTTAATCAGTTTTTGGTAGAGGATAATAAGCTGTTATGCTACATGCAACATTTAAGACAGTGTACACATATTAAAACTTATCATATACAACTGTATAGGTAAAACTGTGATCCACAGGGTGGGTTTAAATTTCATCAAAGGGTCAAATTTTAACTAAATTGGTTGTCGTAAGCTACAGTCAATATATGACAACTCTATGCTTTGCGGCTACTGAAAAGATAAATTTCACATTTTCCACTGTATTGGTCAATGTAAAACATGTGAACCTTGGGCAGGGCCAGATTTGACCAGCATCTATATACCAGCATCTATATGCAACATTTTCGAACTCCAACTCTTGACTTTGGTATATAATGATTTTGTTTAAATATCATACGTTAGACGGACTTTCAAACATTAAGTTATCATCTTGAAATAACCGGTGCTTATTATTTTATTATTTTAATGTCTTCATATGATTTTCATGATATTTCTTTCTTTTATAATAAACTGCTTGCTTGCAATCAGAACTGTTATTCATTCCGATCTTTGGAGATTGCAGAGCCCAATATTTTCAGATATTTACAGATATCGGTGGTACATTCTCAAATACCTTTGGTTTCTTACCAGCGTTTAAAGGTTCTGATATTGTTCAATCACCCTTAGGATATGTTGCCTGTTTTTTAATTTAGTATTGACTGTTACTTGTGATACACAGGCTTCATAACCTCTGCTCCCAGCTAAATTCCATTTTGTTTATTTCGCCCAAGTTTCGCTAAAAGTTTTCTCGTTTAGGGTAAAGCGTTTTATTAGAAACTGGGACCATACGCCGCTGGCCACGGAATGGTGTGAAAGATTCCATTTTCACAGTTCTATGAATACTCAAATTTCTGTACTATTGGCATTTTAAATATTGAGTTCTGCTCAACCCGGGGCTAGAGGACGTTAACGGTAGCAAGCACTTACCACTACCGTTCATGAACAGTCTCAATCAAACCAAGACTGCAATATTTGTTTTTGTATTTATCGGGTTCGACTATATACAAATTTCTCCTTTCATGCTGTTTTTTATATATCACAGTAGCGTTGTCTGTGCAGTGTGAGAGCGTTAAAACGTCTCCGTGTATTTGCTATTAGAACTGTTATTCATTCCGATCTTTAGAAATTGCTGAGCCCAATATTTACAGATATCGGTGATACATTTTCAAATACGTTTGGTTTCTTACTTGAAGTTCGAATAGGTGGTTCCACTACTCCAGCCTTTAAAGGTTCATCACCCTTAGGATATGTTGCCTGCTTTTTAATTTAGTCTTTTGACTGTTACCTGTGATACGCAGCCTTCATATCCTCTGCTCCCAGCTAAATCCTATTTTGTTTTTTTCGCCCATTGTTTTCTCGTTTAGGGCAACGCGTTTTGTTTAAAACTGAGCCATACGCCGCTGGTCATGGAATGGTGTGAAAATACCGCGTTGAAGGTTCCATATTCACCGGCATATGCATTCCTTCTTCGGAATGGCTCAAATTTCTGTACTATTCGCATTTTATATATTGAGTTCTGCTCAACCCGGGGCTAGAGGGCGTGAACGGTAGTAAGCACTTTCCACTACCGTCCATGAACAGTCTCAATCAAACCGAGACTGCAATATATTTTGCATATTTATCGTGTTCGGCGATATCCAAATTTCTCCTTTCTTACTTTTTTCCTTTTTTACTTTTTGACACATTGGATACTTTCCATATGAAATGTGATACCAATGTTGTATTTGTTTTTGGAAAGTTGTACTCAAATAATTTTCAAAAGCACATTCTAAATTTGGACATAACCTTATAGACAACAACCTGAACAAGATAGAATGAATGAATGGTGTTTTACGGCACGCCGACACACAAATAGGTCACACTGTGCGCAAAAACTGATGAAAAATGAAGAAATGAAGTATTAATCAAAAATCAATGTAAATATATAAAGATAAAACCATTAAAAAATAAGGGATGATAAGGTGTAATATAAACTATGTATGTAAATCAACGAATGCCCGTCAACGGGTATATAAACAAGTAAATATATATAAAAACACATTATAATGATTTATATAGTCTGATCTCTTTTAGGAAATCTAAAACAAGACTAAAATCTACAGTATCAAATAACTCTTTCATAGTATTAACATTGTAGTACCTTTGACGCATAGGATCAAAGTCTACACATTCCAATAAGATGTGTTTGACCGTTAACGGTGCAAAGCAGGGTATACATTCTGGTAATTGCTCACCTTGTAATAAATATGAATGAGTATAACGTGTATGCCCTATCCTGCACCGGGCTAGGACAACTTCCTCTCGACGAACGGGTCTACAAGAAGAACGCCATTCTCCGAGTAACGGTTTAATTAAATGGAGTTTATTGTTAACTGACAAATCCCAAGCGGTTTGCCAAGAGTTACGAATATATGTGTTAATACAACTTTTAAAATCAGTATAAGGTAATTTGGCATTAGATATATGTAAATCTAATGCTGCCTTAGCAGCACTATCAGCTCTATCATTACCACGTATTCCTACATGGCTTGGAAGCCAGCAGAAAATAATAACATTATCAATTATAAGAGAATTGTACTTTTCTAAAAGTTGAAGCACAACTGGGTTAGCATGTTTCATATTACCCAGTGCTTGAAGAGATGAAAGGGAATCAGAAAAGATTACAAAATGGTCATCATCAGATTCCTGAATATAATTTAAGGCAAGTTCAATTGCCTTAAGTTCAGCTGAAAAGATCGAGGCCTTGTCAGGCAGGCGGCTCTTTATGCTGTGTTTGTGAACAGCTGCTGCAGCTACCTTATCTCCATCTTTAGAGCCATCTGTGTAGATATGTTGAAAGTCACTGTATTTCGATATAATTTCATTAAATTTGATTTGAAAGACAGTAGGGTCTGTACTTGATTTGTTATTATTACAAAGATCAAAAATAATTGTTGGAGTTTCCAAAGTCCACGGTGGAATTTGTGGTACTTTGTACTTGGCAATCAAATTTAGGTCTATTTCAGTGTCTCTTAATTTTGGTTTAATACGAAGACCAAATGGTCGAATGGCCTTCGGTTTCGATCAAAAAGAGGTTCACAACTAGGATTAAAAAAATTATCGAAAGTTGGGTTTGAAGGGTTAGACTTTAATTTAATGGCGTATTGAAGAGCTAATTTGTCTCGTCTATGAGACAGTGATGGTTCATTGGCTTCAACATATAGACTGTCGTAGAGAACATGCGGACCCAAACTCACTTTCTACTTGGAAAAAGTCAATTCTGGAAATTATAGATACACGTATTAACTTTTATAATGCTAACCCCTCTTTACTTCCATCCGAGACCTAGGTTTTCCTTTCGTAATTTAAAATCGGGAATTCAGGAATTTCATAATAAATTTGTTTTAGTTCCTGCAGATAAAGCAGCTAATAATGTAATTGTTGTTTGACGCCTATTACGTCAATGTTTTATCTCTGGAACTCGGCAGCACCAATTCGTATACTCCAGTTAATTCTACCGAGGATGATGTTGTTTCCGCACATATCACTCGGTGCACTACTTTCAAGGCTGGTGTAAACGATAAGCAAAATAAACTGCCTACTATGTACTGGATTCCTAAATTACAAAAAAATCCATATAAGGCTCGCTTTATTTCGAATTCTAGTGCCTGCACCACAACAAACATCTCCAAACTTTTAACTTTTTGTCTTACTGCCGTTAAAGATCACGTTAAACTATATTGTGATAAAACTTATGAAAACTCTGGGATTAATTTATTTTGGTCTATAAAAAATTCAGGAGACGTTCTTGATAAAATGTTCAAGAAAGGTCAAGTTTCATCAATAAGCACTTATGACTTCTCTACACTATATACAACCTTACCACATCACCTTATTAAAGACAAGCTAATTTCTCTTATTCAAAAAACATTTGCTAGAGAAAATACTACATTTTTGGCATGTAATAATATAAAAGCGTTTTTTTACTAACGGCAGTTTTGACAATTATACTATGTGGACTTGCTATGAATTTTGTGAAGCACTCATCTTCCTATTAGATAATATTTTCGTCAGGTATGGAACCACCGTTTATAGACAAATTGTTGGTATCCCTATGGGTACGAACTGTGCACCACTTGTCGCAGATTTGTTCTTATTTTGCTATGAAAGGGATTTCATGTTGAGTCTTTTACCAGATACCCAGGCAGATGTTATTGAAGCCTTTAATGATACCTCTCGGTATCTGGATGACATATTGAACATTGACAACCCTTTCTTTCCAACTATGGTTAATTATATTTATCTTAAAGAACTTCAGCTTAACAAAGCTAATATATCTGATAATAACGCTTCTTTTCTTGATTTAGATCTCTCGATTGAAAATGGTAAAATAATTAGCAAAATCTATGACAAGAGAGATGATTTTAATTTTGACATTGTTAAGTATCCCCACTTGGATGGGGATGTTCCCCGAGCAACTTCTTATGGGGTATATGTGTCTCAACTTATTAGTTTTTCTAGAGCTTGTACTCGAGTCGAGGACTTTAATATTCGTAATCTTTGTATAACTAAAAAGTTACTCAGTCAGGGTTACCGTTACCATAAACTTCGTAAAACCTTTGCAAAATTTTATTATCGTAACCCTGATCTTCTTTCCAAATATAAAAGTAATTTAAGGACTCTTCTGCGACAAGGACTATCACAACCTGACTTCTATGGTGATGTGATTTATAAACTTCGTAAGATTCTAGGTCATGATCACTTTCATACTATCTTTGTTAAACTTGTTAAAAAGTTTATCAAAAGAGGTTATGACCCTATCATTTTGCAACGTACTGCATGCTTGGTGGTGGACCCTTTTACAGTTCGCCACTATGCTTTCCTCTTTAATTGTACGATGACCGGACAGGCTGTGGACCCTGTGATGACACCTACCTAAAGCCCATTGGGACGGTGGCGTTTGATGTTTGTCCATGATATTTCTTGTCGTGCCCTTAATGGTTTATTCTCTTACTGCTCTGGCTTCTGCAAAGTCATTGAGTACCTTCATTGTGGCTTTCTAGGCTATTGTTTTTTTGTATTAGATTTACACGAGCATATTTGTGTTTTACTTATATTGCCTATTGATGCTGCCTTGTTGGTTAGAGATTAGATCATGGCGGGGATTTCTTTATTTACACTGTCCTGTTTTAATGGGATGACAGTAGGGTAAGTGTGAGGTTTGGTGCACCCTAGAACCGGTTTAAACCCCCATTGGCCTACTTTGCCACTGACCGTTCCAAGGCGGTAGCCCTATTGTCAACCCTTTTTGTGTTTGGGATGTCGTTTGCATTTATTATTGCTTTTGCCTTCTCGTTTGTCTGTTTGCGTGTTTGTTTCTGTGTTTTGTGGTTTACTGTCCTCCTTGAATGCTACTTTCCCTGTCCGATCTTTTTATATTTCTTTTCGGCTGGTGATGTACGAAAGGCACCTAAGGCGAGTCGTAATCCTTGATTATGTATAGGGTCGAGCATCTGCAAGTACGACTTGCGAGTCGATCCATATACTATTGAGCCGTAGTCCAGCTTGGATCTGATAAGAGATCTGTAAAGTCGCAAGAGGAATTTTCGATCTGCTCCCCAATTAGTGTTTGCAACAACTTTAAGTAAATTAAGAGCTTTAAGGCATTTGGCCTTCAAGTATTTAAGGTGTGGTATAAACGTTAATTTACGGTCGAAAATAAGACCAAGGAATTTTGTCTCATCCACAACAGGTATTGGTGACCCATCCAGTGTTAGATGAGGGTCTTCATGATGTTTACGAAGTTGACAAAAGTGCATACAATTAGTTTTAGATTTAGAAAATTTAAAACCATTTTCATCAGACCTGGTCTGAAGTTTATTGAGACATTGTTGTAATTGTCTCTCGATAGTATTCATGTTTTTTGCACGATAACATATAACAAAGTCGTCAACATATAGCGAACAATCCACACCTGGATTGATGCATTTTACTATACTGTTAATCTTTATATTAAAAAGTTTGACAGAGAGTATGCTGCCCTGTGGAACTCCTGTTCATGAATATCAGAGAAGGTTGAACCCATTCGGACACGAAACTGTCTATCATCTAAGAATTTCTCTATAAAAATGGGTAATCGGCCTCTAAGACCAATGTCATGTAGATCATTCATAATACCGTACTTCCTTGCAGTATCATAAGCTTTCTTCAAGTCAAAAAATACAGCGACTAAATGTTCTTTTTTTATGAAAGCTTCCCTAATAAACGATTCAAATCGTATGAGATTGTCTGTTGTGCCTCGTTGGCGCCGGAATCCACTTTGATACTTTGTTATCAGTTTGTTGGACTCCAGGTACCAAACGAGTCTCTCATTAATCATTCGTTCCATGGTTTTACATATACAACTCGTTAAAGCGATTGGGCGATAATTTATTGGATCCGTATGATCCTTTCCAGGTTTGGGGACTCGAATAACGATTGCTTCCCGCCAAGAATCGGGGAAGATTCCCGTCACCCAAACCTTATTAAATATATCAAGAAGGGTAGAGAGACAGGATTCAGGTAAATGTTTTAGTAATTGATAATGGATATCATCAGGACCAGCTGATGTATCATGAGCCTTTTTAAGGGACTCTCGAAGTTCTTTGAGAGTGAATAGTTTATTGTATTTTTCCAAGTTTTTCGACTTGAAGTTCAGCTTCTTCTGTTCCTTTTGTTTCTTATTTTTCAGAAAATTTGGTTGACAATTTTCAGAAGAAGAATCTTTTGAAAAAGTTTCTGCCAAAGTGTTTGTAATATCTTTGACAGATGTTATATCTCCATTATCTGTTTTAAGATGATTTACAGTACTAGAATTACCTTTACCACTTATTTTCCGGACCATGTCCCATGTCTTCTTAAGAGATGAGCGAGAATTCAGCCTAGAGACGTAAGTTCTCCAGGATTTCCTCTTGCTATCCTTAATAGTACGACGGGCTTTCGCACGAAAAACTCTAAAGTTATCTAAATTTGTTTGAGTTGGCCGCAAGTTAAAATTATTTAATGCAGCTTTACGATCGCTGACTGCCTTTTTGCAGTCATCGTCATACCATGGTTTATGTGGGCGTTTAGGATTTGCTTAGGTTTTTGGAATGGTTTGATCAGCTATATCGTGAAGAGTTTTGGTAAAAAGAGCAGTTGCGTCTTCGACATCCTCGAAAACGGAAGGCTTTAATTGTTCCTCGCAAAGAGATTGAAACGTAGTCCAATCAGCCTTGCGAAGTTTCCATCGTTGCGTTTTTTCGAGAAGTGGAGGGCCGATATTTTCAAGAAATATGGGGAAGTGGTCATTTCCACAGAGGTCGTCTCCAACACTCCACGAAAAATCCATCAAAAGCGTTGGATCGCATATTGTTAAATCAATGGAAGAATGAGAGCCTGTAGCAGGATGTAAGTAAGTATGTGACTTATTATTAAAAAGACACAAATTGTTTTTGGCTAAGAAATCCTCAATTTTCTTGCCTTTATCGTTTATATCTTTACAACCCCAGATGTAGTTGTGTGCATTAAAATCGCCCAAGAGTATAAAAGGTGATGGCAATTGTGCAACTAGGTGATTTAGATCTTTAGGGTCTAGTGAAGAACTAGGTGGTAAATATAAGGAACATATTGTTATGACTCTGTGCATAGTAACACTGACCGCAATAGCTTGCAAATTTGTTTTCAACGCAACAGGTCTGTGAGGAATGTTTCGATTAACGATTATCGAAACTCCACCAGTGGCCTTGTCCCCGGTATCACAAATATGATTGTATAGTGAGTATTGTTTAAAAGATACCTTATCATTTGTCTTCAAGAATGTTTCTTGAAGACAAAAGGCAATAGGGTTGTGTTCATTTAAAATTAAGCTGATTTCATCATAATTTGGTTTCAAACCTCGACAATTCCATTGAATGATCTTATTAGTTTTACCCATTATTTAGCGCTAAGGCGATTTTTAATTTTGTTTTTATTTTTGGCCTTAGATTTAGGAGAGGTCTTAGGAGACTCAAGCAGCGACATCTCCACTGATGGATCCTCCTCCCCGGAAGAAGTCAGCTGAAGTGGCACCTCAACTAACCTTTCATGAGAGGATGGAAGTGGCAGTGCAGCTGCCGGCTCTGAAATGTCCATAAGCTGTTCGAATTTGTTATGCAGCTCAATAGGGCCATTAGACACCTTTGGCTGCTCCTTGTGCTCCCCAGTTGGAGGAGAACTAGGCTTTCCAACTTCCTTAGCCGGAGCAGCACTAGGCCTTCCAACCGAGGATGTATTAGGCTTCACGACTGGGGAACATCTAGACTTCACAGTCTTAGAAGAACCCTCTTTCGAATTCTGAGAAATTGACATGCTCTTGACATTGCCAGAGCCTGCCGGTTTTGTGTTTATTTAAATGTAAAAGTTTGATTAGGTGAAAAGTTTAATTTTGGTTTGTTAAGTTGTGTTTGTTGACTTTTGTTTGGATTTGATACTGAGGAAGTATTCTTGTAGGGTGGGGGGGGGGGGGGGGGGGTACCCCTCTGCTAAGTAACGAGCTGAACAAGATAGACAACCCATTTAGTATATAGTGCATTGAGTCAGAACTTACTCCAAATCATGGAATGATATAATAATGGAACCAGTTTTTCTCAATGATACAATTAAGACTGAAAGTAATTGTTTATATAGTAAACATTGTATAGTTAGGAGTATTATTTTTGTTGATGATTGTGTAGAAGAAAATGGTGACTTTCTGTCTTTTGACTTGTTGCAAGAAAAATATGGATATTTTTCGAACTTTATTAAGTATGATGTGTTTAAGGGCAATAAAATCAACAATTAGCCGATTAGAAATGAAAACAGATAAATATAAATTATGTGGCCCCATTTAAAAACTTAGTTTAACATCTAATTAAGAAAGATAACAAGGGCTGCAAATATATTTACAAAAGTCTGACTACAAAAACAACTGAACCAAAAGCAATACTAAAATGGAATCAAGAAAATTTAGAAAAAACAAAATAAAGAAGAATGGAGAAATATATTTTCACTCCCTTTAACATAACAAAAGACACTGCGCTTATTTGGTTACAGACAAGATTATTACACCGTATCTTAGCAACAAATAAACTTCTTGTTAAAATGAATACTACTAACAATGACAGATGTTCTTTCTGTAATGCAGACACAGAATCGTTAATTCAATTATTCTGGCACTGTAGAAATGTGCAATCTTTTTGGAATAGTGTTTGCAACTGGTTTCAAGAACGGTGCAGACATCTTACTAATTTAACATTAGACATAAGTCAAATTATATTTGGAGATATTTGGAGATATTACACTAGGTAATACTGTAAATCATCTTATTCTAGTAGGCAAGATGTATTTACTTTTGCAGAATAGATAAGAGATAACCATGTTTAACAATGTACAAAAACTCAGTTCTCTACCAATATAACACAGAAAATGTAATAGCTTTCAGAACAAATTCTATTGACAGATTTAATGAGATATGGCAAAATTAACTAGTATTTTTGAACAAAATAGAATAAGGTTCTTTTAAAATTAATTTCTTACTTTTTTTGGTAGAAGTAGAAAGGGAAACAACCCATTCAGGAAAATATGGACGGAATATAACATGAATTACCTCCCATTCTTTCACTATGAGGTCGGCCATTTTATTCTCAGGAGGCGGACTGGCATTTTCCTTCGAGTTCATCTGTCTTCTCACCCAATTGTATTTTGAACCAGAATATTTTTTTAACCTTCAGAAATTGGGCCGGGTTTTTGTTCAGTAAAAGATCCTCCCCACCCTTCTCCACGCCACACCTCCCCACCACCAGAAGATGAAATGCCCGGTGCCTAACATGTATTATCTATCTCCCATTTACATATAGTAGGTTATTTGTGACAGAAAAGAAAATAAGAAAAAAAACCGTTCTCCTTCATAGCAATGGTTAAATTAATTGTAACTTAATGTGTTACATTATGTGTTTATATTATGACTAGCCGAGTGTAAATCATCTTACCACATTGAGGCATTTATCTTTTAACTAATTCTTATTTTGGGCATACAGTAACAAGATTGGAATTGTGATCTTCGATCTTGTACTTATTTAATTGGCTGGCATGTATTATGAATGCTTTGTTGCTTAGATATATTTTGATTAATTACAATTATTGACTAGTGTACGGTACCACGGGGGACGTACCTATGACGGGGAAAATAAATGGGCTGTCTTTATGTTTAAAGATGGCCGAAAAACAAAAATCAAAATATACATTTTTTTTTTATAACTCCAACAATCCACATGTAATTTAAAAACAACAATTTGAAACTGCTTGTATTCCGTATAATATACCCATTACGTATTTCCTTATATTAACTATTACCGAAATTTCAAAATTCAAAATTCAAAAACTTCAAAATTCAAAATTCAAAATTCAAAAATTTCAAAATTCAAAATTCAAATTTCAAAATTCAAAAATTCAAAAATTCAAAAAATCAAAATTTCCAAATTTCAAAAATTCAGAATTCAAAATTCAAATTTTCAAAAATTCAAAATTGATACTGATGAAAAGGATCTGACACTCGTCATTTCATACAAAAATTTATAAAAATTTATTAAAATTTATTAAACTCGTCCAGGAATTTGTTATTAAGCTCGCCAGAGGCTCGCTTTACAACAAATTCCTGAACTCGTTTAATAAATGACAACTCATGTCAGATCTATTTATCACATAACCTGCGGTGTGGGAGTGTAATAAAGCCGTAATATGTTTCTCATATTACTATAGTGAAATAAATATGTAAATGAAGCTATTTCCATTTCATAATCTTGAAAATGAAAAATCGTAATTATGTGGTCTAAAATAAATAAACGAGGAGACAATTAAACATTAAAGCTTTTATTAATGTAGTTTATACTTTGATTTGAATAATCAGAAAACATAATAAATGGGCTTATACAAGAAACTGTAAGAATGTTAACTATGTAGACATAGTATTGTCTATTTTTTCTGTCTTCAATACCTTTCAGAACAAATATATGATATATCGAAAAAAATTAAAGTACAAACATTTTTAAATTTAAACCCTGAAGTAATAAACAGGGTAAAATGTTGTTCTCAAATTCATCCTAAACACTTTATTAGATAAATCATAAGGTATGAAATAATATCTGCATTCTATACTAATGAAGTTAATTTATAAACAGCTTGTCTAATAAAGGTTAATTTCAATGCCATGTTCTCTGTTATCTCAAGGCCTTTAAAATACCGGACTACGGAAACCGACGCGGTAGTTCCGTTGTCCGGCGTCGTACTAGTGGGGCAGATTGGTGACATATATTGGTAAAATTGTGCATTTTGTGATTAAAGCACCAAACTTGACACATAGCTAGACAATACTCTGCTAAACATTTCTGGCTATGGACCCACGTCAGATTTTGAAAAATGGCCGCCATTTTCAAAATGGCCGCCAAATATTCCATAAAGAATTAATGAAGCCCATAATTAATTGATTTCATCAAAACCTGTTATTGTAAATACACTAAATTCAGAACATTGATAGACAATAAAATATGCCATATAATTTAGGTCATTTTTTTCTTCAAAATGGCCACCATTTTCAAAATGGCCGCCAAAAACCACTGTTTTTTTAAATTTTATTTTTTTATAAAGCAATCAAAATGTTGATGTGTTTTACAAAGGGTGTTGTCTTAATTTATGTATGTGTATGTCTATACTTCAATAAATAGTTGTTAGATACACCCCTATACTTCAGGGGTTAGGGGTTTTACACATGTATACATACTATGCAACTTTGAGACTAGTTTTGTCTCAGTTGTCTTTAGCCTTAAGCATTTCTGAAGTGTGTTTAAGTTTCAGTCTCATCTCTATTAGCGGCTTTTAGTATATAATAACTCGTAAGTATACATCCAGTTACTTGGTAAAACACTATTAAAGGTATACGCAACAATCTTGAATCATTTATCAAGCATCCAAATTGATTAATCCAATATGAGGTTAACTTTAAAACTTCTTGCATATACTTAAATACAATGCAGAATTTTTAATTGTTTGTGGTTATTGTATTACAAGTTTTAATATTGTATTGGTGCAATATATTCCCCAATGAGTAATATGTAAAACTAATTTGCTTTGAACTATTTACATAATTATAAAAACTGATTTTAAAACATGCATATAAAGTAACAAAACTAATGGGACGCCGCAGGTTATAAAAAAATCAAGCTTGCCGAGTCTTCTAAACTCTTGGAGAAAACATATCGGAAAGGATGCTTAAACAATATTTTTCATCTCCAATTTATCGGAATTAAGATTTAATTACGACCTTAAATTACATTTGTTGATTTAAACAATATTAACAAGACACTATCAGAAAACAAAATCAAAAAGAAGTTTGTTATATACACAAATTCAAATGTAATGAGTGGTCATATCATTTGAACATTTTCAAAATGACAGCTAACATAAATGTAATCTTATCTTACTATCTATGATCTGAATAGTATAAATTTTCTTAATCACAGTCACAGTACCCAACATCCCATTTTTAAAAGACTGTAAACATCATTTCTGCTTTAACACTTCGTTTTAAATTGCAACACATTTGTCTCTTTGACATCTACATTTAATAAATCCCTTGCAAACGCTGATGCCTGTGGTAGTGTTATCGAGAATGGCTTCAACATACCCTCTTCCAACCGCAGTCACCAAAGGTGGACCTAAAGGCCATGTCTCCAACAATGTCCAATTACAACCTGTAAACAACTCGGTAGGTGTCCTTGAAAAGAGCTATATCAATTGGTGACATGGACTTGTTGTATCTTGGAACCATTGAATGTCAACCATTCTTTGCGACATCAACAGCACTTCCTTTTGTCGAACATGCACTTCCTGTTGTCATACATTTTCCAACAAGAAAAAATTTTGGAATTGGAAAGCTTGTTCAACCTCAACATAGTATTGCCAGATTCTCCATGCACAGGTTTTACCTTTTTCAGCAAATGAAGATATTTCATTGCATCTAGTAAGTGTGAAAAGCAACTATTCGTCTTATTTTATATGAACTAATGAATAGGCAATACAATGTGCAACGAATCACCTAAAGTGATTCCTAGCTCCTAAAACTAACACATAGCTCATCTAACTGTATTTACATTACCACTGCTATAACAAGTAATACAACGTCTGTGTCTACTGTATATAGCATAAGTTTAATGAAGTATTGTTTGCCACCTGCCACATGCATCACATGCATTGTATCGTATCATCTTAGTGAAATGATCGAGATCAGTCCTAGATTCTCGTTGTCTGATACAAGGCACATCTTCATCTCTGTTTTAATGAACGTGTTTTTAGTTTCTCTTCTAGCCGCAACCGATTGCTATGCCAGTTAGTCAGAGCTCTGATTTTGTTTTGCATGATAGCCGTCACATACTAAACATTCTGCAAGTGACATTCAAAAATGTGTAAAGGATCTTGTTGATCATACTTACTAATGTTTTCCAAGCATTAAAATGCATTTTAAGGCAGCTCGCATAGTCTGATTAAAATCAAAAAAAGTTTTCCAAAGTTAGAAAAGGCTGGTGAGACACCCTAATCTGCTGTTAATCGGAACCTAATATGATACATATATATGCGAGAAAAGAAAGCAAGTTATAGCATCTGTTGTAGGTGACCACTGAGGAAAGAAAACATGTTCTGGTTTATCTGTTTAAAGACATACTTGGTTATGTCATCTATAAGCTCTGTTACAAATGTGTCATGCTTTGCATTACATAATTTACCTATTTGTTGCAACTTCTGTCACACGAGAGTCGTCTATGTAACGTAAGTCAAGTACCAGTAAAACCTCAATATTGTCCTTAAATATATTTTCTAACTCCTCTACTGTGTCACTCAAACTGTCTTACGAATATCTTTAACTTGTTCATGATGGAAAAGATCAGAGTTTTTTCATAGGCAGCACCTGATGAATTATTGCGATAACTGAAATTAACAGATAACTCTAACCATATCTGGTTCAGAGATCATCCAGTGTGGAAATTGCGAAGTGTATACAGCACCTACTGCACCTGCATCTTCTTTCACAATCTTGTATTTCTGCTTGTGAGCTAGTTTATTGGGTATTGATGAGACAACACTAATGAAGTTTATCTCACACACAGAGATGACTAATTTTAAGATTTAAAGTATAACTGAACAGTACTGCAATTGCGAACTTTTGGTTTCTCTTTATGATCGTCATGTGCAATATGCAATGGTTTAAGGCGTAAGCCCGGTTTACCATAAGTATGGTAATCACATAATGAATATGCAATGTCATAATTGCCTCATGGGCACTGGTCCATCTATAATCTTCAAACAAGTCTCAGATTGTTTTAAGTACCTCCATTTTAAATACGAAGGTTTCAACGCAAAATGCCATTATGATCTTCACATTGGGTTTCAGGCCAATTTCATTTCTGCTCGGCAACTATATAGTTTTGACGCAGTTAATCCGTTAGAATAAGATGTCTTCACGTTTAGGTTTTGTTTAGGTTTTGTCTTGTAAATAAGGTTTACAAAGTCAATGTATTTTAGGGTTTTATAAATATATTTATAATGAAGTTTCTGATAAGAAAATTAGTTTAGTACCCTTCAGAAATTCCAAAGGCTGGGGAAAACCTAGAGTCAACCGGAAGTGAAATGTGATTTAAACTTGTAAATCCCTCAACACATTAACCATAGGGTGCTTCTAAATAACTCTTTATTACAATATTAACAAACAAATAATATGCCAAGACAACTGAGTGTACAAATTCAACATATTAATTACTTTCTTACAAACAACAATTAAACGAATTATAAATTTTACTATTTTCAACACATTTTGGCGGCCATTTTGAAAACGGTAGCCATTTTGAACTTAAAATATACCCAGATTGTATTGCATGACCCTTTGTCTATTATTTTGCGGAATTTGTTGCGATTGCCATAATATATGTTGTTAAAACCTTATACATATAGGATCAACTGATTATTTATTACATATTTGGCGGCCATTTTGAAAAAGGTGGCCATTTTGAAAAATCTGGCGTGGGTCCATAGCCATTTTTTTTCAGTATGGTATTGTCTAGCTATGTGCAAAGCTTGGTGCTTTTATCAAACAATGCACATTTTTTTCACCAATCTGCCCCACTATACGGAGAAGACTGAGTCAACAATCGACGTCATCATACAAACATACGACGTCATCGTACGACAACGTTATATATAGGCAGCTACAATATAACATGTTGCTTACATGATGCTTTTTTTTCGACTTATATGTACTGTGTTTTATTTATTGTTGGACAGTTATTGTTAATCAGTTTATAATAGGTCTGACCTGATGTGATAACGAATATTTTAGTATTTCTTTATTTGCACTTATTAGGTGGATTCTCCCCGGGTGCTTATTTACAAATTTCACACTTTACTCAAACTCATTTTAATGGCATTTTAAACTTAAGGTTGATTAACAATAGTTGTCAAATTCATATCATTATTATCAGTAACTCCTGCAGAGGCCAAAACGATACGTATGCTTTGGTGTGAATTATTGAATGTTATATGTTAATGTGCAATAATATCGTCGCCTACAATTCTTTTAGAATATTTTTTACAATTCATCTTTATATCTGAAATAATGTATATATAATATGTATGTATATTTGATTGTAAACAATGAGACGCAAATAAACTATTACATTTTAAATATACGTAACCAGTATTCTAATCTTATTTGGATGGTGTGATGATAACGATCCGAGATAGTATCAACATAATTAGACACGCTATGTTTTTGTTTAAACTCGGTCGATATCGCCGCTCGCGTGTGTCCTTAAAGGCAATTGTTTCAAAATTCAAAACATGTGCGTTGACGTTTGTCCATTCAATAAATTGTTATGATAAATCATCAGAAATGTGTGTCGCTTGCAGATTATGCATATATAGGTATTGTAAAGCATTCATTAAATTCCACAGCATTTCTGCCAATTTTCCTTCTCTATTAAGCAGATAGGTGGTAGGGTAGGCACATTACATTGTTTCTTAATGATGCCTGTATGCTTTATTATTTTGTATTATCACGTTGCTTATATGTTTTGTCTATACAGTCGCTTTATATATGTAATAGTATGAGAATTATGTATTTGGCACCGAAATAAATAAATACATATTCATACATAAACATAGATTAAGTTATTATGATTGACATATTTCAATGATATATTTAACAATATATGTCACAAATTTGAGATTATGGGTATCTAGTTAAACAGTCATACGAAAGGTCGGAATTCCTGATCGTAACCAAAAAACCCACAATTGCTCTTTTTCTTGCATTTTTTTCCATTTTACTATCGACTATTTTTTGGTTTCTTACAGATATAGATTCCAGTTCTGGCCTTGAAGTCACCAACCATTCTTGAGAATATTCTTAGACTTAAGCTCAAGTGTGCACATTTCAATCACACATATTTCTATAAGTTTACAGAATAAACGTTCATAACAAGCTGCTATGGATAAATATGATGCATACTAATAAATAGCAACTTCTTACAGTTGTATATCTTTGAAGGTCAAGGAAATAGTTGTGAACGAATTTTCAGTACTTGAGCTCAAGTCTAAGAATAGTTTGAAGAATGGTTGGTGAATTCCAGGCCAGGACAAAACCCCGCGAACGTCCTCTTCCAAAGGATACAGAAATCAGTATTAAGAACGTTCTCAAGCTCGATGTCCAATCCAGCCCGAGTGGAGTTGGTGATATAATAAGCGCGTGAGCTACCGACTGCGCTATCCGGACACTCTCTTAGGGTACGATTCAAGGACCAGAGTCAACCAAACATGCGCATCAGAACAAGCAACAATTACAAATATATAAATACAAGTAAGGTACAAGACATCCCAAACATAAAAAGTGACAACATAGCTTCCGCTTTGGAACGGTCAGTGGGCAAAATGGCCGCGAAGGGTGCGGGTGGGGAGGGTTTGAGTTTAACCAGGTTCTGTTTGGAAGTAAATAATGTATTAATATATTTATCCAGACAGTTTTAGAGGCTTGCATTACGATAGTATAGAAGGAGAGATAGTGTATATAGTAAAGGGAAGGCCTGAATCATAATACACACTCATTTTCCGGATTTTTCAAATACACAATTCGCAGATTGTATAATGATTTACACTAAAAAGGAGTAGCAAATCGCATTCCGTTGTTTAATAAATTGTAATACCTCGAACAACGGTATAAAAAATACATTGAACTTTCGGTCGCAGGAACATGTAGTGTAATTTAATCATTCTGTGTTCTGTGTAAACTTTCATAGAATCTGCGAATTTCGATAGTTGATAAAGTATTTCCCAGTCGGTATGGCATATATAGGTAAGCCAATGTTGCAAACACGAAGAATAATGTACATCTGACGTATCGCTGAGTGAAATTTATGCATGGAATAGTAATAAATACTGATAAAGGTGATCCTTTGTGAACAATAAACTAGAGCTATCACGAACGCTTGGTGACCTGTTTGAATATGACTGTAGCCTAAAAAAGTACTGATTTCTGTATTGCCATATAAATTAGAAAAATAACATATTTAATGCAAAGTATTTGCAGTCTTACAATTAGCAGTATTTAACCACATAATAAGAAAGGGAAAATAGTATATGAGACGATTATCCCACTATTTGTTAAAATATGCGGAGTCTTATGTAAACATTAGTGGAGTGTAACCTTGTGAAGTATTATAAATTATTTAGCGGAAAGTAACCTGATAAGTAAATTTCACATCATACCAAAATGGAAAAGCACTTATGCAACCATGCAACCATTATCTGCTAAATAGTTCAATGTGATTAGTGGAGTGTAAACCATGTTTGGCGGGGGTATTTATGTGTGAAACATTACGTACAAAATAGTGGAGTGTAAACTTAGGAGGTCTTGAAATTCGTAGTGGGTCACTTTATGAGATTTTCATTATGTATTTTTAAATCCTTAAAAAAGAAAAAGAAAACAAGCAAACCATTATCTGTTAAATAACAGGATAAATAATTAAAAGCTGAAATAGCATTTAAATGTTCTCAGACTTTTCATATGTCAATTTTTATAAACTTTGCGTCCTCAGAATTTGCATAATTCTAACACCACGCATTTTTCTATATTTATTGTGGGGTCCATCAAGTAATAACCAAAGACCGGAGATTCTTTCACTCTCATAGTGTAATAATAACTAACAAATAGCCATACAGTCAATATAAGATACATTCTAAAGTACAATTCATGCAGTGTAATTCTAGTCTACATACACCACACATATATTATAATGCTTTACATATTTCTACTATTCACGCACGATTTATATTTCTACTGTTCTCACACCTTGCATATTGCTATGTTCACTCATTTTACATATATATATGTTCCCACACGTCATATATGCCTATATTCACACACTTTACATACCGTATTTATATGTTCTCCCACTTATCATAATGTTATAACACCTCGCATATGTCGATGTTCTCATACTTTGTAAATTTCTACTGTTCTCACATATTTTCATGTTCTCACACTTTGCATGTCCTACTATTCTCACAAGATGTATTTTTCTACTGTTCACACAATTCGCATATGTATGTTCTCACATCTGCACATGTCTACTGTTCTCACACTTCTCCCACTATGCGTCTGTATTATTTCAATAAGTCCGTTCTCTCTGCTGAAGGATTGATGCGTTTCCGATTGTTAAGGTGGGAAGAGTACTTGACTATACTATTCGGTGTATTAATCTTCTTTATAAGATTCCGTTTCCCATTGCTTGAAATATGCTTGGTATCATTGTGTAAGTGAAATTATGTTTGCATATGCAGTATGGAAAACCAACCTTCGTTTGGTTTGAAAATCTGCCGCTTTCGTATTTTTTTTTTTTCGGGGGTTCAACCGTGGTTCACTTTGACATTAGGTTCCACATTTATGAAGTAATTCGTAATTGTTTGACATAATAATTATGTGGTTTCACAATGTTAATCTGCGAATCTATTTGTGCTTGCTTGGAATTAACTGAGTACTCTTCCTGTTCGCATGTCATTATTCGTACGCATTTGCTAGCTGGGGCACCTACCCGATAGTGATGTCTCTTTGTTTATGTGACATTAGCGATCGCATATGATAACCTGCGAATCAGTTTTCGTTTGGTTGGGGAAACACTTTCGCCGTTTACAGAAAACTAAGTCAGAAGGATTTCCTGCGTGGATGGACAAATGCATATGGCATACGGATTCGATATATCAAGCAGTTCCGAACGCAACTGAATGCTTTGCAAACGTGTTCCAGTTTCAGGCTCGATCTCTAGAATGGCATGACCGACATTATCAGTGACGAATATATGCTGCTGGAAGACACACATGTCCACCGGCTCGAACTTTTCATAGCTTTCAGTGGTCCATTTTGTTGCTCCAGGTGGGTTCATTCGGGCGCAAACTATTTCGTGCTTGTCTGATTTGATAATATATATCTCGCTTGCATCCTCGCTAAGTTCTACGACGTATCTGCAGTTTTCAAGAGCATGAGATTTAACATCTTCCGGTTTGTTTAAAGGAAAAGTAGTTTGTGTTTTTTTCTTATTATCTACCCGTCCGTGTTCATCTAGTGTAATACATCGTATTTCCATTGGACAGCCGACGCAAACTATATTTCCGTTGTTTGGCATAGTGCGTACAGAAACGCAGCGCTCCTTCATTTCACAGTCGATACAAGCCGTCGATACCTTTCTCTGTATTCTTCCAGCCTCCATCCACACCTTCAACAAACATTTTTTGTTCCTTTGAGCAACTGTTGACACAGCAATGTTTTTTCTATCAATAAACACAAAATCAAGAGGGTAACCCTGTTGCACTTTCAATTTGCAAATGAAATCAAAGTTCTTATTAAAGGTAAAATATGCTCGTTGGTCGACATCTAGTGCTGCTAAAGTCCCACTTTCTGATCTACTTATCGCCTTAAGGAAGCCATGTTCAGATCCGGGTAAGGAAAATTGGCCAACTTCTTGTATAGCTCCTATGATTGGTAAGGTAGATGCACCGCTCATTGTTCCAGCTAACTGTGTTTCGTCTGCTCGTTCGGATAAAACTGTGTTGTTATTATTATCCTGGTGTTCATTTAAAGGCGACGCATAAATCTTGACATTGGTATTGCTGGTGTAGCCGCTTGAGATGGTATTGATGCTCAAATGATTTGTCGATGTGTTCGAGTAATCTTCCATTGCCGACTGACCCTTGCTAGGTTTGTGGAGGCCCGACTTAGACGTCTTGTGAATTGTAGAATGTCTGTTGATAGGACGCGTTTCCGATGTGTTTTGTTTGGGAGTGTTAAGACTTGTCGTGGCCATCTTGACAGCTGTTGAATGACTTTTGTTAGTACGTGTACTCGTTTCGACAAGTCGGCACGCGGTCGATTGTTTGTTTGCAGGATCAACATTGGATACGTACATATAGGACGATGAAGCTTCTGTAATAACTGAGATAGCATCCCAGTCTTGCGCAGTGTCATCGCAGAAACACCATGATACCAACGTATTTTCCATATCATGCATGTTCTCAAACTGACAATTGATAATGCTGTCGCATTTGTCAGTTAAGTTTGTCACATGATTGCAGAAGTGTAATCGGGGTGTTAGATTATACCTCTTAATCGTTGCTAGTTTTTTCTCGTAGCATTTCAGGTTTTCACTCAGTTTTTCAATTCTTGCGTCGTTGAGATTCTCGTTTGATAATAGAGACTCTGATCTGTTTACCCTATATAATTATAAAAATGCATTTAAATAGTGGTGTCATGAAGATAGTAACAACTATTGATGTAAACACACGAGGTACAGAGGCAAATTCCTAAGGTATGTATATCAATATTACATAGTATATAAAAAAAAATAGATCGACGTTTACAGTGCTTTCAAAAGCTTTTGTTGGATCATTTCTGTTTTAACAGAAACTGAACTAACAGCCCTAAAGATACCTGGATTTCATCGAGAGAGTGTTTAAGTTATCTAATACGTAAGATGAAACACAATCTTTTAAATATATTGTAGCCTACACATATATCTACACATATTGACGAGTACGGAATTTACATTTACGAGCATCAAAGAGTGTATTATCTTGACGTTTAATGGTGCTACAGACAATGTTCAGATTTGTAATTATTTTAAATATAAACTTACCGATCTAGTAATTCCTGTAATCCCTTTACTTTCTCCAATACTTGCTTCATTTTACTTTCACAAAATTGGTCTAAATCTTTTTTTGCTTTTGCTTTCAGAAATTTGACTTTTGAATCTATTTTAAATTCGTAATCAATCATTAATTTAGATAATTCCGATCTTGTTGATTTAACTGCAGATTGTTCATCGTCTCTTAACGTCTTTATTTTATCTTGTAACTCTCTGTATTCGTCCAGAATACCATCATGATGCTCATTTGGTGCGCTATAAGCCATGTTTATTGGAAACGGTGCCCGGTGTTAATGAGGAAAACTTGTTATCATAAGTGATATATCCTGCCTATGTAGAACACGTATTGCACGCCTAATAGCACAGAAACAAACCAAATAACTGATTTGTTGATAAAAAAATAAGCGCTAGCCTACAATGGACGTTGGACTTGAATCAAGGTGTTACATCATTTGTATTTTTAAATCTGAGTCTACGAAAGACCTGTGGTGACTTCAGAGGAGTTCAGAGTTCAGAGTTCAGACTTCAAACCTTTCAAACTTCAGACTTCAAAATTCAGAGTTCAGACTTCAAACTTCAGAATTCATATTTACATTGAAATAATCACACCACGAATAAGTTATCGTTGTTGCCAACAATATTTTTCAAATGCATGATTATTATCCCCGCGCCTTTCGAACAGTATGTCATAGTGTTTTAAGAACATATCTAGAGTATGCGAGCATCAGCATATTAAGTGGGGTGGGGGCTACCGCTCACCCCGTAAAACTGAGAAGTTATGAACATTCATGTGAAATCTCCTGTCAACGTCATGTGTCAGTAAAGAGCATATATACAAGGGCGTAGCCATGATTTATTAGGTTGTACGCACACATATATAGTTTAAGTTAAGCGTCCCCCACACCGACTCCACGGGCACCCAATTTAAGACCAGATAGTATACACTATCGAATCTTTGCTGAACTTATATTCATGATGACAATGTTAGCTTTGCATGAAGTAGACTATAAACAGTGTCTTTATTTCTATTATGATTATCATGTATATCAATCTCATTAAAATCAGACCCTCTATTACGCTACGATACTCTGCGCTATAAGCGGAGAGTATCAAGAGAAGTAGCGGAGAGTATCAAAGCGTAATTAGGATTTGATGTTAAGGAGATTGATAAACTATAAATCTACTTATAATAACGCTACTAAAGGATGACGACAACGATATCTTATCCGTGTTGTAATTATTTAAATGTTGAAGTCCGGAGTGTGAACTCTGAAGTGTGAACTCTGAATTCTGAAGTTGAACTCTGAACTTTGAAGTGTGAACTCTGAAATGTGAAGTGTGAAGTTTTAAATATGAACTCTGAAGTCTGAACTTTGAAGTCTGAACTCTGAAGTAGATCTATGATCTCTGAAGTCTGAAATCTGAACTCTGAAGTTTGAAGTCTGAAGTTTGAAGTCTGAAATCTCGCTCTGAAGTTTGAAGTCTGAACTCTAAAGTCTGAAATACGAAGTCTGAACTCTGAACTCTGAACTCTGAAATTTGAAGCATGAGCTCTGAAGACTGAAGCGAAGTGAATTAAATTACCACGAATAAGTTTTCGTTGTCGTCAATTTTACTATGTTTTATATATATACAAAGGCAATATTTATCAGAATACACCAACACACTGAAGCTAATGGTTTTTTTGTTTATTGTATTATTAAAATAGTATATATGTCTAATATTTGCAAAGATTTCTATTCTTACGAGACTCTGCCGTACGGATATAGTGTACAACATGTTAATACAATACAGTGGATGTTAATACAATACAGTGGATGCCTTACTTTTTATATTAATATATTTCTTATGATTTTATCACGTTTTACATAAATGATGTGTTAATCGTAAAAATCCTGCTGCGTTTAGTATTATTATTTGTTTTAAGATACATGTTTGTGGACGCATAGTGGCCATCCCATATATTATAGAATACATCTCTAAAACAAATTAACAACAAAATATGATTTAACTGAGATCATATCAATGGGGTATACATTTTGGATAACAATATATACTTGCAATGCTGCAATCTGATGAGTTGTCAGTGTATTTCAGTGTGCGGTGTATGTGGGAGGGCGGGTGGAAGGGGTGTTTGTTATGGGGGTGGGGGGAGGGTGGGGGGTGGGGACTGGGGGGGTCCTCACCCAAGAAAACCTTAAAAAACACACTTTTTTACTGAAAATGCTGCAATTTGACGACACCTGATCTACTTTTATTTTTTATTTGTTTTTTTATTTGTTTTAAAAATGCTTATATAGTTATACATGGAATGTATCGAGAGCTTGAATTTATATGAGAGAGAGAGAGAGAGAGAGAGAGAGAGAGAGAGAGAGAGAGAGCATAATACAACACCCATCTAGCACTCACGCATCTACGCCGAACTCAAAATATTGTTGGGCTTACAACCTGAAACATCATGGCTACGCCCTTGTCTAGCTATATTATCTGTGAAAGTTCCATTTACTGACACATACCATTATATATACGTAGACGATAACATGAATGTTCGCCACAATGTCCATAACTTCTCAGATTAAGGGGGTTGCCGGAGACCACCCCCACCCACTCACTCACTCACACACACACACACACAAGCCAACCCCCTAAACGCGCGTGGATAGTAATCATGAATTTGATGAAATACTGTTGACGACAACGATAACTTATTCGTGTTGTTATTATTTTAACGTGTAAGTATGAACTCTGAAGTTAGAAGTGTGAACTCTGAAGTCTGGAGTCGTCTGAAGTCGTCTAAAGTCTAAGTTTGAAGTCTGAGCTCTGAAGTCTAAACTCTGAAGTCACCACCGGTCTTTCGTAGATTCCCGACAATGGGTAATATTACTACAAAAGGTTTTCAATCAATATTGCCCAGTCATTGCATATTATTTAAATCTCACGCCAGCATAATCTACAATAAGTTCTTACAGACCCAAGTCTGCAGGAAATCAAGAAACAAAGTGATTTTATTAGCTTTATGGAATTTTTAATCTCAGAATAATATTACTGAAACGACACAGATTTTGATAAACAGTGTGTGGATTTTGTAGTATTTGCTCATATGCGTCAAGCCTATATATACTGAAACGCAAAAGAAACGCAACGCGGCAATTTCCGCTATATATTGTATGTACAATATGCTGCTGTTAATCGAGTGATACATGGCTACGTAAGACCTTTCCTTTGTGAAAAAATACTAAAACAACACATACAATATTCCTTCAAAGTTTCATTATTGACAGAGTACGCGTTTGGCTCAAGCAAAAATTTTCAAACTGTTTACGTTAAATACAGTACTGAACTGGCTCAGTTTTTCGAAGAGGAACTTCAACATTTATGAATTTCTTGTTACAAAGTGTACTGTGATTAAAACGTCTACAACCTCACAGTTTTGTCCTTTCTCTAATTAGCTGCAACTTTTTTTTTTTACAAAACATCTTGGAATTTCTTTGGAATATTATGTGGAATTAAGCGTGCAGTACATACAATATATAGCGGAAATTCTCCAGTTGCGTTTCCTTTGCGTTTCAGTATATATGTGTTGCTCTTTCCAAATCGAGGTATATAATAATGTAAGGATAATAAACCCTAAACAAGGCCATCCTCAAAAAGTATAGCTATTAAAATGAAATACTGATGTGAGGTCTCAACTGATATATATGCTCTATAAGCAAAACTAATGTACCTGTCCAAACTTCTTACTTTATATAGTATATATTGTTCCAACAAGTTATTCATAACGTTACTATGGGGGCAACATCTATATATGTGAAAGAAAATAACTTCAGTTAAACACTTTGCTAATCTGTCACGTGCATATTCTGGTAAAGTAATTTTTCTTGTTAACCCTTTCGCTTCCACAGTCGAAAGCATTCATTTTACGACCAGCGTAGACCCAAATCAACCTGTACATCGTGAGAATAATTTTCATAACACGTTATATATAAAATATCACCAGAAGGTTTGAACTCAAATTTTAGCAGACGACATTTGAAATTTGGCGGCAAAAGGGTTAAGGAAATTAAGTAATTGATGTTTGTTGTATTCCTCCTCCCTATGCAACGGATATATCAATCATCCACATTCAGTAAACGTAATAAATATAGAGTTGTATACTTTGTATTTTACTTGCTAATGACACTTGCGTTGCTTCTATAGTATGACCTTAACTAAACTAGTAAATATTGTTTCACCATTACTACCTGTAATACAAAAATGACATTTTATTTACTTTCACATCGACTACGAAACAAAGGACACAGCTTAATATACTAATCACTCACGATAGGGAGGGTGATAGTGTTAGCATCGTTTGTGTGTGGAAGGACAATGGAAAACCCGGAGGAAACGAGCGTGTCTGAGTAGGCGATTACCGTGTTCGGTCACTTACGTATTGGGTCACTTACAACACTAAAACTGGAAGTAACGAGCCCGGACTGCATCGGTAAGAAGCATGTGCTCTACCAACATTGTCGCTAGAGGTACGCCACCCATCACGAGGAATGTACCATAATTAAGGTTCCTAAGACAAGGCAAAGCTACCTATACTTTAAAGCTAAGGAATCATATCTATATATAGTCATTACATAGTATAAAACCATAAGAGCTATAATTATCACAGACAATCTCATTAAAAGCATGTCCTAATTACGCTTTGATACTCTCCGTCTATTAGTGAAGAGTATCGTAGAGTGACAAAGGGTCTGATTTTAATGAGATGGGTGAAGTATATAATATAATAATATACCCAGAGTCACCGTACTAAGTGTATGTAAATTATGATAATTTCAGCTTTTTATGCATTTATCACTTTAAGATATTTTATTTCGAAATCAGGCAAAGCTTTATCAAGTATGTTAATCTACTTGACAGTTCTTTAATCTGGCCCGGTTTTAACAGAATATTTTATACTGCTATGTCATATTATCCTGTATTTTCCGTAATGCATAATTATTGAACGATTGTTCGTGTTATACCAATCGACGACTTAACAGTTCAAGGGCGATACAACTTCAAAAACATCATAATAAACATATCTCGTTTAATCTGACACAATTCGAAATCTTCTGAATCTAAATGGCACAACTAATTCAAAAATAGTATGGGAAAATATTTGCTCGAGATAATATAATTCCCCTATAAACCCAAGTTCTAAATATAACTTTTGGAACTTTAAACTTCATCTGAATCAAAATAAATTAAATATACATTTTAATGATGTGATAAAATTGCTCATTTTATTCAGAAATGATGGCTCGTACGCGCTCGCTGGATAATTGGACTATTTTGTTGACCAATTTATTTCACATAAAAACAAAACAACTTTGAGTAAAATTGTACCAACTTTTTCGAATATAAAGCGTACAATTTCTGCCATAAGTATTCTTTCTAATATTATGTTCAGATCAATAGTGTTGAATTACTGTCATGTACTATATGCATGATATGGTTGACATTGTTGTGACTAAAATATATATTTTGTTGAAAAATTCACTTAACCACATCCAACGATTTTGAATTTTTCTACAAAGATGCCTACCAATAGTCCATGAACATCTAAAACACATTTATATAAACAGTTCATAATCACTATGTATACAAGCATCTTCTCCAATATAATGTTAATACATTGATAACAATAAACGAGTTAAACTATACCCATTGTCTGGCGTCAAGAGTAAAACACAATTCAGATATTAATTAGTTGCAGTATTCACCTTTCGACTCCCCGTGTGGTTGTCGGGGTAGAATACAACCACTGCAATCTCACAAACACGCTGTCACATGCAGAGGGGTTGGAGCCCCAACCACCCCCATTCATATTCGTTTTGTCTGTTTGTATCATGCTCATTCAAGGCCTTTACCATCAAACGTGGAAACGTGCCCGAGTTTCTACAATAGGATTTACAGCAACTCTGCAGTTCTGGGCCCATTCTCCATATTTTATCTTGACGTTAATGGAGGATGAGCCTGGCGCGTTCATTCCTGTTAGGCGCCATATAATCTATCATGTATTTGTGCGCCTTAAAACCCAATTCAATTCAATTCAATTCGACTTTCGACATTACAAAGGAAAACGTTAAATTAATAAAATTGAAGATTTTTTCCACGAACTGTATTGTTCATTTATACCATAAGTTTATACGTACACCATAACTAAAGATTTTAGTAAAATCAAAATAAAATGTATTTCCCGATGTTAAAAATATATTACTATTTTACAGTTATTGTATTTTGAGCAGTGAAGACATGTGAGAATGCGCCGATTCTTACGGATGAGTACTAGCTTTACCCAAGTGGGTGATCTGCCTCCATCACTAAAAATTGAAAGTCGTACGTAACCCAACATGTGCTGAAAAAATGACGCGAAACACCATTTTCTCAAATGAGCATTGGCTATAAAGCTTTACAGAACCAAGAAAAGTTGTAATGAACGAAGATGAATTTATTTATTTAACACGAAGGCAATCATGCCGCCAGTAAACAACATTTACGACAATTAATTGTCTCAAAATAAAAAATACTTCACCCAATATTATATGTTTGTGTGTGTAAAACTGTATAAAGTGCTTATGTACACATGTTCACATTTTTTATGGATAACTGTGCAATCGGTGAATCATGGTAGCTTGTTTCTGCAACATCAAACTTGTGGCTCACAACTGGTTAAAGATACCTGAATTGAAAAAAAAATCTTTATGAAAAAAATACAGTTCACAATCACCAGGCTTTAATAATTCAAGAAAACGTATAGTATTTGGAGAGTTGGTAATAATGCGTTTCAGGCTTCACGTACTTTAAACAAGCATAACGCTTTCCATTCCCCGTAGAATTCAATCCTTAAATGAATAATGAAACATAGCAGTATTCATAGCTAAAACAATAAAAAGATAACGTGTCTTTCAATGAAATGTGTAAGCAACTGTCGCAGGCTACCACCCCGGAAAGAACTGATACCAGACACACGTTATACGTACCAATATACTGGCCTCCGTACTAATACCAGACACACACTATACGTACAAATATACTGACCTCCCTACTAATACCAGACACACACTATACGAACCAATATATTGGCCTCCGTACTAATACCAGACACACACTATACGAACCAATATACTGTCCTCCGTACTAATACCAGACACACACAATACGTACCAATATACTGTCCTCCCTACTAACACCAGACACCACTATACGAACCAATATACTGGCCTCCGTACTAATACCAGACACACACTATACGAACCAATATATTGGCCTCCGTACTAATACCAGACACACACTATACGTACCAATATACTGGCCTCCCTACTAATACCAGACACACACTATACGAACCAATATTCTGTCCTCCGTACTAATACCAGACATACACTATACGAACCAATATACTGGCCTCCCTACTAATACCAGACACACACTATATATAGTGGCCTCCGTACTAATACCAGACACACACTATACGAACCAATATACTGGCCTCCGTACTAATACCAGACACACACTATACGTACAAATATACTGTCCTCCGTACTAATACCAGACACACACTATACGAACCAATATACTGGCCTCCGTACGAATACCAGACACACACTATACGAACCAATATACTGTCCTCCGTACTAATACCAGACACACTATACGTACCAATATTCTGTCCTCCGTACTAATACCAGACACACACTATACGTACCAACATACTGTCCTCCGTACTAATACCAGACACACACTATACGAACCAATATTCTGTCCTCCGTACTAATACCAGACACACACTATACATACCAATATACTGGCCTCCCTACTAATACCAGACACACACTATACGAACCAATATTCTGTCCTCCGTACTAATACCAGACATACACTATACGAACCAATATACTGGCCTCCCTACTAATACCAGTTACACACACTATATATAGTGGCCTCCGTACTAATACCAGACACACACTATATATAGTGGCCTCCGTACTAATACCAGACACACACACTATACGTACACATATTCTGTCAACCGAACTAATACCAGACACACACTATACGAACCAATATTCTGTCCTCCGTACTAATACCAGACACACACTATACGAACCAATATTCTGTCCTCCGTACTAATACCAGACATACACTATACGAACCAATATACTGGCCTCCCTACTAATACCAGACACACACTATACGAACCAATATACTGGCCTCCGTACTAATACCAGACACACTATATGAACCAATATACTGTCCTCCCTACTAATACCAGACACACACTATACGTACCAATATACTGGCCTCCCTGCAAATACCAGACACACACTATATATAGTGGCCTCCGTACTAATACCAGACACACACTATACGTACCAATATTCTGTCCACCGAACTAATACAAGACACACACTATACGAACCAATATTCTGTCCTCCGTACTAATACCAGACACACACTATACGAACCAATATTCTGTCCTCCGTACTAATACCAGACATACACTATACGAACCAATATACTGCCCTCCGTACTAATACCAGACACACACTATACGTACCAATATTCTGTCCACCGAACTAATACAAGACACACACTATACGAACCAATATTCTGTCCTCCGTACTAATACCAGACACACACTATACGAACCAATATTCTGTCCTCCGTACTAATACCAGACATACACTATACGAACCAATATTCTGTCCTCCGTACTAATACCAGACACACACTACACGTACCAATATACTGCCCTCCGTACTAATACCAGACACACACTATACGTACCAATATACTGCCCTCCGTACTAATACCAGACACACACTATACGAACCAATATACTGGCCTCCGTACTAATACCAGACACACACTATACGTACCAATATTCTGTCCACCGAACTAATACCAGACACACACTATACGAACCAATATTCTGTCCTCCGTACTAATACCAGACACACACTATACGAACCAATATTCTGTCCTCCGTACTAATACCAGACATACACTATACGAACCAATATACTGCCCTTCGTACTAATACCAGACACACACTGTACGTACCAATATACTGGCCTCCGTACTAATACCAGACACACACTATATATATAGTGGCCTCCGTACTAATACCAGACACACACTATAGGAACCAATATTCTGTCCTCCGTACAAATACCAGACACACACTATACGAACCAATATTCTGTCCTCCGTACTAATACCAGACATACACTATACGAACCAATATACTGCCCTCCGTACTAAAACCAGACACACACTATACGTACCAATATACTGCCCTCCATACTAATACCAGACATACACTATACGAACCAATATTCTGTCCCCAATACTTATACCAGACACACACTATACGTACCAATATTCTGTCCTCTGTACTAATACCAGGCACACTATGCGTACCAATATACTGGCCTCCCTGCTAATACCAGACACACACTATATATAGTGGCCTCCGTACTAATACCAGACACACACTATACGTACCAATATTCTGTCCACCGAACTAATACAAGACACACACTATACGAACCAATATTCTGTCCTCCGTACTAATACCAGACACACACTATACGAACCAATATTCTGTCCTCCGTACTAATACCAGACATACACTATACGAACCAATATACTGCCCTCCGTACTAATACCAGACACACATTATACGAACCAATATACTGGCCTCCGTACTAATACCAGACACACTATACGAACCAATATACTGGCCTCCCTACTAATACCAGACACACACTATACGTACCAATATACTGGCCTCCCTACTAATACCAGACACACACTATATATAGTGGCCTCCGTACTAATACCAGACACACACTATACGTACCAATATTCTGTCCACCGAACTAATACCAGACACACACTATACGAACCAATATTCTGTCCTCCGTACTAATACCAGACACACACTATACGAACCAATATTCTGTCCTCCGTACTAATACCAGACATACACTATACGAACCAATATACTGCCCTTCGTACTAATACCAGACACACACTGTACGTACCAATATACTGGCCTCCGTACTAATACCAGACACACACTATATATATAGTGGCCTCCGTACTAATACCAGACACACACTATAGGAACCAATATTCTGTCCTCCGTACAAATACCAGACACACACTATACGAACCAATATTCTGTCCTCCGTACTAATACCAGACATACACTATACGAACCAATATACTGCCCTCCGTACTAAAATCAGACACACACTATACGTACCAATATACTGCCCTCCATACTAATACCAGACATACACTATACGAACCAATATTCTGTCCCCAATACTTATACCAGACACACACTATACGTACCAATATTCTGTCCTCTGTACTAATACCAGGCACACTATGCGTACCAATATACTGGCCTCCCTGCTAATACCAGACACACACTATATATAGTGGCCTCCGTACTAATACCAGACACACACTATACGTACCAATATTCTGTCCACCGAACTAATACAAGACACACACTATACGAACCAATATTCTGTCCTCCGTACTAATACCAGACACACACTATACGAACCAATATTCTGTCCTCCGTACTAATACCAGACATACACTATACGAACCAATATACTGCCCTCCGTACTAATACCAGACACACACTATACGTACCAATATACTGGCCTCCGTACTAATACCAGACATACACTATACGTACCAATATACTGGCCTCCGTACTAATACCAGACACACACTATACGTATCAATATACTGCCCTCCGTACTAATACCAGACACACACTATACGTACCAATATACTGGCCTCCGTACTAATACCAGACATACAATATACGTACCAATATACTGCCCTCCGTACTAATACCAGACACACACTATACGTACCAATATACTGGCCTCCGTACTACTACCAGACATACACTATACGAACCAATATACTGGCCTCCGTACTAATACCAGACACACACTATACGAACCAATATTCTGTCCTCCGTACTAATACCAAACACACACTATACGAACCAATATTCTGTCCTCCGTACTAATACCAGACACACAATATACGAACCAATATACTGGCCTCCGTACTAATACCTGACACACACTATACGTACCAATATTCTGTCCTCCGTACTAATACCAGAAACACACTATACGAACCAATATTCTGTCCTCCGTACTAATACCAGACACACACTATACAAACCAATATACTGGCCTCCGTACTAATACCAGACACACACTATACGTACCAATATTCTGTCCTCCGTACTAATACCAGACACACACTATACGTACCAATATTCTGTCCTCCGTACTAATACCAGACACACACTATACGTACCAATATTCTGTTTCCGTACTAATACCAGACACACACTATACGAACCAATGTACTGGCCTCCGTGCTAATACCAGACACACACTATACGTACCAATATTCTGTCCTCCGTACTAATACCAGACACACGCTATACGAACCAATATACTGGCCTCTGTACTAATACCAGACACACACTATATGTACCAATATACTGTCGTCCGTACTAATACCAGACACACACTATACGTACCAATATACTGGCCTCCGTACTAATACCTGACACACACTATACGTACCAATATACTGTCCTCCGTACTAATACCAGACACACACTATACGTACCAATATACTGGCATCCGTGCTAATACCAGAGACACACTATACGAACCAATATTCTGTCCTCCGTACTAATACCAGACACACACTATACGTACCAATATTCTGGCCTCCGTACTAATACCAGACATACACTATACGAGCCAATATACTGCCCTCCGTACTAATACCAGACACACGCTATACGTACCAATATACTGGCCTCCGTACTAATACCAGACGCACACTATACGAACCAATATTCTGTCCTCCGTACTAATACCAGACACACACTATACGTACCAATATTCTGTCTTCTGTACTGATACCAGGCACATAATACGTACCAATATTCTGTCCTCCGTACTAATACCAGACATACACTATACGAACCAATATTCTGTCCTCCGTACTAATACCAGACATACACTATACGTACCAATATACTGGCCTCCGTACTAATACCAGGCACACACTATACGAACCAATATTCTGTCCTCCGTACTAATACCAGGCACACTATACGTACCAATATTCTGTCCTCCCTACTAATACCAGACACACACTATACATACCAATATTCTGTCCTCCCTACTAATACCAGACACACACTATACGTACCAATATTCTGTCCTCCGTACTAATACCAGGCACACACTATACGTACCAATATTCTGGCCTCCGTACTAATACCAGACATACACTATACGAACCAATATTCTGTCCTCCGTACTAATACCAGACACACACTATACGTACCAATATTCTGGCCTCCGTACTAATATCAGACAAACACTATACGAACCAATATACTGCCCTCCGTACTAATACCAGACACACACTATACGTACCAATATACTGGCATCCGTACTAATACCAGACACACACTATACGAACCAATATTCTGCCCTCCGTACTAATACCAGACACAAACTATGCGTACCAATATTCTGTCCTCTGTACTAATACCAGGCACACTATACGTACCAATAGTCTTTCCTCCGTACTAATACCAGACATACACTATACGAACCAATATTCTGTCCTCCATACTAATACCAGACACACACTATACGTACCAATAGTCTGTCCTCTGTACTAATACCAGGCACACTATACGTACCAATATTCTGTCCTCCGTACTAATACCTGACACACACTATACGAACCAATATTCTGTCCTCCGTACTAATACCAGGCACACTATACGTACCAATATTCTGGCCTCCCTACTAATACCAGACACACACTATACATACCAATATTATGTCCTCCCTACTAATACCAGACACACACTATACGTACAAATATTCTGTCCTCCGTACTAATACCAGACACACACTATACGTACCAATATTCTGGCCTCCCTACTAATACCAGACACACACTATACATACCAATATTCTGTCCTCCCTACTAATACCAGACACACACTATACGTACAAATATTCTGGCCTCCGTACTAATACCAGACACACACTATACGTACCAATATACTCTTCTCTGTACTAATACCAGACACACACTATACGTACCAATATTCTGTCCTCCGTACTAATACCAGACACACACTATACGTACCAATATACTCTTCTCCGTACTAATACCAGACACGCACTATACGTACCAATATTCTGTCCTCCGTACTAATACCAGACACACACTATACGTACCAATATTCTGTCCTCCGTACTAATACCAGACACACACTATACGTACCAATATACTCTTCTCCGTACTAATACCAGACACGCACTATACGTACCAATATTCTGTCCTCCGTACTAATACCAGACATACACTATACGTACCAATATACTCTTCTCCGTACTAATACCAGACACGCACTATAAGTACCAATATTCTGTCCTCCGTACTAATACCAGACACACACTAACGTACCAATATTCTGTCCTCCGTACTAATACCAGACACACACTATACGTACCAATATTCTGTCCTTCGTACTAATACCAGACACACACTATACGTACCAATATTCTGTCCTCCATACTTATTTAAAATTCCTATCCCGCCATTAACAGGCACATTTTACAACATACTTACAGCGTTTCTAAACCTACTGACGATGAGGTATATATTATATAATTTGCATGTTTTGAAAATCCAAACTCTAGAGATACAATATAAACGGCTTTAATCAACCAGGTATTTTAAATATTCACGAATAAACCTATACTTTTAATCGGCACATAAACATTATTATATGTCCTGAACACCAGGATAAAGTTTTGATAAACGGTTTTGTAGTGTAGTTTTGCCGTTATTTGGCGGGTTAGTTTCTTTAAAGGTTGAACTTCAAATCACGTTATACTAAAGAAATACAAGATATTTCGAGGTTAAATTGCTGTACTTACTTTTTTCACATATACTTGGACCTTTCGTGTTAACACAATCCCAATGATCGTTCCAGAGCCAGCCCACAATGGCTAAATAATCTACACATCCTCCTCGGCTGTTACCCTGTCCGTCAGCCCACGCCGTAAATTGCAAGGTGGAATTGTCGACCCACCGGAACTCGCTCATCGATGCTTCCCATCGGGCTCCTATCCAGTAAAATCCAACACTAGATAGAGCTTCAAAAGAAGAGTTTATCATTAAGTATTCTTATTGCTCTGTTTATTGAACATATTTTGAATATTGTGTATAGTAGATATGAGTTTCTTGCATACTGGATAAGGTTATCTGCGTTTTACATGGGTGATTGATAGCCTGATCTTACACACGGGGGAAGATAAAAGTCACACGATATCAAAAATGACAGTTGCATGACGTCTTTGTGTAAACATGCAAAACGTTAGTAGTTGGCGACGTCAATGCTCAGAATGCAATGATTGAAGTAAAAGAATCAAACATGGGTATCTGGTTCTAATAGGGAAATCCCAACACTCGGTATAATTGTTTTAATCAGAATCTCGGCAGAGCCTCGGTTCCGATAAAAAGCAATTACACCTCGTGTTGGAATTCCCGACCATCACCGGATATCCATGACATATTCTTATATTAACAATATTCCAGTCGGTTCCCTTTCTCTTCATTTCATCATTGTCTGAAGTAAAATGTATTCTACCTACCGCAACCCCTTCCTTGAAAGTATACGAAAGATCGTATAATACATAGTGTTGCGTCAAGAGCAGTGCAAAGCATTTTGCCGACATCGTTTTATCTTTATCTAAAAGTAATTTTCTATTTATCGCCTTCCTTAAATAAATATACAAGCTAATGCAAAAGCTAATGATACCCAGCGCCGTGAAACAATGACGCTTCAAGAGGTGAAAGCTTGACATGGGCAAACTGACTTCTATGGTGACGTAATTTACAAACTTCGTAAGATCCTTGTTAATGTTAAGTTATACAACATTTATCAGGCAATGCATCAACTAGTTTATGACTAGATAATCTTTTGCAACGCACTACCAACTTAGTGGTTGACCCATTTACATTTCGCAACTATGCATTCTCGTTTGATTGTACGATGGCCGGACAGATTGTGGACTCTATAATGACGTCTACCTAAATCATTCTCTTTTGATTGTACGATGGCCGGACATATTGTGGACCTATAATAACGTCTACCTAAATCATTCCCTTTTGATTGTATGCTGGCCGGACATATTGTGCACCTATAATGACGTCTACCTAAATGATTCTCTTTTGATTGTACGATGGTCGGACAGATTGTGGACCTATTTTTGCTCTGGCTTCTGTCGGTGAGTATTGTCTTGCATTCAGTGTTGTTAATTGTATGATTAAACTACTTTAAGGAGTTTATGATTGCGAAAATTTTGCTAAAATCACGTTCCGGAATATGGAATAAAGTATTTTAAAGGCTTTACTATATATGCGCTCTTGTATGATTAGTATTCTTGCTCCCATTTCCATTTTCATTTCTTATTTTCAATGATGTTCCTGAAATTATACTAAAAGAAAAGAGTATGATAATGGACCTTTGGAAACGGCCGAGCACGACACATACGAAATATTGCAGTCTCGGTTTGATTGAGACTGTTCATGAGCGGTAGTGAAATATATGCTAGCTACCTCTCACGCCCTCTAGCCCCGGGTTAGTCTGCTATATGCAGTATGGTATATATACTGAAAGGAAAAAGAAACGCATACTCAAAGAATGGCCTATACTACACTATTATATACAACTAATTCCATGTAATATTCCAGATATATCTCAACGTGTTTTGTACAAAAAGGGGCTACAAGTCAACTACTTACAGAAAGGACAACCCAGCTGTCATGTAACAGACCTTGTAATCAAAGTATACTTTGTTAAACGAAATTCATAAATGTTGAAGTTCGCTTAAAAAGTCAAGCCATTTCAGTATTGTGTTTAATGTTAAGAGATTGCAACGTTTAAATCCTAAGTTTTCTAACCTGCTTGAGCCAAATGCACATTCTGTCGATAATGAAACTTTAAAGGGGTAACCATTGATTGGTGTGTTCGGTGCCGTTTAAACCTTCTTTTCGAAGGGACAGACCTAATGTCACCCTATACCATTCGATTATCAGTAGCATATTAAACATACAATATACAGCAGAAATACACATTATGCTTTTCTTTTTCTTTTCAGTATAATTTGTAGCCTATGACATTGTACACGTATTGAATTATCCACTTATAGCCTGTAAATAATCCATGTGAGTGATTTTGGTTATCGAATGAACCTTAATTGTGGTATAAAGAATATTATACGCACGACCGTCGCGCCGATAAGGAAACTAATAGGCACGACGGTCGTGCGGATAAGGTATTGTTCGGTGTGATCATTTCAGTCAAAGTTTTTCCAGCACTATCATAAACTGTTTGAAAATCGGTTAAGAATAAATATTATACAGCCAAAATTTTTGTTTTTTCTGATGAAGATTTTAGCATGTAAATTATGAAATCTTGTCTTTCAGAGCGCCTTAATTTAGGAGATTAGAACCATTTTTGGATAACAATATAAAAACATTTTTTTTCTTATGTTTGATGCAGCAGAATATTGCATTAAAAATGCCTCATAAAAACAATGTTCGCATGTAAATTTTGTATTTCTGAACGGATTTTGAAAAGTAAGATATTTGTCTTTACTCCTAAAAGTGTCTGTTTCATTGATATAAATCTTATTGAGGTACTATTTTTTTTTACTGAATATTAAAAAAGAAAAAAAGAGCCCCAAGCAATACGTCTGGATATTGATGTGTGTGTGTGTGTGTGTGTGTGTGTGTGTGTGTGTGTGTGTGCGGGTCGTACTAAAGCTCTACGTGAAGAGGCTGTGAAATGGTGATTGAACCAATAACTTCAATTTTCAAGGTTACTATAATATTTTTAAGAAAGATAAAAAAAAATCGCTATAGCGTAGAGAAAAATCAGAAGCAGGCCGGGTGACCGAGGCCAGTATACATAATTTATAATCTCATGTAAAGAGGAAATAAATATATGGATACCAATTTCACAATTTTAATTTTATTCACAGTTAAGTCTTTATTTGGTAGTGAACGTAATAGCTAATGAATTTGTGCAAATCAAAGCAAGTTTTACCCAAATAGATTTGGGTGCATACTTTCCTATAAAGTGCTATGACTATGAGCGTTTAAAACATATTTTATTTTGCGTTTCAATGACAACAGCCTGACTAAAAATGAACATATTTTATTCACCGTTAGTAAATCAAATCAGCAGATATGTTAAGATTTAATGAAACATTACAATTAAAATCAAAATCTCTTACAATTACCTTGACATTTGGCTCTTATAAATGTGTGTTCTCCGTTGCTCTTTACTATAGCCAATGATGCCCCCAATGAGTTGCAATATGTCTGGATAAAACACAAGGAGAACGATAATCTTACATAATATATCCTTACCACGTATTCATACATGGCTTGGAGGCCAGAAGAAAATAATAACATTATCAACAATAAGAGAATTGTACTTTTCTAAAAGTTGAAGCACAACTGGGTTATCATGTTTCATATAACCAAGGGCTTGAAGAGATGAAAGGGAATCAGAAAATATTACAAAATGGTTATCATCAGATTCCTGAATATAGGCAAGTAAGTTCAGCTGAAAAGATAGAGGCCTTGTCAGGCAGGCGGCTCTTTATGCTGTGTTTGTGAACAACAGCTGCAGCAATTACCTTATCTCCATATTTAGAACCATCTGTGTATATATGTTGAAAGTTACTGTATTTCGATTTAATTTCAATAAATTTGCTTTGAAAGACCGCAGGGTCTGTACTGGATTTGCTACTATTACAAAGATCAAAAATAATTGTTGGTGTTTCCAAAGTCTACGGTGGAATTTGTGGTACTTTGTACTTGGCAATCAAAGGTCGATTTCAGTGTCCCTTAATTTTGGTTTAATACGAAGATCAAATGGTCGAATGGCCTTCGATTTTCGAGCAAAAAGAGGTTCATAACTAGGATTAAAATCAGTATCGAAAGTTGGGTTTGAAGGGTTAGATTGTAATTTAATGGCATACTGAAGGGCTAATTTGTCCCGTCTATGAGATAGTAATGGTTCATTAGCTTCAACATATAGACTTTCGGCCGGTGATGTACGAAAGGCACCTAAGGCGAGTCGTAATCCCTGATTATGTATAGGATCGATAATCTGCAAGTATGACTTGCGAGTCGATCCATATACTATTGAGCCGTAGTCCAGCTTGGATCTGATAAGAGATCTATAAAGTTGTAAAAGTACTTTACGATCTGCTCCCCAATTAGTGTTAGCAACAACTTAAATTTAGAGCTTTAAGACACTTGGTCTTCAAGTATTTAAGGTGTGGTATAAACGTTAATTTACGGTTGAAAATAAGACCAAGAAATTTTGTCTCATCTACAACTGGTATTGATGACCAATCCAGTGTTAAATGAGGGTCTTCATGATGTTTACGTAGTTGACAAAAGTGTATACAATTGGTTACGATTTAGAAAAATTAAAACCATTTTTATCCGACCAGGTCTGAAGTTTACTGAGACATTGCTGAAGTTGTCTCTCAGTAGTGTTCATGTTTGTTGCACGATAACATATAAAAAAGTCGTCAACATATAGAGAGCAATCCACACCAGGATTGATGCAGTTGACTATAGTATTATTTTTTATATTAAATGGTGGCAGAGTACATGCTGCCCTGTTTCACACCCATCTCCTGTTCATGAATGTCAGAGAGGGTTGCGCCCATTCGGACACGAAACTGTTTATCATCTAAGAAATTCTCTATAAAAATGGTAATCGGCCTCTAAGACCAAGAAAAAATACAGCGACTAGATGTACGTTCTTTACGAAAGCTTCCCTACTAAATGATTCAAATCGAATGAGATTGTCTGTTGTTGGCGCCGGAATCCACTTTGATACTTTGTTATCAGTTTGTTGGATTCCAGGTACCAAACGAGTCTCTCATTAATCATTCGTTCCATGGTTTTACATATACAACTCGTTAAATCAATAGGGCGATAATTTATTGGGTCCGTATGATCCTTTCCAGGTTTGGGGACTGGAATAACGATTGCTTCCCGTCCGGAATCGGGGAAGTTTCCCGTCACCCACACCTTATTAAATATATCAAGCAGGGTAGAGAGACAGGTTTTATGTAGATGTTTTATTAATTGATAGTGGATGTCATCAGGACCAGCTGATGGGATTCTCGAAGTTCTTTGAGAGTGAACAGTTTATTGTATTTCTCCAAATATTTCGACTTGAAGTTCAGCTTCTTCTGTTCTTTTAGTTTCTTATTTTTTAGAAAAGTTGGTTGATGGGATTATCGAAGTTCTTTGAGAGTGAACAGTTGATTGTATTTCTCCAAATGTTTCGTCTTGAAGTTCAGATTCTTCTGTTCTTTTAGTTTCTTATTTTTTAGAATATTTGTCTGACAACTTTCAGAAGAAGAGTTTTTAGAAAACTTTTCTGCCAAAGTGTTTGCAATTGCTTTGACAGATGTAATATCTCCATTATCCGTTTTAAGATGATTTACACAACTTTCGCACGAAACACTCTAAAATGATCTAAATTAGTTTCAGTTGGACCACAGGTATTCGATGCGTAATTTGGTTACTACTACACCACCCCCTCTGCTACCCCCTCCAAAAAAAAATCATCCAAATTATTTTTTTTCCATATATTATATTGTTTATTCGCAGATTTTTTTGGGAAAACATCGACTCCGCTTCGTTTACGGTCGAATACAGGGTCAATTCTTGGACGATTTGCACAAGCAAGCACTCAAATTTTGCAGGAGGGATAGCTCTCCATAGATACAGCAACTAAATTAACTAAAGTCAATGGAATTATGGACCCAGTAAGTCGCGAATTGAAGATACACCTTACTCGTCGGAGATATGACCGATCCCATTGTCACCGTCATTCACCTCTAAAACACAACTATACACCTTTCAACCTGCATAAACATACATTTGTTCAATCAGAAATAACTTATAATTTCACATACTGATCAAAAGAAAGCTCAATCCGACATCTGGTAGTCACAACGGCTGAATATTTCGAACAATTTTCACGTTCACTTGCGCGCTGCCATCTTTGAAATGGTTACCTATTCGCCAATAGGATGAATACAAACGCTTGAGCAAATAGTCCAAGACACCTTTATACAATAAAATACATGATTTTTTTTTTTTAGAAAAGTTTTAAAATGAATGACATTTTCGATGATTTTTTTTGTGGATGGGTAGGTAGTAGAGGGGTGTGTGGGGTTGGGGTGGAGTGGTGGGGGTAGTAGTGACCAAATTACGCGCCGAATACCTGTGAGTTGGCCGCAAGCTAAAATTATTTAATGCAGCTTTACTATCGCTGACGGCCTTTTTGCAGTCATCATCGTACCATGGTTTATGTGGGCGTTTTGGGTTTGCCGAGGTTTTTGGAATAGTTTGAACAGCTATATCATGGTAAAAAGAGCATTGCGTCTTCGACATCCTCGAAAACGGAAGGCTTTAATTTTTCCTTGCAAAGAGATCGAAACGTATCCCAAACAGCTTTGCGAAGTTTCCATCGTTGCGTTTTTTTCAAGAAGTGGAGGGCGGATATTTTAAAGAAATATGGGGAAGTGGTCACTTCCACATAGGTCATCATCAACACTCCACGAAAAATTCATCGCATATTGTTAAATCAATGGAAGAATGAGAGCCTGTAGCTGGATGTAAATAAGTATTTGATTTGATATCATTAAAAAGCGACAAATTGTTTTGGCTAAGAAATCCTCCACTTTCTTGCCTTTATCGTTTAAAGAGTATAAAAGGTGATGGTAATTGTGCAACTAGGTGATTTAGATCTTTAAGGTCTAGTGACGAACTAGGTGGTAAATATAAGGAGCATATTATTATAACTGTGCATCGTAACACTGACCGCAACAGCTTGCAAATCAGTTTTCAACGCAACAGTCCTGTGAGGAATGTTTCGATTCACAAGAATCGAAACTCCTCCAGCAGCTTTATCATTTGTATCACAAACAAATAAAGTTATACAATGAATAGTTTTTAAAAAATATCTTATCACTAGTCTTCAAGAATTTTTTTTGAAGACAAAATGCAAGATGGTTGTGTTTATTTAAAAGTAAGCTGATTTCATCATAATTAGGATTTAAACCTCGGCAGTTACTATGGTGGAAGTACGGGTTTACGACCTTTGGACCTTTGGAGTTGGCAGACTTCGGAGACGTTGGAATATCCAGATTTTTAGATCATCAACCTCCATCTCCAAGTCTCCAAATCTGTTGTGCAGTACAATCGGATCATCAGATGCTTTGGACTGCTTCCCTAACCCGGGAGTTTTCTTTTTTCTCTTTTGGAAGAGTTCGTCGGGTTTGGTGGACTCTTGGTTGCACCAAAATGCGTCGACTTCGAAATAGATGAAGTAGATGCAGTAGGTGTAGGAGTTGTTGTTGATATAGTTGAAGGCGTGTTAGGCTTGGAAGCCACAAGAAGTTTGGGAGGTACAGGAGGCTTATTTAACAGGACCACAGTTTGCGAGGCTGAATATGCTTTAGAGGAATTCTGAACATTATTAATATGATAGTAGTAAACTTGTCGGAGTCTACTGGCCAGGACAACACGGTCTGCGCCGCGACTGACCTAGTAGCTGGTTTCTCAACGCTACACGCATCGGCATACTATTTGCCAGATGAAGTGGGCACGGTAAGACTCTCAACAAGCTTTCTAGCTTCAGGAAAAGAAATGTTCTTTTCAATCTTAACTTTCTGTGTTTCCTCCTCGAGCTTCCACTTCGGACAATCCTTAGAGAAAGCCCCGTGGCAGTTAACTTGCAATCGCGAAGTCGCTATGACCCTCCTGGCCGCATATGGCACAGACAGGAGCAGCTCGCTTGAATCTTTCTCCATGGTGACCAAAGAGTTGACAGTTAAAACATCAAAGAGGGTTTCGAATAAAGGAGTTAACTGGTAGAATGATAAATCCAGTCTTGATGGTCTTTAGAAGATTTGGCATCAAAAGAGCAGTGGCAGAAAAACAATAAACGTGGCTCCAGCGTAAATGGAGTTTCTACGATAGAATTTGCAGCAACTCTGCAGTTCAGGGTGAGAAGGTTCTAGGCCCATTTTCCATATTTTATCTCGATGTACATGGAAGATGAGCCTGGCATGTTCATGCCTGTTAGGCGCCATATAACCTTTTCATGTGTTGGTGCGCCTTACAACCCAATTCAATTCAATTGGAAGATTTGATGTGCTGAAAGTAAGCACAAAAGTATTGGTAGGAATGAGTTTGCCACCTCGCCTCGTACTGATGCGCGTTACCTCAGTCACACCTTGAGTCTTAAGATTATGAGTGCAGTGCTCCAGTTTCCTGGAGAGTACTACTCGCTTTGAAGAACTGAGAAAAGTGTGAGGAGTAAACTCAACACGGATGTTTACGAACATTCGAATTTTTAGGAGATTGTCAGTGTGATGTTTTGGCACACTCAACAAGAAGTGTTCCATTCTTGAGTTTTTTAACACTCATTGGCTCACCGGCGATGCCAAGTAAAGTCTTGGATATGGCAAACGGAGAGAGTCTAGGTTTGTCATCCTTTAGAGAGACAATATTGAGGAAACGAGGCCAATTTAAATGAGAAATATCCCAATCTGATTCATATTCGGACTCTTTTCTAAATCGTTTAAAACCAGTAGGAGTAGTTTTTTTGCGTGTTTGGGGGCCATAATGGGGAATTGGAATTGCTCGCTGATTTCCGTAGCCTTTTAAAATGCCGTATGATGGAAATCATCAACGAGTTTAGTTGTTCGGAGGCTTACGGAAAATTCCGAATCAAAAAACATTACGACGTCATCAAACGGCAACGTTATATATGGGAAACTACAATGGAGCTACGCTAAAACATGTTCTTATGGGCCTTTTTGAAGTTATGTGATTAATAGAATCTAACATTCTTGCTAATTCATTATTGAATTTAGCCTATTAAACTCGTTAGCAAAATGATATAATGCTCGGCTCTTTAGCATAATAATATCGGCAAGAGCCTCGCATTATATCATTTTTTGCCAACGTTCAATAAATTCAAGAATGAATGAGCACTCATGTAAGATCCTCTATTTATATTTTTATGGAAGCGAGGGATGAGGTGCCATTCTGTTAATTATATTCGAAATTTACATGCGGGCAAACACATGACTAACTGCATAATATGTTAATGTGTTACCTTGGAATCCACCCAGCTTAAACTGTTTGTGTTAAACTTAAAGCACGATTCGTCATACCTGTCCCATCCAGCTAAACAACCTGACGATGAAAAAAAGATTAAACTCTGAAATTGTAATGTACGACCCATTTCTTAATAATACAAAAAAATATGCCTGTTGAGGATGATTTTAAATATATACTATTTATTAAATTTTGCCCGCTTTCTCATATTTTTATACAACTTTATCAACTGTTTCGTTTTACGACTCAATAAGCATATTCTGCCTTTTACATTTCGTCATTACTGATTGAATACATATATGTAAATTCTAGAAATGTTGATAAGATGTTCGGATAAAACAATGGGAAATTTTCATTCGAATCGTATGATTTGGATAAACGGATAACAAATTACATTTGACACTTACCTTTTGGATAGAACAATGTTAAGTCTGTATTTGACACCAGTACTGTAGATGTATTTAACGGGTTCTCGGGATGCAGAATGCAGCTTTTGGACATGGTGTTATAACTGGCGGAGAGACAGGCGGCCACGGCCAGACAGTCGTGGACACAATGTATGGCTGACGTTACGCCACGTATATCGATGGAAGAACTTAGACTGGTCTGGACCTTGGAGAGGAACATGTGGCTTTGATTCTCACCGGTACACAAGGAAACAATATGAATCCATATAAGAAACAGTCCATGGTTATATTTTACGAAATGAACAGCCATATTGCGGATACAGTCCCAGCAACAACTAGTTAGTTACTATCTATATATCCAGGTGTGTGTGTGTGTGTTTATGTTACAGTTTATTTATTATTTAGATAATCCTATGGAAACATTGATAAATGCACTAATTTACAAACGCATTATAACTCTACCTTAGCTGTATAACTATAGCTCATATTAAAATGTGCCAGTGCTGTCAGGATGTGGTCCTTCGGTACTTTTAATGTTGATTCGCATTAAGGGTTAATTATAAGGCCAATTGCCATGGGTAATGCCGTTAATAACTATCATAAATTATTAAAATCGACATTATTGGGTTTGCACTGAAATGGATGATATATGTCACGGTTTCATACCGTTTAGTACCGTGAACTTCGATTATATGAGTTCTTCATTTAGGTTAAGAGCACTTGCTTCAATGATAACAGGAATCGCTTTAAATTATTCATGTCAATTAACAACGCCGTTATACCAAACTGTGTTTATAATATATAGTTGACCGTCCAACAAACTTTGGATTTGCATGTGTGAGAGCTTGTTTTTTTTCCTGATGGGGTCAAACTCTATGTCAAAGATCAAATGAGTGTCAAGAGTTTTAAGGGTATATTATCAATTTTCGTTCAGTTATTTATGTATATAACTGTTCTTAAACATTTGGATACTATATCAGAACACAAAAGCATTACATAATGTCAAATGTATGGTATAGGAATGGAGCTCAACGGTCAATCAAAATCTTTATTTTATGTTTGTATAGGCATACACATATGATTTTGAGAGATTAAGATAACATTCAATATTATTGAAATATGCTTAGCAGAATACTGTTACATATGGAATAGTATCTATCAACAACTGTAAAAATATTAATAATAAAAAATAAAGCAACACAAGGTCTATAAAACAGAAATTACATAATGATATGAAAATGTTGCGTTGTAAACCTTCTCGCCACTCTATAGTTGTATATGCATACTGAATGACAGATATTGTTTTGAGAGATCATGTCTAATGTAACTATGCTGAATGTTATATGAATAATTAAACTTGGCATACGTAGCAGAATACGTATACATATGGAATTGTATCTATCAACAACTGTAACATTAGTATTAATAAACAATAAAAGCAAAGCAGCACAAGGTCTGTAAAACAGAAATTAAATTATGATATGAAAATGTAAATCTAATTATTTTTATGTCAACAATATTTGGTTTAAAACTTAATTTAAAGTTACGTGTTTGACAAGATCATCATTTATCAGCATCCTCATTCTTTAAGTAGTGATAAATGGTAGAATTTATTCAAAATACTGATTGTACTGCATATTCACACTAAATAACATTTTCGAGGTTGGTATTTATAATGCGCAATAATTGCAGTCACTCAAACATTTAGATAATACAAACAATGTGATTGGTTATAGGACGATCACATGATCAATTTAAGCTACGTTCATTTTCCAATGAACTGTACGAAGAACTACTTTCATGCGCCATTCATAGAATACGCGTGCTGCGTAACAATATAGTTCGGATTTACAGGGGCGGATTTAGGAGAGGGATATTAAAATAATTGGATGAAGAGCTTAAAACCGTTGATTGCAATTTTAAGGGTTTAGTGTCTTTTTTTTTGTGCGTTCATTGGGGTATGAACTATTAGTTGTCGAAGCACATAGCGTACATAATGCCCTTCTTCGGGCACTATGCGCTATGCGCTTCGACAACTAACAGTTCATACCCCAATGAACGCACAAAAAAAGACACTAAACCCTTAAGTACTAAAGCCTTAAGTGAAATTGACTTATCATCAATTGCTAAGCATGTATAGCGTCATGATTACATTAAGACAAAACAATAAAGTCACAGTACAAAGTAACAGAATCGAGAAAGAAAGCAATCTTGGCTAAATATATCTGAATCTCAAAACTTCATTATCAACATTTTAATATCCAACTCGTGACTAACATCAAACTACGAGTATGATTTGTTTGTTTTGTTTGTTTGTATGATGTTTACATCATTTTCAATACATGTCAGGTTATATATGACGGTCGATTTTTGTTTGTGGTGAAGGCAGACCATCCACTTTTCCTGGGTAGAACCAGTACTGTACACCTCCCGCCTTCCGTAAGAATTGACACTTCTTCTACGAGTATGAAGACATACCACATGGTAGACAAGAATAGTTGGTCTGTGGAAAAAGGCAAGAGCAGTTAGTATAAGGGAAATACAATGACATAATTATTATGTTTAAATATTACCCACACTTTTCTATATTAGTCTTATAGTGTGAATATTTTGTCTATATTTTGTCTATAAATCAGTGCAGAGGAAACTATGATCACAAATTTGTGGATTTCCCAATTCCTGTATCATTCAATTTATCTTCTGTTAATTAAAAAACAATTAAATACGTAATAGTGGTGGCTTTTATATTAATTTAACCAACAGAGGGTTCGACAAATAAACGTACAGCTAACATATTGATGTGTTGTTAGTGTTGTTGTTTCTGGCACGGTAATTATGGTGCATTATGTAACTGTACATTTCAATCCTCGTCCAACCCATCCACCATCAACACAAGTGTTTTACTTGTTTACTTCAAAATTGCACATTCATCAATCCTCAAAGTCGTTGGAGCGTTGTGGTCTAGTGGTAGAGCATTGGACCCTCGACCGAAAAGTCCAAGTTATTTATTTTCCTTTATATACCCTCACTTATCATGAAAGGGAAACGTATTGTTTTCCATGACATACTGTTACATACAACGTTTAACTTATAATATTAGTGAAATGTTAATATAGATATAAAAATCGAACAGGAACAGCAGCATTCAAGGACGATAGCCAACCACAAACACACAGAAACAAAGAACAAATTTAAAGATGAATAAAAGGCCAAATAAGACATCACAAACACAAAAGGGTTGACAATAGGGATACCGCCGTGGAACGGCCAGTGACAGAAATGGTCGCTGGGGGTTTAAACCAGGTTCTAGGGTGCACCAAACCTCACACTTACCCTACTGTCAAACCAATAAAACGGGACATTGTGAATAAAGAAATCCCCGCAATGAACTATTTTCTAACCAATAAGGCAGCATTAATAGGCAATATACGTAAAATACTAAGATGCTCGTGAATATATAAATACAAAAAACAATATCCTAGAAAGCCATAAAGAAGGTACTCAGTGGTTTGACAGAAGCCAGAGCAACAAGAGAATAAACCATTGGGGGCACGACAATTAAGTCATGTTTAATCAATTTAGATATAAAAAAATGCATAATTTATTCGAACAGTAAATGAATGTTACTTACATGTATGTCCACATGGTTCAGCGGACTGTTAGTCACTCAATGCATTGTATAATATTAATAAAACTTACAAGGAAACAAAAGCATATTTAGTATATAGTTTTGTTTTTATTGTGACTAAGGTGATACATTGATATATTCCTTTACCGCCACATCTGGATAATGTTAAATTAAAAAATATATAAAAACTCCACATTAATTGAAGTTTCTTTCAAGCTTTAATGTCAAAATGTATTAATTTAGCGACATTTCAGATTTATTTTTGAAATTTACTTTCCCGTCAACACATGATTGACATTTATGAGACAATCGTGTCATGTGTAGAGTTTGCAACAATGTTTAATTATTTAACTATTAATTAAAGTCTATAAATATATCAAACAAAGCATATTAATTCTGTTTGCTTGTATGGTGTTTTACGTAATTTTCAACACATGTAAGGTTATATATGACGGTCGATATTTTGCGGTGGTATGGCTTTCTATGCTTTTATATGATATATACTAGGTGGGAAGCAGAGTGGTTATTTAGCTCCGCCGACTACCTATCATAGCAACACATGACAACGGAAAGTAGTACGTCATTTTCCGTCATGATCAAACAAAAGTGAAACGGTCGCCATTGTCTTTTATTTTTTAAACACGTTATTTCGAAGATTGTGACAATTTTACACGATTATAATCTCAGTTCCCTTTAAGTTTCGTCATCTTCAGCTGTATTGACTTTTAGGAGCTTTACTGGGCGAGAAATTGCGAGATTCACCCATTTAAAATTTCGAAGCGAGGGGAAATAACTCGTAAGAGATGCCATTGTTAAAATGCGTTTAAAAACAATAACACTTGTGTTCGTTTATAATTAAATACAAGGAGATACTCAAAATATGTTGTTTAAGCTCATATAGTACATGACTTGTGCTACATAATACGAAAATCATGTTATTTCTTTATCAACATTACACTCTAAATTTAGCCTAAAACGATAAATTTTCGACTCGGTACTGTCGGTCAAAAAGTATAACGAGCCTCAGTGACCATCTACAGTACAGGTACGTACGTATTCGGTGAAGGCAGCCTATATTTAAAAAGATCGACCGCTGTTCGATTTCTTGGTGTGCGTTTCTGGCCCATCTAGAATCCTACTCAACTGGGAAATATACACCCACAGGGAAGGGTCGATTCTTACGGATGGCGGGAGGTGTACAGTACTGGTTATACCCAGGAAAAGTGGGTAGTCTGCCTCAACCACAAAAAAATCGACCGTCATATATAACCTTGCATGTGTTGAAAATGATGTAAAATACCATACAAACAAACACCCCCTGGGCCTGATTTGGCAAGTATCACCATGTGCAGCCATATTTATTAACGTCAAAATATTTAAAAAGAAAAGAAACTGTGCCACACCAGCCCATTAGGTCAAATACTTTATAATTTATGACCAAGGTTAGGTTGCAGCAGAAACGTTTTCTACACGTTGCTAGTTGCACGTTAAAGCAGGACGGATGGACGGACGACAACCAAGTGATCCCTAAGTGCTAAGCAGGCGACCCAAAAACAAGTGTTCAGTTATCATATAAATATATCTGATAGATAGTATCATGCTAATTTTTGTTTTGCACTCTTCAACCCAATGAATTTTACTTTACCAGGCTAGACCAGTGACATCTGACGAATAATGCTAAATACAGCAAAACATGTTTCGAGACACTAATTTCAGTGCTTGATGTACACTTCAAGATTGCCATGTCACGCATATGCCCTTTAATTACAAAATATCTTTTTCAAAAGCTTGAATAAACAATAAATAGATTAAAATGACCTTGTGTTCCCCAAAGGCAGTTTACGCATTATTTTTTTTACATAGATCATCCAGTGAAGAGCTTATCATTTTCATAATATAACTGAACCAAAGAAGAAATAATACAATATTTTATTTATGTTGTATTTATAAACTAAACATCTATTTAATATTACAATCATTAAATGCAATTTACTTCATACTAACCACCAAAAAAAATTCAACCGTCATATATGGCCTAAAATGTGTTAAAATGATGTAAAACACCATTCAAACAACTTCATTATTATGCCAGATATTGTATGGCAAACCAAGTTTTTTGAATGTGAGCTTTACGACATTGTATACATTTGGTGCTTTTAACAGCTTTACACATTATATAGTCTTTGTGAGATATAATTATGTTCGTTTTGGTTCTTAAAAATAACGTCTGCTCAGTTCACAGGATTGCCAAATTGAAGTCACCATCATGATCAGATGGTCACATCTCAAGCGGCATACACAGTAACAAGTACACACTGTAACACATAAGGCCGAAGAAAAAATAACTGCGTTTCTGATTTGGCCTAATTAAGTTAATATATTTCCTGGATTTTAGAATCTTGTGATTCAACTTTTTTGGTTAAATCCAAATCTTTCAGGATTGCATTGGTATTTGAAGAACGAAGGGCATCTTGAGACCAGATGATTTTTCTCTGAAATAAACAAAAAAGGACTGTGGTGAAACATATACTGAAAGGAAAAAGAAACGCATAATCAAAACATTGCCTATACTACACTGTTGTATACACCTAGTTCCACGTAATATTCCAGATATAGCTCAACGTGTTTTGTACACAATGGGGATATAAATAATTAGAGAAAGGACAACTATCTCATGTAGTAGACCTTTTAATCAAAGTTTACTTTGTTACACGAAATTCAGAAATGTTGAAGTTTCGCTTGAAAAAGTCAAGCCATTTCTGTATTGTGTTTAATATTAAGACTGCAACATTTATAGCCTAAGTTTGCTCACTGGCTTGAGCCAAATGCGCATTCTGTCGATAATGAAACGTTAAAGGGGTAACCATTGGCGCTTTCGGTGCTGTTTAAACCTTCTTTCCGAAAAGGACAGGCCTAATGTTGCCCTGTACCATTCGATAATAGCAGTAGCATAGTAAGTATACAATATATAGCGGAAATACCCATTATGCGTTTATTTTTCCTTACAGTATATAAAAGCCATATGATCATGATGATATATGCATGGAATTTCATATGAATCGACAGAGTGTCCTGTTATTTTTAAAGGGAATTTAGCTTGGGCTGTCGTATATATAGGTAAATTGACATCACAGAAAAACGTCCACGTTGTACCATCAACTTGTATAGGTTTTGTGTGATAAATAGAATCTCACAAAATCATCTATTATTTATTAAACTCTTCTGATGCTCGACAAGCCGCGCATTGTATAGATTTTTGCCAACACGTTTAATAAATCAGCACTCGATCATGGAAGATCAGTTATTATATCCGCCGAGAAATAAATATTTAATCATTATTCTCCCATCACTGCTAAAATCAACAAAATATTTTGAAGCATATAATTTTGTTATGTTTCACACAGAATGAAATATTACATTTTCATATCGTGCACGGCCTTCGCCCAAATGTAAGCTCTCGTGCAGATATTGACGTCTCAGGGCAATACAGGATGAGATCTGGATTGAATGTTGTTTAACGGCTCATCAACACAGTATAGGTTAATTAGAGCCGCCCCAGAGCGAGGAGAAGGATACATAGGAATCCGGTAACCGTGCCCTACTCTTATTATCGAATAGATTTCTATTGTTCTTTAACGTGCTCGGAGGATAGACCGATACACGGGACCGCCCAGTTTAAGTCCCCATCCGAAGGACGAGGCTAAGGGAAAGTGTCTTTCCCAAGAACACATAAACGGAAAGGATGTGATATGAAATGCCTGTATATTATTCTCTATAATTATAGTATAACTGTATAATTTATATATTATTACTACTTGCTGATATTATTGCACCAATAATATATTTAAACCTATGGCAGAATAACGAAGACAAATAACGCATATAAATTTAATTGAATTATATGCAAACAATTTTAAAGTGAAATTGATACTGGACTAATAAACTGTTATACTAATGTTCGACAAAATCATCAAGTCCCTTTAAAGTGTCCTATTATTTGTAATTTAACTGGGGCGGTCTTTAATAATATCGCTGTAAACTGACAACATCACAGAGAAACTTTCATGTTGTATCATCGTGTATCCATTGTTTTTATGTGATAGAATTTCACACTATCTCAACAAAAAATATCCCAATGAGCTGGGACAATTATAGTTAGGCAAAAATATATTTGTGTTTTTGTAACCTGACCCGACTCCCTTATCACTCCTCTTTTTTTTAAAGTAGCTATTCCACCAACTACAACATTACACTAGAAAACCATTTATCGAAACTCTATCCAGTTGTTCAGGTCATATAACAATGTATATGTGCCGATTTAAAGTATAGGTTTATTAATAGGTTCTTAGAATACCCGTGATTGTATATCCGTAAAATGATGGTAACACTTAATTCGACACTCGAGTTTTGGGGTTGGTCCGGCTGGTTAAAGCCATTTATACTGTGTATGTAGAGTTTGGATTCTCAAAATATGTTATTAAGTTATATATATACTTTGTCATCAGTAGGTTTAGAAACAGTGTATATAATGTTTATAAAATGTGGCTGTTGTTATTAGCCTAATTAAGCTATATCACAGGGGTCAAATATATTAAAGTTTATAGCTTTAGCTTACCCAGGGCTAGGCTCAGTCTCAGAGCTGGAACTTGCAGATGCCACTTGACAGAAGGTGGCCACATCTGCAAAGATCCCTGAAAGAAAAATCAATTGTTGTTTACATACATGTACAGTAGATGTGTTAATCCTTTACAGTACTGCTGTAGCTATATGCAAACTTTGGACAGCGGAGCGGGGCGAGGGGTAGTGGTGGTGCAAGGGCACTGATTCTGTGGCAGGGGAGGGGCCACACACCCATCGTCCCCTCCAGAAAACGGGTGTGGTGGGGTGGGGGTGTGCAAGGGAACCGATTTTTCGGGTGGGGGATGGTTTAAAATGGTGCAGTCTAGCACTTTCTAGAGCAATGATTTTTTGAGAATATTATATGAACATGCGTATTGTGCTTATAAGCTGTTGCGCCCTGGGCGGTGGTGGGTGAAGGGGAGATGGCAACAGTGCATTTCTGCTCTGCCGTCATAGAGGGGGTTTGGGGACAAGGCCATTTATTTTTGGGGAACAATGGAACCTTGTCTGTTATTGGTAATATTTTTGGGGAACAAGGCAACATAATAATAAAAATAAATGGGAAAATATTTTTTGGAGAACAAAGCAAACTATTTTTGGGGAACATTGGGTCATATTTTCAGTCTCGATCATAGAAATAATACAACAATGCTATATTATTATTAAATTTTAACGGAGACACCAAACATGAGCATGCAGAAAATAAAACACATTTATGGGTCAGTACCGAGTACTGTACATACCATTCATCCTTTGTTTTGTTGACGTCTAATCACCAAAGTTGTCGAGGCGAACGTGACATGATTGACTCATGTGGTCTACATGACATGACCTTGACACGGGCTTGAGTAGCTCAAGTTGACTGTATTTTTAGTAGCTATTCTACAAGTAGTGTGTTACATCATTCAACCATAACAATAGTTAACACATGAATAGGTCTGTCTTTTTGCTCATTAAATCCTGGAATTGGGAATTATTCACTTGCAATTATCCACAGTTCATTCAACAATAAATTACTGTCGACTAGGCCTATATAATAGTTGCGATTTTTAATAAGCGCCTAGTGCGGCTGATTTTTACCGTAAACATGCTAAAGGAAGGGCAGAAAAAGTGTTTAAAGGTTGACGTACTGACATTTTATCCGGGGCAGGAAATAACTATGCCCGAGAGTAGAAAATATTCATGTTTTACGTTTCTGTTATTGATTTTCAGTTTTGCTTATTTAGCTTGTAGCCGCCATTTTGAATAAGTGTGTTCTGAGTGACAAAAAAGGGTGACCATCTTTCAAAACGGTCTCAAAAAATGAGTAGCCAAATTGGTGACTACCCATTTTTTGTGACCGTTTTGACAAATCGGCAATTTTGCCGTTTCAAAAAACTAAAAATGTCCGATCTTCACATTTGAACAGCGATTTAGGTTATGCAAAATATGCCAATAGTAGTCAAAACGAATACTATGGGGATGTTTAACGGATAAACTTACTTTATTCATTGTCTGTGTTGTTTTTTCATTCAAAATTGGCTGAAGCTAACGTTTTTTAAAAGACAACTGAAATTTCCGCGTAACTGCACGTGAGTGCAAATTGGGACTACTTCGTGTCAAAACACTTGAAATTCAAAAGTGAATTATGCGGTGTGTGCGCGTGAAAAGCTTCAGCTGCTGCTGCTGCACTGTACATGATCATTTATGTGTTTTACTTATATTGCATATCAATGCTGCCTTGTTTGTTAGATATTATAACCTGGTGGGGATATCTTTATATTACATATTTGTCTGTGATTTGTATAGGAAATAATGGGAATAGAAAAGCTTATCTACTCGTTAATATGTACGGAACATTGCTCGGCCTTTTCCGTTCCACTTGTTTTGTTTGTATGACGTAACGTCGTCTTGGCGTCTCGTGCACACTGGTGTAAAAAGGCGTGAATCATTAGAAATATTAATAAATTTCATTTTAAATTATGTAATATATAGTTTAATAACCAGTGTTTTTGAGATACTGAAAATATGTCCCGAGGTAGAGAAATGGCCCCGATATAAGAACGAGTGCGGAGATATTTCCCGTATCTCAAAAACACTGGTTATTAAACTCTATATTTACACTGACCCGTTTATAGGATGGCAATAGGGTAAGAGAGAGGTTTGGTGCACCCTTGAACCTGGTTTAAACCCCAAGAGGCCTTTGTTTGCCACTGACCGTTCCAAGGCGGTAGCACTATTGCCAACGCTTTTGTGTTCGTGATGTCATATCTTGCCTTTTATTAATCTTTATAGTTGTTGTTTGATTCTGTGTGTGTTTGTGGTTGACTGTCGTGCTTGCTACTTTTCCTGTTCGATTTTTATATCTACCTTTTATAATTTGTTGCATACAGGATATTGTTTTTCTGGTAAAGTAGACACTGTTATCCTAGTTAAAACACTTTGTAAGAGATTTTAACATAATTTTATCTAAAGTATTATACTGCCTCCGTGATTAAATCACGGGGAGGTTATTCTGTTAATACAGGTACAGCTTACACATGAGTGTTATATATAATATAACTGAGTACATTATACATTGTTTATAGATAATCACCTACTCTAGTGTGAGCTTGGTGTGAGTGCAGTATTAAGGATATACACATTATTATCCGTTACAATACTGCAACATGCAAAAAAAGCACTCGGGGTAAGATTCCCCAGGGGGATCTCGCAAACTGGGAAGGCGATCCCTTTGAGGTCAATTGTGCCCTCTGCTGTGGCCAGACGCTTGCAAACCCCCTAACAAGCTTTCGACCAAAGTACAGATCCGTATCCCAAGTAAAATGCTTTACCCAAAACATATTTGATAACTTAGATAGAAGAAAAAAACTGCCCTTATTGTTATGGACGTCCCCATATATTAATACTAGTACCAACAAAGTAAACAATACAATAAACGTTGTAAAAAGAAAAATCAACATTACAAGATTAGAAATTGAAAGGTCAGTGAAACAGCATAATTATGCAACTTATGTTAGATCCAAGTCGAATACTAGCACCCATGGCAAAAAAATAACTAACCCAAAAAGTGGTCACTTCAACGCTAGAAGAACTCAGGTGGATATCTTAGTATATAGGCGAAAATTGACCACACTCATAATATTCTACAAAATTCAAAATAATCTACTATGTGTTGATCATTGACATTGGCAACCATCTCGAAAACTTACTCATCCCATTCTCTAACAATAATTACCACCCATACTCATATTTCCCAAGAACCATACGATATAAGAATGAACTGCCGTGAATCACTAAAGAGAGCTCTATCCTTAATATGTTCAAGTCTAGGCTCTCTCGGGCCACACGCCACTGACCTCGATCGGCGGTTCGCCTCGTGAGACGCTGATGTCAATCAGTTTTGACACGGTTGGAAAAAATGCGTGCAACTAACTATATATGTGTACATTCGACTTTTAATGAATCTAGTATGAAAGTCCCTTCACGTAAGATCTAAATATATATTTTTATCATCCTTGAAGCTGACACGCATTACAGACAATCGTGACAGTTGCGGAATTTCTTCAATGAAAAAATCACAAAAACGTCATATCCCATTGGGTTCGATCTTAGATATAGTATGTTCTAAAATAATTAAACTGAAACGGTCAATGAATTCGGACACACATATAAGTATATTACACGGTATATATACACAAGTATAGGTTTATTATGTCGGACATCGTATTGAGCGGCTTACACAGTATGTGACGTCAATGAGCTTTTGACCAGATATATCCCTATTGCATAAAATTTATGGTATTCAATATCTATCAAGGCATACCGCTCCAATTTATGGTAATCATATTTCACCTTAATGTCGATGTTTTCCCCGCTACCCGAAAACGCCATGTTTAATTTCTCACAACGCGACACAAAATGAAGTTAACAAGTGACGAGAAGAAACAATGAGGGCAGAACAAATGTTTGACACGCATTTTGACAGGTCAGGTGACTTTCAATATACAGTTATCACATGTGTGTTTGGGGAACAGTCAAAACTGTTTTCCCGAGGTGGAGGGGATGGCAGTGTGAACTGTTTCCCGAGGCCGATAGGCCGAGGGAAACAGTTCACTTGACATCCCCCGACACCAAGGGAAAACAGTTTTGACTGTTCCCCAAACACACATGTGATAACTGTTTTATTACGTGATTAATGTTACTGTACGAAACAGTGAAAATGAAAATTTGTTATATAATGGGAACCTATGGTGAAAAAAGCAACATGACGTCACGCAAACGAAATTCCAGCACGTGAGGGAAACAGTCGAAACTAAAGCACGGTAACAGTTCGTTTTCACCGGGAACAGTCTTTTCATTAGTGAATTAGGAAGAAATGACGATACAGCATTTATATAGGAGATCAGGTAATAATTTCCAATGGCCAACAGTTACCTGCTGGCACATCTCGGGCCAATCGGAACGGATCAAGCAGGCTCTCAAAAATGTCACTGTTGGTGTAAAATCAACGTCTTGATGCCTTTAAATTTTGATCTTGTCCAAACGCTTGTCGTTTTCAACGGGGCGAAAAAGGTCAAGACAGTACAATACAGACAACTTTTTGATTCACCGCAAAGTGGAGTTTCTCTAACGTGTTTTGCAAGTACCTAACATAACACAATACGTGTTTTTTTTCAATTTTAATTGTTCTCGACTTGCGCCTCTCTATAATCTTTAATATGAAGGATGGGAGTATCCCGCATATACAGATAGAATAACCAGATAACCCTGAAATCATAAATTTATTTTATTTTTGGGCTCACCAGCCTACTCTACTTACTGCGTACCAGTTGACATTTTACTACCTTGAAAAATAATTTGTAAAACGATAAACGAGTAGTGGGGGAGTTTCTGGATTAGCATCTAGAATGATAATTCATATCTGTTTATTATTAGGTCTGTGGTAACAGAAACAATTGAAAACCCCAAATGGGCTTCATTTTCGTATTAAATTTGCATAAATTATATATTAAATTAAGCAGCACGTTACCTTCAGTTTAGCGTTTACATAAATGTTTGGTTTGGAAAACTGGACGGCTTGACTGGTTTTGTTGCTAAATGATACATAATAATTCAAACGATATATTGATTTCTATGATTCATTGAAACGAAACACTGACTTCTACGGTGCATTGACTTATATGACACATTAATTTCTACGATATATGGATTTCTAAGATACATTGATTGCCAGTCTGGTTTTTATTTCTAAATCATGCATACTAATTCAAATTATTATTATGCTGATAACAGTTGTACATATACTTCCGACAAGTGGATATCACAAACATATAATTTAATTGAGGCATCACGAGAAAATAAATGAGTTAAACAACAAAACCTAGCCGAATCGTCTAGTCTTCCAGACCGAAGTGGAGACGTCCGTGGCCGATTGGATAGAGTATCTGACTTGAAATCGCTTGTCTCTCACCGCTGTGGGTTCGATCCCTCAAGGGCCTATGTGAGGAAGCTATCCAGCTGGCTTGCGGAACGTCGGTGGTTCTACGAACATTGCCCGGAGGGGCACCTGGTGTCTTTCTCCACCAAAAGAAGCTGGGAAGTTGCAATATGACCGTAGCTGTTGGTGCGACTATACAATTCAATCCAATTCAATTCCAGACCGAATTATTTGAAAAGAAATATAAAAAGATCGGACAGGGAAAGTAGCATTCAAGGAAAACAGTCAACCACAAAACACAGAAACAAACATGGAAACAGACAAACAAGAAGGCAAAAGTAATAATAAAAGTTAACGACATCACAAACACAAAAGGGTTGACAATAGGGCTACAGCCTTGGAACGGACAGTGGCAAAGTAGGCCACTGGGGGTCTAAACCGGTTCTAGGGTGCACCAAACCTCACACTTACCCTACTGTCATCCCATTAAAACAGGACAGTGTAAATAAAGAAATCCCCGCCATGATCTAATCTCTAACCAACAAGGCAGCATCAATAGACAATATAAGTAAAAGACAAATGTGCTCGTGTAAATATAATACAAAAAAACAATAGCCTAGAAAGCCACATTGAAGGTACTCAATGACTTGGCAGAAGCCAGAGCAGTAAGAGAATACACCATTAAGGGCACGACAAGAAAGATCATGGACAAACATCAAACGCCACCGTCCCGATAGGCTTTAGGTAGTCGTCATCATAGGGTTCAAGTCGTACGGGTCATAGTTTAGTGCAATATGTACATTGGATATTATGCTATAACACATTTTGACGGTTTTATTCGAATTTGAATTGACACCCACAATTCTTCCAGGTCGCCTCCAATCATTTTCAAAGATATTTATGAGCATTTTGAAGCTAGCAAGTCATGGAGTTCAAATACAAAATGATACAATCAACAGTTTTTGTCGTAAATATTTTATGAAATGAATCACCTGTAAGATTAACAAAGGATACGGAAATAGATAAAACAAACGTCACTGACTATGTCTCTGGTGGCAAATGTGGCAATGTATATGTATGCAAATGATAGAAGTATGACAAACCTATAATCATGCTTAATGTTTTGACAAAAAATAAAAGTGTCATTCATGATATGCATTCACCAAAACTAGACAAGTCACCTTGTATTTGCATGATTATTATAAGCCTTGTTAATTCATTAAGCAGTATGCTGATGGTGTAAAGAGTCACACGGCATTCTTGAAGTATATTTAACATACTCTCAGTCATGTATATTGATAATACTAATATAATATGCACATGAAACATAAACACTAAATAATTGAGATGTTGGCTGGAGTTATATCCGTTATATTCATATTATATTTAAGAAATACAATATTTCCAGCGGGTCTGAGCGAAGAAAATATGCAGCTTTATTATTTGAAACAATTTTAATTTGTTGTTTGAACATAACCTTGCTGTAAAATAACGTAATCGTGGTTTTTGAATATTTTCTGACGTTTAAAATTGTTTAAAATAACGTCCTTACGGTTGAAAGACGTGACGTTCGAGGTATTGATGGGAATTTTAAAAGCGTCCTCAATAACCAATCAGCATTCATAATTTTAATAAACTATGTTAGGTAAAGTGTTTGTAGAACCTATATCGAGTTTAACTATAGTAGCATGGAAAGAGTACCGCCTTAAGCATTGGGTGAAAATAAAGCAATGCGGGGAAGGGTGGTGAGGGGGGCGTGTGGGGGGGGGGAGGGGTGGGGGAACGTCTGTAGAAGTCAATGTATCTTAGAAAGCAATGTATTATAGAACTCAGTGTATCGTAAAAGTTAATGTAGAAGTCAATGTATCGTGGAAATAATGTATCCTAGAAATCAATGTATCGCAGAAGTCAATGTATCGTACAAGTCAATGAATCGCAGAAAACAATGTAACGTAGAAGACAACGTATCTTAGAAATCATTATATCGTAAAAATCAATGTATCGTGTCAATGTATGGTAGAAATCAATGAATCGTAGAAGTCAATATATCGTAGTACATGTAGTCAATGTATCGTAGTACATGTAGTCAATGTATCGTAGTACATGTAGTCAATGTATCGTAGTACATGTAGTCAATTATCGTAGAAGTCAATGTGTCATCATGTGTCTTTGTTATATGATCTCCACTTTTAATGACTCTTTTTATGTTCGTCAATTTCACAGTCATGATTTTTAGGTATACAAATGTATATCCTCCTTCATCTGAAAGACATGTGACAGTCGGTGTCATGGTATAAAACACCTCAGTTTTTCATTATGCACTTAAGTTTAAAACGTCAAGTGTGTATACATTATAATCTGGTGCTTTTTAAATGAAATACAATCAGTAATTTTTAAAATAATAATAAATAAATAAATGTGTTCTTACCGAAACAAATGAACAGGCCTTGATAAGGTGCAATAAAAGGGAACTTATCTAAAAACTGATTGTCTAAGACTAACACGTTTTCGGCAAGTGTTGATACATCTCCATTTACGATGCAATTTTTCACATGTCGTTTATTAATTACAGCATCGGTGGTTGTACTGTGTAATGCACTTCATTTAGAGGGTACCGGACCAATAGGAAAAGGTAACTAACTGTAAAGCTTCTAATTGTTTGTTTGTTTTTATTCCAAAAAACATTACTGATTATAATTGTGAAGTTGCGTTCTTTTCACATGTTCAGCTTCAACTTTATTTGTATATTTAATTGATGTTTAAGCAGAGAATTTTGAAATTAAACAACAAATATAAATATTTAATTTGTGCTTTTGGTTGTTTAACTTAATATATCTCAAGCTTTTTGCGAAATGCTACAATACTTAAAACATTCTATGCTATTGAACTGGTTCCCTGTTCGATTCCATTACTATGCGCCATGTACTTCTCTACATTGGAACGAATCCATCATGGTACCAGATTATCGATGAAAGATGCTCACGATATATTTATTTTTAATTTAAAGATGGACCGTATTCAAGAATTGCGATGGGCGGTCTTGGATTTAGGAAAGGTCAGGTTCCGACTAGTAAGTATTTCATTCTCTGTCATTTATTTTCCAATTATAGTGTAACTGTTCACTTCATATTTCATATTTCATATTTCAACTAAACTACACTAAACCGTGTATACCGTGTATTCTGAAAACCATGTTTTATATATTGTATTGTATATTCCGCCAAATATGTTATCCTCTGAAAATATAATAATAATAATAATAATAATATTATTATTATTAGTAGTATTATTAGTATACTGAACGGAAAAAGAAACGCAGGGTGCGTATTTCCGCTATATATTGTATGTTTAATATGCTACTGCTAATCGAATGGTACAAGGCGACATTAGGCCTGTCCTTTTAGAAAGGTTTAAACAGCACTGAACACACCAATGGTTACCCCTTTAAAGTTTCATTATCGTCAGCAGGTGAGCAAACTTAGGCTTTTAATGTTGCAATCTCTTAACATTAAATACAGTACTGAACTGACTCAATTTTTCAAAGAGGAACTTCAGCATTTATGAATTTCTTGTTACAACGTGTACTGTGATTAAAACGTCTACAACATCACAGTTGTGTCCTTTCTCTAACTAACTGCACTCTTTTTTTTTACAAAACATCTTGTGATTTCCTTGGAATTTATATGGAATTAAGTGTGCAGTATATGCAATATATAGCGGAAATACGCACCCTGCGTTTCTTTTTCCGTTCAGTATATTAGTATAAGTATTATCATTATTATTATTATTATTATACCGTAGGCCTATATAAACTCTACCTGTCGTTCATTAGTATGAATTATGCTGATAGACTTAACATCATGTTAATCGATAAACGTGTAATTAAAAAAGATGCCTTATATATTCAACGTTGGTGTCTTTTAATGTCAAATAATCCCTTAATATATACATATATAGTTAGAAAATAAATAATTTATCCAAAGGAGATAACAAATCAATAAATATTCTTTAAGCTGAAAATAAAAATATGTGTATTGAAAATAGATACTATATAATTGAAACAAAAATGCCATTCCGTTTAAAAGAATGCGTTCTTTTTTGTAACCAGTGACTCATACCTGGTAGCTGGGAGTTTATTTTTACCAAAATTTTCTTAGGTTGCATTCTCTGTGGCTTTAAAGTAGAATGGTGCTAGGAGGCGCGAGAGGTGTTGCACTTTACGTCAATAAAACCGAGTCTGCTACTTTTATCTCTCGTTTGTGTTTGTTGCTTCTAAGGGATCCCCTTTTCTGTAATTATTGTTAAGTATTTGTACATTTGAATGAAATAAAATAAAAGCTGTCCCAATTAATAAAGAGATACAACAACTACTACATACAGGACATTATTTTACTTTACCTTAGTGTTGTTGTCCAGTTGACGAGGATCTTATCGGCTAATCTTCACTTATGCAGAGAAAAATTCTGTTTCAAACACTTTTGATTTAAAAAAATACTTTGCTAAGGTTTGCTCTTACGCTTAAACGCATATACGTTTGGTCCACGCTAGAAACGGGTTTAAACCCCCTGCATCCTTTAGGACACTGACCGTTCCAAGGCTGTAGCCCTATTGTCAACCATTTTATGTTTGTGATGTCATATTTGGCATTTTATACATCTTTGTAGGTATTGTTTGTTTCCATTCGTGTTTTTTGTTGACAGTGGCTCTAGCCTCGGTCACCCGGCCCGCTTCTGATTTCTTCGTTACGCTATGCTACACGGATCCAGAGCCAGGGCATGGGGGAAAATAGGACGTTTGAAATCGCCCTAACGTTTTAGGCGATTTTGGTGAGATTTTTAGAGATTCAACGAGACTTTCAAAAAACATATTTTTAAGCTAATTAAATAATAATTTCTTATTTTTAACTTATGAGAAGCAGCATGCGACGTTAAAAGGTTAACTGATGCATCAACAATTGACGTTGTACGTTTATTTACAACATGTCGTCACACAAACGTCGACTTAAAATACACGAAAAAATTGTGCTAATCACTGGTGTGCGCTTTAATTGGCCTAATCTGCCCAGACCGACATCTGCAAGTAAGACATATGTATGCATGATACGGTCTAGCTGGCCGAGACTACTGTGGTTCTTGAATGCGATTTGTATATCTACTTTTACTACCTTGTCCGAATGCCCACCGTTTGGTAGTGTGACTGCTCCCTTTAAAGCACAACCATCAATACATCTAGAGACTTATTTTTACAGGCATGCCTACTAGATTATGAGGTTTGTTGAAATAATGTCCCAGGATTTAAAATGTCTCTGCCCTGGTGGTCCCGTATATAATCGCTTTTTCAGAAACGTCTATGCTAATGACATGTATTAGTGCATGAAGCATCCATTTACATTTAAAATCAATACATTTAAAATCAATACATTAATTGGACAAATCACAGGAGATATGATGTTAATTTCCCCACTTAGATGGGATGTTCCCCTAGCAACATTTTATGGGGTCTATGTTGCTCGTCCTTTCATTTTTCAAAAGATTTTAGTCGGGTTATAGACTTTAATCTTTGTATAACTAAAAAACTGCTATATCAGAGCTACTGTTACCATAAACTTCGAAAAACCTTTGCAATTTTTTTATTATCGTTACCCTGATCTACATTTAATATATAAAAGTAATTTAAGAACTCTTCTACGACAATGACTACCACAACCTGACTTCTATGACGACGTGATTTACAAACTTCTAATAATCACTTTCATACAATCTTTATTTTTAAAGACTTATCGAGTCTGCTACATTTGTTTGTGTTTGATGCTTTCAAGGGATCCCCTTTTTAGTATTTATTGAAATTCACACTAGCGTTTGTTTAGTGCGGTGTGGCGGCCGTAATAAGTTGCGCCGACTACAAATCAGTAGTCTCTTTCTTATACTTATATTGCCGATACATTCATCATTGTTTCTTAGAGAATGTAGCATGACGGAGATTTCTTATGATGTACTCTGTCCCGTTTTATTGGGATGACAGTATGGTAAGAATGAGGTTTGGTGCACCCTAGAATCTTAAGAAACTTATTTGCCTCTGACCCTCCAAGATGGTATCCCTATTGTCAACCCATTTTTGTTTGTGATGTCACATGCCTTGCTTCGTAATGCAATTGTTGTTTGTTTTAATGCGTCTTTGGTTGACTGTGCTCTGTAAAAGTTACATTTTCTGTTCGACATTTACATATATTTTTTTACTGAAATGTAGACCCTGTGATAAAAAAGAATAGACTGCCCAGGGGTCTTATGGAAATATAGAGATTAAACCAATGCTAGTTTAAGTTTGCATAACGCATCTTTTTGAGATGGAAAATCAAGTTTGTAAACATGTAGTTCATGAAGTAAAGAATGACCAATGGCATGCTATTTTGCCAAAAAGTAACCATTTGAGTTAGAAATAAAAGGTGTACGTATGTACAACATAACGATGTAAAGAAAGATTGATATATACCTAAAATGTTAATGTTAAAGGGAATGTAGCGACACAGCCAAACAAGCTCTGTTATTGAGAGTTCTGAAAAAGACGTGGAAAAAGGCGAAAATGTATGACCTTTTGCAGGTTGTTCTAAAACGCATATGGCCAAATTAAGAAATGTGACGCCATAGTTCCAAATTACCTTAATATCATTTAAACCAAAGAAAACCAATGCAAATGAGTGCAAAATACTTTGCTGGTCACACAAAGCAGTATTGCCATTAGGTATACATATTTTTCATACAGTTTTTCCTATAAATAATTAAATGTTCATATTTATAAATATTTCATTTATGGTCATTATATATGATGTCATAGCTCTCAAATGGCGGCGTCCATTTCAACAGAACTTTGAAATGATCAAATCTTCTTTGTTTACTTTATCATCCGACTTTGATAATTCTTTCACTCTTTTCCAAGTTTTTCAGAACTCTCAATAATTAAGATTGTTTGCCCGTGTCGTTACATTCCTTTTAAAACTCCTTTTCTCAGAATTTTCATAATCTTATTACATGACGAATGAATCGACTTCGTATGTTAAACTGACACGGAACAACATTTATTTTAATCATAAGGGTATGTAGAGGAGTGTACCTTACACAAATAGCCTACGAAACTAATAGAAGTTGTAAGTCAGTCGGACCAATGGATCTCTGTATATTTATGTATCGGCGAAAATATAATAAACGTTTCTTTTTAATTCACAGAACCGGTGCCATATGATATAGTACCCCCACCCAGCACACCAGTTGTAAACAGTCCAGTCAAGATTATAGACAGTGGAAGTACTAGTTGTAAGTATTTTCGTGATGGTACTTATTATTGACAGTGCAATCGTGTAGGGAGGGGGCTGGCGTGGCGCAGTCGGTAGCGCGGCGGATTTGTAACCGGAGGCCCCGGGTTCAATCCTCCGTGGTGCCACTGAGTTCCGTCGGTGTGTTCTTGAGCATGACACTTTACCTTAGCCTCGTCCGTCGGATGGGGACGTAAACCGGGCGGTCCCGTGTATCGGTCTATCCTGCGAGCACGTTAAAGAACCATAGGAATCTATTCGATAATAAGAGTAGGGCAGGTTCCCCGATTCCCTCTCTCTGGGGCGGCTCTAAATAACTTATACTGTGTTGATGAGCCGTTAAACAACATTCAATTCAGTGTCGTGGCTAAGTGACAAAGAGTCGCGGGTTCAATCCCTGGCCGGGTCATACCAACTATTTCATACGAATGGTACTAGTGCTCCCTTGATTGACGTTCAGCATATGAAAGCAATTGAATTCAATTGAACGTTGTTTAACGGCTCATCAACACAGTATAGGTTATTTAGAGCCGCCCCAGAGAGAGGGGAAGGATACATAGGAATCCGGGAACAGTGCCCTACTCTTATTATTGAATAGATTCCTATGGTTCTTTAACATGCTCGGAGGATAGACCGATACATGGGACCGCCCGGTGTACGTCCCCATACGACGGACGAGGCTAAGGGAAAGCGTCTTGCCCAAGAACACACCGACGAAACTCAGTGGCACCACGGAGGATTTAACCCGGGGCATCCGGTTACAAATCCGCCGCGCTACCGACTGCGCCACGCCAGCCCTCATATGAAAGCAACTTTTAGGACTGGTCCTCAGTATAATGTGTCTACGTTGTGGTATTCCTTGCGATTCACTTAATGCCTGGATATTCGAATAATAATGTCAATGAGGCGTTTTAATGTAGCATTTCCCGATCGGTTAGCTCAGCATCGGAAGTGTTGTTCGAAGGTTCTAGGTTTATTTTCCCCAGCTCTGTAACTTCTATCTATCAAATAAGTTAGTTTTATCTATGTTTTACCATAATACATCATTTTTGATGTGGTATTAACTACATTGCACCAGTATCGATGTCCTACGCACATATTTTGTACAAATGTTCAGAAGCGATCGATACACCATTGGCTATACAGTTTATTTAATAAAATCACTAAAAAATAATCCTGCACCGGTCATGTAACCACATTATTAAAGGTATACAGTGATATATTATTAGGGAATATTTCTCAGAAGCAGCTAAGCTAATGACATGTACTGTTTGCATGAAACATGTTATTAATATGGAGAGTCTAGTCAAAAATATAGACCAATACGGGGATTTAACGATGTTATATATGTCTCTGGTGTATAGAGTAATATGATACACTTTAACAAAACAACTAACAAACTTATAAGCCAATGACAAAACTATTTTGCTTGAAGCGCGTGGAGAACAACGGTATCCAATCGTGAAAACTCGTTTATCACTGCTTTCATGTAAATAAACTATTGATGGAGCAATCGGCTGAATGATATTGCAAAATTGGATGATTTGATTTTGAATGCACATTTGCTTTGGCGGGAATCTAAGGCGCGATGACGTAATCAATATGGAAATCGTCGATTTACATTCGAGTAATGCTGCAAAGCAGTGTAGGAGATGTCGCGAATGATGAATATCCTGAGGTAAAAACAGCCGAATCGCATTGCCCAAATAGTTTAAGAGAGACAAAGCGAACGTTTAAAATATTTGTTACCAAACCCTATGTATAAACTATATAATAGATTTTATATATAGTATACGTGGCGGAACTTACTGACATAGGAATCAATTTGCCACTATAGGGTTAACTGCCACTATAGGGTTAACTGCCACTATACCTATAGGGTTAACTGCCACTATAGGGTTAACTGCCACTATAACTATAGGGTTACCTGCCACTATAGGGTTAACTGCGACTATAGGGTTAACTGTATTGAAAATGAGTATTTTGTGACGGTATATCGGTCATGTAATGGTTTCAAATTTTGTTTATTGGCGGCGCGTGATAGGAGCCGTTAAACACATTTCAATACTGGTTAACCCGTTTCTAACGCATTTCAGGGTTATTTGTTTGACAGTTGTTCTCACCCACGCTTTGAAAATAAAACTAGAAGGCGTCAAGATTTTGACAGTTTAACGTTACATGGCTGGATTTGCGACGGGTTATGCATTATTTAATAGTCGCACATATTTGAAAGTCAACCAATCGGATTGCAGGATTTTTGTCACGTGCGTTAGAATGACCGTTCTAAGGCAGTACCCCAGTTGTCAACACATTATGTGTGTGATGTTTCATTTTGCTTCTGTGTATCCATGTCTTTAGTGTTTATTTTAAATGCTTTTTTGGCGTTCTGTAAATGCTACTTTTCCTTTTCGACATCTGTATCCATTTTTTAAGCATGAAGTACAAAACATTACTAAAACAGTTAAAATACCAAAGCATATTTATAAGATTGTTTACATCTGATAAATGCTTGACGTCTCACACCACAATTAATTTTCCATAGGGACCCATTGTAATGTTTTTGTTCGTGGCATAGAGATAAAACAGATTTTGCAACATGTATTTATGCTTAAAATCTTCATTGATCCAATATCTGCAATTTAATACACATTTAACAAATATTTACCAGATTGAACTTTTTTTAATTTCATATTTGCGTGACACCTATCAAAATTTAGACAAAAATACAACCCCGTGGTGATAAGACCCATGATGTGTAAAATGAGGCAGAAATAGCTAGAAATCTTATATCAACATGCATTTTTCTGTGATCTCTTCCTAAAATGCTGTAGATTTAGAACCTGGTAAAAATAAATCAATGTATCCTGTAAAATGTAGAAAAGCGAACTTGTTTTTTTTTATCTACCTCCTTCATTTGTAGGGCACGAGTATTCAAGGGAGATAATAGTAGTGTGAGTCCTACTGTAACTGATTTTGTTCACATGAATCATCTTTGATACAAAATCTATAGCAGATTCCCAATTCTATTATGGAGAGAACTGTAACTAATGTTGTAATGCAATCCATTTGCATATGAATATTGATGTATTGCATCATATCTGCAATAACATATTATTAAACTAATTCGATTAACATTTTCTACGAAAATGTTTGTGGCTCGAATAATAGTTTTTTATTTTCTCAATATTGTTTAGATAATCCCGGGCCTTCGACTGCATCCCGAGGTAGAGGTGTGTACAGAAGAACAGGTCGATTCGGTTATCGACGCAGTAACAATAATTGGAACGGAAATGAGAATGGCGTCTATGGCAACGGTCGTAGAAATAATAACAGGTACAATAACAATAAATGGAACAACGATAGAAATTGGAACAGAAATACCAACGAAGGCTATGGAAGGAACGGTGGCTACGGACAGAGCGGACGTTATGGAAATAACGGTGGCTATGGAAACAACGATGGTTATGGAAATAATGGTGGTTATAACAACAACGGGGGCTATGTAAGCTACACTGGCTACGGAATCAACGGCGGTTATGGAAATAACGGTGGCTATGGAAACAACGATGGTTATAGAAATAATGGTGGTTATGGTAACAATGGTGGTTATGGTAACAACGATGGTTATGGTAACAACGGTGGTTATAGTAACAACGGTGGTATTGCTAACGTCAATGGTATTGCTAACAACGGTGGTAACGCTAACAACGGTGGTAATCGTAACATTGGTGGTAGAGGTAAATACGGTGGTATTGCAAACAACGGTGGTATTCCTAACAACGGTGGTAATGCTAACAACGGTGGTATTGCTAACAACGTTGGTAAGGGTGACAACGGTGGTATTGCTAACAACGTTGGTAAGGGTGACAACGGTGGTATTGCTAACAGCGGTGGTAAAGGTAAATACGGCGGAATTGCTAACAACGGTGGTATTGCTAACAACGGCGGAAATGGCAACAACGGTGGAAATGATAACAACGGTGGTAATGGTAACAACGGTGGTATTGCTAACAAGGATGGTAACACTAACAACGGTGGTAATGGCAACAACAGTGGTAATCGTAACAACGGTGGTATTGCTAAGAGCGGTGGTAAAGGTAAATACGGTGGTATTGTAAACAACGGTGGTATTGCTAATAACGGTGGTAATGCTAACAACGGCGGAAATGGTAACAACGGTGGTAATGGTGACAACGGTGGTATTGCTAAGAGCGGTGGTAAAGGTAAATACGGCGGTGTTGCTAACAACGGTGGTAATGGTGACAACGGTGGTATTGCTAACAACGGCGGAAATGGCAACAACGGTGGTAATGGTAACAACGGTGGTATTGCTAACACGGGTGGTAACGCTAACAACGGTGGTAATGGTAACAACGGGGGTAATCGTAACAACGGCGGTAGAGGTAAATACGGTGGCATTGTAAACAACGGTGGTATTTCTAACAACGGTGGTAATGCTAACAACGGCGGAAATGGTAATGGTAATGGTGACAACGGTGGTATTGCTTACAGCGGTGGTAAAGGTAAATACGGCGGTGTTGCTAACAACGGTGACAATGGTGGTATTGCTAACAACGGCGGAAATGGTAACAACGGTGAAAATGGTAACAACGTTGGTAATGGTAACAACGGCGGTAATAGTAACAACGGTGGTAATCGCAACAACGGTGGTAGAGGTAAATATGGTGGTAGTGCAAAAAAGGGTGGTATTGCTAACAACGGTGGTAATGCTAACAACGGCGGAAATGGTAACAACGGTGGTAATGGTAACAATGGTGGTATTGCTAACAACGGTGGTAACGCTAACAACGGTGGTAAGGGTAACAACGGCGGCAATCGTAACAACGGTGGTAGAGGTAAATACGGTGGTATTGCTAACAACGGTGCTAATGCTAACAACGGTGGTATTGCTAACAACGCTAACAATGGTGGCTATCTTAACAACGGTGGTAAAGGCAAATACGGCGGAATGGCTAACAGCGGTGGTAATGGTAACAACGGTGGTAATGGTAACAACGGTGGTATTTCTAACAACGGTGGTAACGCTAACAACGGTGGTAATCGTAACAACGGTGGTAGAGGTAAATACGGTGGTATTGCAAACAACGATGGTATTGCTAACAACGGCGGTATTGCTAACAGCGGTGGTAAAGGTAAATACGGCGGTGTTGCTAACAACGGTGGCAACGGTGACAGTGGTGGCATTGTTAACAACGGCAGAAATGGTAACAACGGCGGAAATGATAACAACGGTGGTAAGGGTAACAACGGCGGTATTGCTAACAACGATGGTATTGCTAACAACGGTCGTAACGCTAACAACGGTGGTAATCGTAACAACGGTGGTAGAGGTAAATACGGCGATATTGCAAACAACGGAGGTAATGCTAACAATGGTGGTAATGCTAACAACGGCAGAAATGCTAACAACGAGGGCTATGGCAACAACGGTGGTAATCGCAACAACGATGGCTATGGTAACCACGTTGGTATAGGTAAATACGGCGGTAGTGCTAACAACGGCGGTAATGGTGACAACGGTGGTATTGCAAACAACGGTGGAAATGGTAACAACGGTGAAAATGGTTACAACAATGGCTATGGTAACAAAGGTGGTAAATACGGCGGTGTTGCTGACAACGGTGGTAATGGTAACAACGGTGGTAATGGTAACAACGGTGGTAATGGTGACAACGGTGGTCATGGTAACAAGGGCGGTAATGCTAACAACGGTGGTAATGGTAACAGCGGTGGTAATGATAACAACGGTGGTTATGGTAACAAGGGTGGTAATGGTAACAACGGTGGTAATGGTAACAACGGTGATTATGGTAACAAGGGTGGTAATGGTAACAACGGCGGTATTGATAACAACGGTGGTAATGGTAACAATGGTGGTTATGGTAACAACGGTGGCAACGGTGGTAATGGTAACAACGGTGGTTATGGTAACAACGGTGGTAATGGTAACAACGGTGGTAATCGTAACAACGGTGGTAATGGTAACAACGGTGGTTATGGTAACAAGGGCGGTAATGCTAACAACGGTGGTAATGGTAACAGCGGTGGTAATGGTAACAACGGTGGTTATGGTAACAAGGGTGGTAATGGTAACAACGGTGGTAATAGTATCAACGATGGTTATGGTAAAAAGGATGGTAATGGTAACAACGGCGGTATTGGTAACAACGGTGGTAATGGTAACAGCGGTGGTAATGGTAAAAACGGTGGTTATGGTAACAACGGTGGTAATGGTAACAATGGTGGTTATGGTAACAACGGTGGCAACGGTGGTAATGGTAACAACGGTGGTTATGGTAACAACGGTGGTAATGGTAACAATGGTGGTTATGGTAACAACGGTGGCAACGGTGGTAATGGTAACAACGGTGCTCATGGTAACAACGGTGGCAACGGTAACAATGGTGGTTATGGTAACAATGGTGTTAATGGTAACAACGGTGATTATGGTAACAACGGTGTTTATGGTAACAACGGTGGTAATGGTAAAAATGGCGGTTCATATGGCAGGCGATCTTCTTACGGTTACGAGTATCATCGTGGTGATAGAAGATACGATGAAGAAGATTAGAAATAATGCAAAAAAAAACAAAAGCAAAGACGTGTATATAATAGCATAGAATTAATACTGAATTGTTGTTTTTATTACTTAATTGTTTAATGATTTTAATACCGAAATCGGTTATGTACGTTTAGCTGCTTGTAAACCAATAAAGGTATAACAAAACTGTATACTGTGTGTGTGTGTGTGTGTGTGTGTGTGTGTGTGTGTGTGTGTGTGTGTTGTGCGCGCGCGCGCGTGTGTGTGTGTGTGTGTGTCATGTGATCAGCGGAAAAGGTAAATAATCATTATTTACAAATATTTTTTTCCACAAAACTCACAAATGTATTACTACATAGCTTCATACATATTTGGGTTGTTTTCACTGAATAAAGGTCAGAGAGTAATTTGGTTATGCTCAGTATCTGCTTACTTACGGACAGTTGATAGATGAGGAAGCAGACACAATTACCACTAATATATGCTCCACACTACATGTTCTCCGACCCCATATTGACAAGTTATCTGATGACGTCAGACATTTTCTAAAAATGCTATATTTTAGTAAGGGTATTGATTTTATCGACATGCCAAGTATTTTTTCGAGATAATCATGTTATTGATTACATTCCTAAAAATTTCAAAAATCCGAAAGTCCTAAACTTTGCTTTAAGTATAAAAGCCAAATTAGAAACCCAGTATTTTTCTACTACAACAAACACCTTTCCTTGACATAGAAAATAACACTCCTAAAGAATGTAAGTGTAAAACATCAACATTGTGTAATGCTCCGGCAGGTCATGTCATCACTGTTAATTGTTATATTTTATGTTATACTCCCCGTGTGGTTGCCGTGATAAAATACAACCATTGCAAATCCCGCTAGAGCCCCACCCAATTCATGTTCATTTTGTCACGTTTTTATCATGCTCATTCAATGTTTTCTTCATGACATCGCATATGCAAATGCGGAAACGTGGCTCCATCGTAAATGGAGTGTCTACAATAGAATTTGTAGCAACTCTGCAGTTCTGCAGGTTAAAAGGTTCTAGGTCCATTCTCCATATTTTATCTAGATGTAAATGGAGGTTGAGCCTGTCATGTTCTGTTTGACGCCACATATATATATATATAACAATGCATAATGTGCAAATCAAAACAAAGAGATTAACAATTAGCAATAACATAACTAAGGCTTGATTCTGATTTGTGAAACATAATTAACTGAAGATAGCAAAATATATCTATAAACCATTTAAACATTCTTGAACAATATGTTTTCTTTATTAATAATTAGTTAGCACACACTAGTATTTAATTTGCTGATGAACTTTACTTTAAAAGCTCAGAACGTTTATAAATAAATGTTGCATATAAAAGTAGCAGTTATATAAACTTATTATCTGAGGATAGGTTATTGAAATACTTACTAGATGAAAACATTTGATTTAAGAAATTGTGTCTATCCTGTTCAAAAACAGGACAACTCATGGAAAAGTGACCCGAAGCAGTAAACTATTGACTGAGACGAAGTCGAGGTCAATGTTTAGTGCTGAGGGTCAATATTAATTCCCGAGGCTGAATAGTTTTTAACTATTTACTGAAACAGAATGAATGAATGAATGAATGAATGGTGTTTTACGGCACGTCGACACATAAATAGGTCATATTGTGCGCAAAAATTTATGAAAATGAAGTATTAATTAAAAATTAATGTAAATATATAAAGATAAAAATAAAGATAAATAGATAGTTGTTTTATTATATTGAATCGTATAAACTCCATTAGTTTGCTTACTTTTTGCTTACTTGTTTACATGCATCACGTCACGTCATGGTAAAGCGTATCGTCATTCTCAGACTATTGACTTGCAAAAAAAGACTATTGACCGCAAAACCAGATTGAACCGGATAGGAAACGTTCTAAAGTCAGCAGTTCATACTAATGACTTACACGTGACTGCCTTTCAGCCAATGAAAACTACATATTTAAAATGATATATAATAAAAACTTATTCGGCATTTGTTTTCTGAAGGTTCATAATATATATTGCCTTCAGTTATTGATTTAAATGAATGTCGTATCCAGATCGCCCAATATATTGATGATTTTAAAATAAAATGATGTCGTAGAGAACATGCGGAACCTAACTCCTTTTCTACTTAGAAAAAGTCAATTCTTGCAATTATGGATACCTGCATTAACTTTTATAATGCTAACCTCTATTTACTTCCTCCAAGACCTAGGTTTTCTTTCGTAATTTAAAATCGGGAATTCAAGAATTTCATTATAAGTTAGTTTTGGTTCCCGCTGATGAAGCAGCTAATAAAATAATTATTGTTTGACGCCTGCATTACGTCATTGTTTTGTCTCTGGAACTCGGGAACACTAATTCGTATACTTCTGTTCAATCTACTGATGACGATGTTATTTCCACGCATATCACTCGGTGCACCGAGACGAAAAGACGAAAAGCGAAACAAGCTTCCAACTATGCCCTGGATTCCTAAATTACACAAACAGCCTTATAAAGCCAGTTTTATTTATAATTCTTGTGTCTGCACCACTAAAAACATGTCCACTGCCTGGTACGTGTTTCGGTGTAGAGATTTTATGATACGGTGTATTATTTTCAAGATGACGGACAATGTTTATGTCAGAAGGTAAGTGTCCAGTTTTTTCACCTGGATTTTTCATATCCATGGTTTATATTAGACATAATCGTACTTGAAGTATCAGGGAAGGTCCAATGTTTTGAATTATTCCCGTCTATCTCTCAGATCTCCGGTTTTAAAATCACAATCCGCTCTCACAACCAGTGGTTTCCCAATGAATCGAGAGAGTATCATTATTTTGGTGTCTGAGAGTCATTTAGAGACATTCTGACTCCTAGAAGGTGCATACATATTCGAATCCTTCAGTTTAGATTGATCACATAACTTGCCTAATGTAGACGTTTTTATGTCACGATGATACGGTGTGTACCCAATTCTATTTTACCATGGTACGGTGTAGTCCGAATACATTTTAACAGGTATCGGTACGGTGTATCCTCAAATATTTCATACAGTGTAGAACAAAGTTATCTGCTTCAGGTAGTTTTAGTCAACTATTTTGAATGCTATAATAAGCATTGTTAGCTGTTAAAAGTCTTTCAAAATATAATCACTATCGCCCAGTCGATACAAAACGGAAAATTGTTTCACCTGTAACTTTAGTTGTTGTCATTGTTTTGGAATGTTACCTTAAAACAGTCGCCTTAAAAACAAATAAACACTGTTAGTTTGAAGTTAACAATTGCGTAAAAGCGGTTATAAACATAAATTTTAGCTTGTTATTTTTCGTTTTAATCTTATTTTTTTGTTCAATCTGTAAAGTCTCAAAATGGAACCGGTAAACAAATACATCAATGCTTCTAGTGTAAGCGACGGTTTGCGGACCTACAGGAATGCCTCGATCATGTTTCAAAGGTTGACGGTCGGGATATCCTCCGAATACGTACACTAATTCTGAATGAAACAACTGAAAATATGGTTTGATGACTAAAAACTTTGAATTAATTCCAGAAGCGACAATATATTCTGGTCAAAACCTGAACGTGGACGGGAGTGACTGGACATTAGAAATAAAAGAACAATTACAGTACGCTGATAATGATAACGACACTGATGATTATTACGAATACAACGAGTATGCACTAACAAGTGACATGTTTGATGACAGTCTATGTGACGATGCAGTCGACAATTTGGAAGATTCCATGCATTTTTTAACAATTGGAATTGGTGCCGAGGGAGAAAACCTGAGTCAAAACTATTGCCCCAAGGTATCGGGGACACCGTGGGAAACTGTTGCCCGAAGCCGCTAGGATGATTTCAACAGTTCCCCAGGTCGTCCCCGATACAGCATGTACAGAGGGCAATAGTTTTAACTGTTCCAAAAACACCCATGAAATAACTGTTTTATTACCTAATTCTCTATATAATAGTTATTACAAATTGGGATTTATTTGAGTAAGCTGTAGGGAAAAAAGTTTCATGATTTAATTACTTTTCATAATCGCTAAAATAGATCTACTGCAAATATTAATTACTAACTCTGAACAAAGAAAAGCTTATTGTGACGTCAATAAAGTGTTGATGACGTCGACGTCATCCGCCGAATAAAGCTAAAACATTTAATATACATTAACTTAATATTTAAAATGTAATACATGTAGATCTACATAATTATATTATTAAACTGCTAGGTTAGATTATAGGGCAATCATTCAGTTGAAGTTAATTGTGTTTTCTCGAAGAGATAAGTCTTCGCTTATTCATTTAGCGCATGTCTTTACGCATTCAGATCGCGCATGAAACAGTTCATTGTCAGGAGGGCAACAGTCGAACTGTTTCACCCCTGTGACGCGAATAGCGAGAAATAATCATTTTTATAGAGAGCCAGGTAATTCTGAAAACTATAATAATGCTACCGAATGTTATAGATGAACTTAAACACATGGACATCTGGAAACATGACTTCAAATGAACACAATGATAAAAGATAGATATTTTCCTTTTAAAAACATCTTTTCAACGGTAAATGGCTTCGGTTCATGAGTGGAACAAACCACACTGGCACACTGTTGTCCGAAACATGTGAAAAGGGCTCAGTTGTTTCATTCAGAACTGTTGTACTTATTCGGAGGATATCTCGACCGTGAACCATTGATTGAAACATGATTGATGCATTCATGTAGGACAACAGACTCTCGCTTACAGTAGTAGCATTGATGCATCTGCTCTAAGGGTTCCATATTGAGGCTTTACAGACTGCAGAAGAAAAAATTATTTTTGTATACGGTTTTATTTATTTATTGTTAGCCTTCAAGTGATAGTGTTTATATGTATATAAGGCCGCTGTTTCATGGTAATATTCCAAACCAACCACAACATCTGAAGTTACAGGTTCACAGATTTCCGTTTTTTATCGTGATTACATTTTGAAAGAATTTAACAGCAAAACAATGCATATTATAGTATTCAAAATCGTTAACCAACCTACTTGAAGCAATTAAGTTCGTTCTACACCGTATCAAAAATTTAAGATACACCGTACCGATATCTGTTAAAATGTGCCTGGACTACACCGACCACGGTAAAATAGCATTGGGTACACACCGTATCATCGTGACAGTTTTCAAACCTAAAAACATCTACATTATGCAAGTTATGTGGTCAAAGGATGTTTACATACAATCTAAACTGAAGGATTCGAATATGTATGCCCTTCTCAAGGCAGAATGCCTCCGTAATGACTCCCATAACGAAAATAGTGGTCATCTACCGATTCGTTTTTTAAAAATGGGAAACCACTGGTTGTGAGAGCTGACTGTGGTTTTAAAAACCGGAGATCTGTCGGATTGACGGGAATAATTCAAGACATTGGACCTTCCCTGATACTTCAAGTGCGATTATATCTAATATAAACGATGGATATGAAAAATCCGGGTGAAATAACTGGACACCTACCGTCTGACGTAAACATTGTCCGCCATCTTGAAAATAATACACCGTACATCAAAACACGTACCAAACGTATCTTCTTGACTTACTGCCGTTAAAGATCAAGTTAACCAAAAGTGTGCTAAAGCGTATGACAACTTTGTGATTCATTTAATTTGGTCAATTAATAATTCAGGAGATGTTCTTGATAATATTTGAAATAAACGCCTAGTTTCATCTATAAGTACTTATGACTTTTCAACACTATATACAACCTTACCACATCTACTTATCAAAGACAAGCTTATAGCTCGCATTAAAAAAACGTTCGCTAGAAAACAAGCTACATTTTTGGCCTGTAACAATATTAAAGTGTTTTGTTTCACTGACGACAGTATAGATAATTACACTATGTGAATTTGCCAAGAAGTTGGTGAAGCGTTTGTATTCATATTAGATCTCTTATCGTTTATAGACAAGTTGTCGGTATCCCTATCCGTACGAACTTTGCACCTCTTGGCGCGGATTTGTTTATGTATTGATATAAAAGAGATTTCATGTTGAGCCTTTCACCAGATACTCAGGCATATATAATTGAAGCCTTTAATGACACTTTTCGGTATCTGGATGACATATTGAACATTGACAATTTCTGCTTTTCTACTATGGTTAAAACCATCTATCCTAAAGAACTTCAACTCAACTATGAAAAGAGATGTGATTTTTAGTTAATGATATCGTTAGTTATTCCTACTTAAATGGGGATGTTCCCCGAGCTACTTCTTACGGGGTCTATGTTTCTCAATTTATTCAATTTTCTAGAGGTTGTAGTCGAGTTGAGGACTTCACTATGCGTAATCTTTGTATAACTAAGAAGCTACTCCTACCGTTACCATAAACTTCCAAAAAAGCCTTTGCATTTTTTTTATCGTAACCCTGAAATACCTAAATACTTGTAAAAAAAACCTGTTATTTAAGAACTCTTCTGCGACAAGGATTATCGCAACCTGACATCTATGGTGATGTGATTTACAAACTTCGTAAGATCCTTGGTCAAAATAAATTTCATACAATCTTTATTAAACGTGTTAACAAGTTTATCAAAAGAGGTTATGACCATATCATTTTGCAACGCACTGCATGTTTAGTGGCTGACCCATTTACAGTTCGCCGCTATTCTTTCCTCTTTGATGGTGCGATGACCGAACAGAATGTGGACCCTAACTATGCTGACCTCAACCTAAATCCTCAAATGTTTGTTTGTTGTATGGTGTTTACGTCATTTTCAACACATGTAAGGGTATATATGACGGTCGATTGTTTGTGATGGAGGCAGACTACCTACTTTTCCTGGGTATAACCAGTATTGTACACCTCCCGCCATCCGTAAGAATCGACACTTCCTCACTTACAAGTCGAGCTCCCAGTGGGATTCGAACCCGCAGCGGTGAGAGGCGAAGGTTTACAACGCAACGTCGTTAACTCTTCGGCCAAGGAGACGCCGTAGCCTTTGATGTTTGTCTTAAATATTGTATTGTCGTAGACTTAATGGTTTGTTCTCTTGTTGATCTGGCTTCTGCCAAGTCATTGAATACTTGCTTTGTTTCTTTATATGCATATGTTTGTTGTTTTCATATATATATGATCATCTGTGTGTTATGCTTATTACCTATTAATGCTGCATACTGTTTGTTAGAGAATATAACCTTACTGGGTTATCTTTATTTGCACTGTCCCGTTTTATTGGGAGGACAATAGGGTAAGAGTGAGGCTTGGTGCACTCTAGAACGTTTAACCCCCCACTGGCGTTCCAAGGCGGTAAACATATTGCCAACCCGTTTGTGTTTGTGATGCCACATGCCTTGGTTATTAACATTGTAATTATTGTTTGTTTTAATGCGTATTTTTGGTTAATGCGTGTTTTTGGTTAATGTGTGTTTTTGGTTGACTGTGTTCTGTGGAATCTACATTTCCTAGTATCCTAACGAGGTTTGAGTTTTCTACAGGTCGATAACATTCGCGTTTTACCATGGAAACGAGTAGGAAAAACATTTGGGCTATTATTGATAACCTAAAATAACGAATAGATGTGGCCGACGGACGAGGCTAATGGAAAGTGTATTGCCAAAGAATATTGTATTGCTAAGAACACACCAAAGAAACCTCTTTCATCAGTTTTTGCGCACAATATGACCTATTTATGTGTCGACGTGCCGTAAAACACCATTTAATTCATTCGTTCATTCCATCCATCCATCCATCCAACATACATATGTGAATCGTATGTGTAACAGGTTTTCTAATGAACATTTTCGAACTTTCGAATATATATGCATACATGTACACGTTGTGTAGATAGGTAAACTTTTGGGAATAGACTTCAATAACAATAAATAATCCATCATTGACAAAAAATGTCTTGCCTAAACTGAAAATCTTGTAAGATTGCATGAAGAAAATGCATTTAGAAGTTTGGTTGAGGTTGTTTTGCAAATCACTGGAACTCCACAGAAAGTTATTTGCCTCGGTTAAATTTCAGGGCTGGTTACGGGCCGGTTTTTTTTCTATATGAAACTTGCACTGCTGCATTATCCATACATAACAAGTTGCAGCAAATCATATAGCCTATGTGTTAGATTTTACAATCTCTCCCAGAGGCCATTACATCGACCTCTGTCAGCGTCTAAGAAAGTAGTAGGCGATCACATGATAATTTGTCACATGACCATAGTTAAAATATAAAAATATCAACTGAACTTCAACACCGTGACACCACAAACTATCGGCTGTTGATTGACATATAAACAATCGAAAGAAACGCGACTTATTATCTACATTTTGATATATAATATAGGTTAGTACTTTAATTTAAGTAGGTTGTTAAGATCTAATCGATATTGGAAATGCTGGTAAGCAAATCGCGGTACTGTTACGCTATGGGGACGATTTGGTAGTGCCTATTTTAAAGTTTTGACGGCGGAGTGATATGCCAAAGTACAAACTTTATTCTACCGCAATATAATCCTGAGCATAATTTACTGTTTATTTAAAACATTCAAGCCGAAAATTGATTGTTTTCTTTGTAATATAAGCATTTCATATGAAGTTAATTCAGAAAAATATTAGCGAGCACAGCTAGCGAGAAGTGCCGAAGACACTTCGAGCGCAAGCGAACTTTACGGTAACGGGAGAAAAAAAGAAGTACATAATTGCTAATCTATGCGTTTCGATTTTGATGGTATATCGTCGTTGTCACGCTATAAGCTGTTCTAACGCAGACACCGGTAACAATTTTAGGAGTTATAGTTTCGAAATTCTGATTTGTTTACTTTAAAACAGTTTTCTACGCAAAGTTTCCGTTATGACTGATTAGAATAGAGTTTCAAAAATAGTCTGAAAAACTCTCTGACTCTTTTACAAAGTCCTATAGAATATGTGCAGCAGAATTTGTAAAGGGTTAAAATGCGAAACTGTGGCTTTGTAGAGAAGCCGTCGTTTTCGTGGTAAATTTCAAAAATGTCAGTTACTGCAAGAATATACTGAACATGTCAACAACTGCATAGCGCACAATGTTAACACAACACTAGGGGCATATGTGAGTGAATACATGTGTATACCTTTTATTTGTAAACACTCGATTTGAACATTAAATCATCTTGGCCGGAAACTTTCAAGATTATGCAAATTCATAACTTTCACATCCGGTCAACTTCCGGTAGGCAGAGATATTCAGTAGGTGAAAATAAGGGGGTTTACTCGGACTTTATCCTCTATCTCTATACGAAAAATGAAAATATTAGACCATGATTTAAATTAAATGTATCCATATCGGTGTTTTAAAATCAGACAACACCAAAAGAATATACATAGATGTACACAAAAAATAAAGCTTTTAATATAATTATCACTAATAACTAGTTTTATATAGGGCTAAAGTCAGTTGAGCACCAACGATAAACACCGAGTTTACCCCCTACTAGAATGTGGAGGTGTTTTTATTTTATTGATCAATGATTGGTCAAATGATTTTGATGAGGTCATGTGAAAGTTATGAATTAGCGCGTGTTAAAATCAGTGACGTAACGGTACTAAATATGGACATTATTTGCAGACGACTAGTGACAACCCAGGTAATTTCTGGAAAACTCGAATTACAATTACAATTGCTTTCACTTTGTACTAACACTTTTGTGAGATGATGTTGAGCAAGTTTAAATGATTAATTATGGACAAAGTAAAAAAATGTTTCTCCACCCCACCCTCGCCGCGCACGGAAAGCGTTTCTCCAGACTACCCCCTGGAAAAATCTACAAAATATCCCCCCCCCCCCCCGATTCCCCCCGCTCCCCCCCTCCTTAAACAAAAGAGGAAAAGTTTCCTCTGACAGAGGAAACAACAGACCCCACTCTCCTGAAAACTGTCTCAAGTAAACTGTAGATAGATACATTACTGTACACTATACACATTCATAAGTCCAGATTCTATTGTGCAGATTCTACAGGTGAGTTTCCTATCGTTTAAAATATGGCGGATGATCTGGTTCTCATTTATTTGACTCAGATAGCGATTTGTAAGTCACCTCATTATAGAATTTAAAAACAGGAATTGTTTGTATTTGTTTTATTACATAATTATGGACCGTTGGTATGATTCACCGGAACACAACGGACCAGAATAGAAATGAAACACCCTGCAGGATGGACTGGAACTGCAGTGAAAAGCAAAAATGTGAAATTTACACTACAGAAGGGCTGCACCACACTGAATGTCTTCTCAAGAAAAGATAGTTGCATTACTCTGTCAGGCATTTACAACCAGCATTGGATGGTGACACTAGCATCTTTTAGGAGTCGCCCATTGGTCGCACACAGATAAAATTGTTGGATTGGATTTCTTCCAACCCATGCACTGAAGTGAATGCAACTTGCCATCTTGTACAGACGGTTCTTATTCAAGGTAAGATCAGGACAGATGGACTGTGGTGTTAAAATTAAATCAATTATCCCCATCTCTCATCTATTTGTGAATCATATTTAGTGTTATCCGCTAAATACTCAGGTTACATGTTGCATATATTTAGTAATAAGTAATAACATAGAAAATATCAACATTTCTGGCAAAAAGAAAAAGAAACTGTAAAAAAGCAATTGGAACAATGTATGTATATGTATAGTTAACAATCGTTCAGTTACATCACGACAGTGTCTACTTGAAGCAGTGAGGTAAATGCTCAATTTGGCGGTTTAGTTTCTTTCAAGCTGGTCTAAAAAAAATAAATCTAAATATATACTTGAATTCATTCTTATCAAAAAACGTCTTGAACATAGTTTTGCCTGTTTTAATCTCTCCCCCCACCCCCACCCCCACCCCTCAGTATGAACAGTATGGTAAATGCAATTTGTCCCTTTCAGCTTGAACATTGCATTTAATGATTTATCCATTCTTCTTATTATTATTGAGGCCCCAACAGGAGGGGAGAAGGGGTCCATCTTCCGTTCCCTGAAATATGAGTCAGTGTTCCCTTGTTCCCCACAAATATTTTGCTTTGTTCCCCCAATTTTTTCCCCAATGTGCCCTTGTTCTCTAAACGTATTTCTAATGTTTAAAAGATTTGCTAATGTTCCCCAAAATTCATTCTGGCCTACAGTAATTATAGTTGCATGTCATACAACACTGCCATTACAAAAATATTGTTTGAAATGTTAACTTTTTGTGAATTTTTTTTATATTAAAACTAGATTTCCTGTAAAGTCATGTTCCCTTGTTCCCTAAAAATATGTGTCAATGTTTCTCTTGTTCCCTGAAAATAACAGCCATTGTTCCCTTGTTCACCAAATATAAATGGCCATGTTCCCCCAAAACCCCGAGAGGACCTCATGATTGAGTTGATTCAATTTGACAAGTTATTTGTATTGTTCTTTCATTGATTTTTATCTATTTAAAATTTACTTCCACATTATCTGTGCTCGCCTCAAGGTTTTACCTTAGTTCATATTAGTGTCATCAAGAAATTTTGCATTTCCATCGTTTTTCATCGTTTGCCAAGAATCTTGGTATTTGGTGAGACGTTGACAGAGATGTATGCAAGGGACGACAACTCTGGGTAGAGTGGAGAACGTAATTATATATAGATATATAGTGATTATCACAGGTGTGTATTTAAAACGAGAAGCCGGAACTTTGTTTATTTTTTTTTTGTCGGAAAATGAATTTATATATAAAATTATTCTAGTAGTTCATTAATTTGACTGTAATTTACAAACAGGTATGACAATAGTGTAAACAATATGTATGTTATCAATGCTATTTGAAATCTAATTAATGTGTTTTAATGTGAGAAGAGTTTTATTGGATCAAATTTTGTTTCAAATACAAAGAGGAATGGGTGGGGTAAAATCAAAGGATTGCATTCCGGCTTGCATTACGATAGCATAGAAGGATAGAGAGAAGAAGAGATAAGTTATCGTATATGTATAGTAAAGGGAAGGCCAGAATCATAATACTCACTTGTTTTTTCCGGATTTGTTTTAAATACCGTTTTACTATATATCTTGGCGTTGCCAGTTCTCGATAGTCTAAGCGATCGGCGATACAAAATGAACACAAACACGCATCTAACCTGTCTCAACTTACTTCCAGTGATAATCAAATTCAGTTGCATCAAAACATCAAAGTTTCAAATAAAGTTGACATCATTTTAATTTCAAACGATCAGAATATTACTACAATATCATCCCTTATTTTATAGTTTTATCTTTATATATTTACATTAATTTTTAATTACTACTTAATTTCTTCATCTTTCGTCGTTTTTTTGCGCACAATATGACCTATTTATGTGTCAACGTGCCGTGAAACACCATTCGTTCATTCAACATGTTCAAAATGTAATGTGTCGAGGTAGTTTTGAAAAAGAGGCTAATAGCGTCATAACTGTATTTTTTCCCAATAAGGTGTCTAATACGGGACAAACATATAATTATACTGTCTCGTTAATATTTTTGCGTGTCAAAACGAAACTGTTTTCTGTACAGGCTCACTGAATCAAATGTTTGATATGTCAAAATATCACATTCTATAAATATATCTGACAGTCACACAAATGTATATACAGATATATTAAATAAAAAAATCCAGGCAATACTTACCAAGAAAAAAGTTTTTTTCGCCTATAAACCATAAATTATATGATGGGATACGAAAAAATGAAAACCTAACCTAGATTCCATAGTTTATTTTTTACATTCAGTGATGTTTTTAAACATTGTGTATTCCTTTTGTTTTTTTGGTTTTTCAACTGACTTTAGGTATCTTATATGACAAAAATTGACTTCCATAGAAAACCAGCCAGATCAGACCAGTAACACCAAAGTTATGACCCTTGAATTATTGAAAAATGTGTTAACTTTTTGATGTCAACACTCTAGCACCTTGATGTTTCATACAATCTTTACCAAACTTTACCAGATTGTTATGACAGCAGGGCTCGAAATTAGCACTAGTCCTGTAGCCCGAGGCTAACAAAAATGCTGCCGGGCTAGCAAAGTCTGTGTCGGTAGTCCCGATGGGCTAGTAACAAAAATTATTCAAATAAGAAATAAATTATAAATCGATAGATTATGTAGTGACAGCACTGTCTAACCTAACAGGTATTTTAAAAACCTGATATTTCCAAAGTTTCAATAAATGTAAAACTCGTATAAAGAAACTGAAACTTGAATTTAAATAGTATTTTCTGTTGAATATTATATTGGGCTAGTAAATTTTGAGCAGGTCTAGTGATTTTACCCAACTACTAGACCGACCGGTGGTCTAGTAAACTAAAAATGTTAATTTCTAGCCCTGGATAGGGCCTTCATATTGCAGTATTTCAGCAAAACATTACAGGGATGATCGTACCAAGCCTAGTTGTGCATATTGTCACCTTGTTCCGTCATCAGTAGGTTTAGAAATGGTGTACATATTTTGTAAAATTTGGCTGTTGTTTGCGGGATAGCTACTTTAAGTTAAACAATGTGCCGTTTTATTTCTTTCAGTTTGAGGTTCAAAGATTACAATGCTGATGGATTCCAACCAAAACCAAAGACAAGACTTCTCTGTCAGCTACTCGGATCACCAGAAGCAATCCAGCGTGTTTTACGAGAATGAAATCAAGAAAGACAGCGAAATCAAGTTCTCTAATAGAGACATGCAGCAGCTCATGCATGAGAGAGAACCAAGCCAATCAGATTCCTCGATTAGAGACATCAGAGCAGAAATGAACCAATCACAGCTAGTCAACACCTCCATGTTAGATTCTGCACAAAATGAGCCTCAGTCTCAAACTGGTGACCTTGACATTGATGAAATGAACAGGCCAGCCCAGTCAGATAGAAACCATGTGTGTCTGACCTGTTACAAGCTATTTAGGAACAAGCCCCAGCTGACACAGCATGAACTCGTGCATAACGGCGTGCGTAAACATGTCTGTTCATACTGCGAGAAATCATTCAAGCAGATCTGTCACCTGAATCAGCATATAAGAGTTCACACAGGTAAAAGCATCATCCCCTTTGAGTTGTACATGTATATTGTTGTAAATGGGTTATTTCTGCTTTCTCTGTGTATAGGATAGAGGCCATCAAGAGAAATCTTCACCATTAATAACTGAAAGGGAGGGAGCGTCGCGACCAAGGGCAGTTTACCAGTCTCTGTATACAAGGGCAGTTCAAATATTACGTGGACATTAGTAATAGTTAATACACTTTTATAAATCAAGTAAATTAAATTATATGGAAATAAAGGTCTACATTTTCACTTTCGTATCAGTAAATATACAGATTTCAAGAAATACAAGATTTTACACCCCACTGTAGGTTGCGTACAGCTAAATATAGCCTGGCTGAAGCCCCGCCTTTTGTTGTGTACGATTCAGTACAGAAGTGAAAGTTCACAGAGTTCACAGAGGTCAGCAGATATAACTTTGAAATATTCAATATGCATTTTCAGGAAGGATAAACTATAGGTAAAATAATTCCCATCAGCTAGGATCATTAAATTAAATAAAAAAATATTTTTTAATGTTTTTGAAAATTTAACATCCATTGAAATTGCATGTCAATATTCAGTGCGGATTCAATAGTGTTTGTAAACACAGACATGTGCAGAGAGTTTGAGCAGAAAAATTTGTCTTTTTCACACTTTCAAAGGCTTTGTGATGGAAATATCTATGAAATAAGGTAATGTAAAGAAAATCTGGTGTATAATTCTTGAGATATTAGCTGACAGGTGCAACAGGAGGTCTATGGGAAAGTATTTAGTTTTCTGCAACCTATAGGCTAGATTCTGCATATGGTAAAAGTGAAAGTAGACATACTTTTTTTCTAACACAATGATTTGAAAGTGTGAGAAATGTTAAATTATGGTGTATTTTGACTTATCTTATAACTCTTTTCATGTTTTTTAAATATTTCCAAGTTTTATGATGCAAAATAGTTATTTTAAATTATTTTATTAAGGGTTGTGGACAAAAATTAGCCATACCTGACACCTGGTATACAAAATTGGCCTGTAATGCACATGTTTGACACAGTTAAAGATATATCTAGTAAGTTTTATTCATTTCTGAGGGCTTTGCATACGTTGTTTGGCAAAAATGTCAGTAAGCGACAATCTACATCTTTCCGAAAAGATGTCGAAAAGCCGCTTATGTCTGTTTTGAAAAAGATTTTGAGGTAAACGCTGACTTTGAGTTCATTGCTTCTATACGGTTAGTGTCGATATGCAAATATTTTATGCGGTTTAATACATTTTACAAATTAAATTATTTAGTTAGCCAAAAATATGACCTTTTCTATGCTTTTTAAAAGTTTTTATTTACCCCACCCCCCTTCATTTTAATGAATTTTCATGGATCTGTACTTTAAACAGTGCTTATTGGTTGCATGGTTGCATGAAAATGACCTGTAAATATGCTACAAACAATATCTAATAAAACAAATACAATAAATAGTACAGTAACAGTCAATCTTGTGTAATGAGCATATTGTAGAACATGGCATGGCCCTAAAAATGGAGTTGGGGAGGATAGTCTCAGAATTATTTTTTGTCATTTTTAAACTGAAAAGTTGCATTTTCTTGAGGGTTTCACATATAGAAACTGCTGAATAATGTTAATTAATTCATTTGAAGGCAGATTTTGAATATATACAAAAACTGTGGCATCTTTATGGTAAAATCTGCTATTTTGACCCCTGAAAATCACAAATATCATTTTTGAGTAGATATTATTTTCAAGATAGCTTCAACTGGTTAAACATCACATGTTGTTGATGAAATCAATTTTAAATCACTTTATTTGAAGCAAAAGATTGGAACGGTTGTCGATATATGGCATTTGGAAGATTCTGGAATTACGCGTAAAAACTGAAGGAATTTTGCCTTAGCCGAAGCTATTTTAAGCCCTCATATTTTGTCGAAAAGGATTTTTTTCTAAAAAAGAATGGTTTAATTGTTCTCAGATTAAATGTATCAAAACATTTAGCCAGAAAAAATACCTTCTGTCAGGTCTGAATGTCTCTCTATAGGTTGCGTACAGCTAAATATAGCCTGGCTGAAGCCCCGCCTTTTGTTGTGTACGATTCAGTACAGAAGAGAAAGTTCACAGAGTTCACAGAGGTCAGCAGATATAACTTTGAAATATTCAATATGCATTTTCAGGAAGGATAAACTATAGGTAAAATAATTCCCATCAGCTAGGATCATTAAATTAAATAAAAAAATATTTTTTAATGTTTTTGAAAATTTAACATCCATTGAAATTGCATGTCAATATTCAGTGCGGATTCAATAGTGTTTGTAAACACAGACATGTGCAGAGAGTTTGAGCAGAAAAATTTGTCTTTTTCACACTTTCAAAGGCTTTGTGATGGAAATATCTATGAAATAAGGTAATGTAAAGAAAATCTGGTGTATAATTCTTGAGATATTAGCTGACAGGTGCAACAGGAGGTCTATGGGAAAGTATTTAGTTTTCTGCAACCTGTAGCCGCCACGGAGCATGTCATTTGTGTGCTATGACGTCCGCATGAAAACCAACAACAACCTAAAGTTATGAATGATGACACGTGTTATTAATAGTAAATTTAATTGCTATTTAATTAGATTATTGTATTATTCATGGTTTGCCTTAAATACATATTTTACAGCAATTTGGATAATCGTGTTTTGTAAGTATCTCACAACTTTGGAAATAGATCATATGAATTCGATCGAGTTTAGCATAAATATTCAATATTTATTTAGAAAACTAATATGGCATAGTCATACCAAAAGACAGATTCATTTAATATATATCGGTATTCTTAATTTATTTATATTAACACATATATTTTGAAGAAAATATGTAAGGTTTTAAAATTTGAAATTTTTATATTTCATGTTTGTATTAACTTTTTTGTTTTATTAAAAGTTAATATTATTTAATATGTTATTAACATTTTAGTGCTTCGTGCTTTTTTCTGACATCGTCAATTTCAGTGTTATGGCACGGAAGAGTGCGTCTACTTATTTATATTTATCATATTTCTCCTTGTTCAATATTTATAAAATTTTATAATTGTAATTTTAGAATACCAGTGACAAGGCTACTTTAGTTTTGTGTATTTTTAAAGGTTTACGTTGAAAAATTTAATTAGTGTGATATCGAAAAAGTCCATGTATTATTTGAACATCCCTCGACTTGTCGTATGTCATACTCTGAAATATGCAGAGCATTAGTAGTAAAACCTTGAATAAATGGTGCAAGTATTTGATCCAAGGCAACTGACTGATCATTGAAAAAGTTTGGTAAACACATAATTATATGTACGGAAATTGTAACTTTTACAATTGTGTTGTATGTATTTTTATATAACCTGTACATAGTGTAAATGAGGTATGTAGAGATAAAGATCCAGGTCCCAGCATACAACCAAAGGCACCAGAAACTCTTAACAGGTCATGGGCCTACAAATCTTATGCTACACAAATGATTGTGTTTTTTTCTATGTCCCGTTAACACAAAACATGTAATGATCATACTGGGACAGCGATCTCAGAGGAAGATAAGGATTAAGATTAACTACAAACACAAAATAATGTACATGGACTCTGGGGTTGGGTTTCATGCTGTAATTCTATTTTGTGACGCCCGCTTAGCATGGCAGACTCTTCGAGATCATAAAAATGTCCGCCGTCGTCCATCACATTTTAACCTGCAACCGTACCGTGGCCATAAATTGAAAAGTATTTGACCTATGTTCATAAAATTTCACACACATTAGTCTAGATCATCTGCGACGCTTGCTTGTTTTCAAGACAAACGTCTAGATCAGACCTCCGGCACAAAGTTTGATTTTTGCCGATACACTCGTAAGGTTTCTGATTGGCTGAGACAGAAACACTTGCTATCCAAGATATACTGAAAGGCAGAAAGACAATACATTTATATATAAACAAAGAGGGAAACTTCATCATTATATTGACAAACTAAATGCGGATGGTCAGAAATACTTTAATAAAAAAATAATAATTACGGTCATGTGGTTCCAGTTTCAAATTTGTTTCTGCACAACTGGTCCAGACGTTTGTATTTACAATTAAGCGTCGAAGATGATCATCAAGACTACACACAAATCTTCATCTCACCCCAAGGAATGTTGTTGCACATGTCCAATAACTCCGACTCATTTTGGCCGAGTTACGCACATTTTCATGTACCTGCAACCTAGCCAAGCTCATAACTGGCTGAAATAAGCACGCGGCAGGCGACACAAATGTTCCACCCATCTAGACTTTATTTCATGTTGGATTAGCACACCAGAGATCGAGGGTTCAGTCCTCTGTCTTACTTAGTAAAGAAAACAGAGATCCCAGTCTGAATATTTTGGACTTGATTATTTTAAAATGAAAATAAAATAACTAGTATTATCCTCTCAAATCTGTCCAATATAATATATAGAGATTATTTAACTGCTATGATTGATTATAAGGAAATCCTTCACGAGAATGTGGTTCTTTTCACGAACGAGCGTTTGCCTACCATCGAATGAAGGATTTCCCTATAATCGAACACGGTAGTTAAATAATCTATTTATTACATTTTAAATCAGTTTATGCACGATTTTAACCGAACTTGTTCGCTTTATTGAACGTCGGCGTCAGCAACATTTTATTGACATCATAACTCAACGTCGAAGTTAGTTATTTTTGTGTTCGGAGTTAGTTATTAATATTTTATAGCTATTATAAATATTCTTCCATGAGTTAATTATTAATTTTTTATAGCTATTATGAATATTCTTCCATTGAGAAAGCCCAAACTTTTACCGATAAAAATGTAATAAATATCCTTGACCTGTATGATTCTATGAAATGCATTAAACTCAAGTAAATTCCATTTCAGGAGAAAGGCCTTACAGATGCTCCATGGAAGGTTGTGGTAGATCATTTGCACAACTGTCCAACCTTAATCACCACCAGAAAAACCATGATGAGCATGTGCGCCGTGATATTGCACGCCACTTCCGATGCGAAATTTGCGACCGAAGTTATGCCAACCAAAATAGTCTCAACACACACATCCAGAAGGTAAAGTATAATGAATAAAAGCTGTCTCCTTTCTTTTGATTCTACTGAGTGGTGGCATATTTCTTTTGGGGCATGCTGGCTCACTAAACGAGGGGTCGTGAGATTGATCCCTACGAGGACGGTTTGTAGATTAACGGTTTTTTAAAGCATTTTGGAATTCATCTTTTTCTCAAGTTCTATTGATGCTTTAGGTTCCAATGTCATTGTCGGTAAGGGTTGTAGAACATTCACCTAATACAGACCTAAAACACTTCTTCACCCTGGTGGCAAACAGCAATTTAGAATTGATTCACATTTTTAAGGCATTTATGCGGTTTTAAATGGCACTAGTGAATGACAAATTCGAGCGCATCAGCATTTGCTATTCACTACCAGCATTTAAAACTGCATAGAATGCCGAAAAAATGTGAATCTATTTTTATCTTCCTGTCGCATTAGTACCAACAATAATGTGCCTTGGGAGATTGATAATGATTAAACAGTGCAAGAGAGACAACTACTGCCAGTGTATTATGAAAGACAGTGAAATAGCTATTTTCTATTGAGACACATTGGCATTTTTCAAAATTAAGCACTAATTTTCAATTTTTCAACAAAGTATGAAGTGAATGTAAATACTGAGAAATGACACAATACATTACAGATACAATCAAAGGGGGTCGGCACGGTGTTGGGGTGGTGTTCAAATGGTTTGGTATAGGGGCCTAAAGCCCCAAATATCCAAAACCCATGTTACTAAGTATACATATTCAATATGTATATTAATAACATGGTCAATATGTATACTTAGTAACATGGGTTTTGGATATTTGGGGCTTTAGGACTCTATACCCCAAATATCCAAAACCCATGTTACTAAGTATACATATTCAATATGTATAATAACATGGTCAATATGTATACTTAGTAGCATGGGTTTTGGATATTTAGGGCTTTAGGACTCTATACCAAACCATATGGTCAATATGTATACTTAGTAACATGGGTTTTGGATATTTGGGGCTTTAGGACTCTATACCAAACCATTTGAACACCATTCCACCACCGTGCCGACCCCCTTTGGATACAACAATGAAATATATGTGGTCCTGCCTTAATTCCATTTAGCGACTGGAAAAATTATATTAGCAGGATTTTATAACGTATACGTCGACAATAAAACATGTTTAAAATGTTTTCATTGAACAAATGCGACAACCTGTTTAAAATTACTAATTAAATGTTTTTTACAACATGTACAACATGCAAACTTTTTAAGCCAAAATAAGGTTTTAGTTCATAGCCGAGCCAATCCCGTTTTTGTTCCTTTCAGAAGGGATTGGATGGGGTATGAAAGTTAATACTCGGACCAAGTAATGAAACTCTCAGAATTTCAAGCAGTCCAACTTTCTGCAGAGATTTTTTTTAAAAAAAGTAAAGTTTAATTACTCTACACAGATCAGTTCCTTAAGTTCTATACAATATCTGCTTTAAAGTAGGTAGCTGTCATGCCAACGACTGCCAAGTTTTACAATATATGTACACAGTTTCCAAACCTACTGACGACATGTAATATATGTATATATATATACATGTACCTAATGCAGACTCTATAGACTCAATCAGCCGGGCCAAATCCCAAAAGTGGACCAGCTCATAATTCATTTTACGCATATTTAATCACGTGTATTTTAAGAACCCATGAATAAACCCATACTTTTAGTTGGTACATATTCATTAATATATTACCTAAATATCTGGATAGAGTAGTATTGATAAACGGTTATGTAGTGTAATTTTACCATTATTTGACGGGTTAAGAGTTCTTTTAATAATAAATATTTGAGTATTTCTAACTTTTTACATGTCAGTAAATGCAAACTGCATATTACATTCTGACGCACATGGTTGTTTGTTTATAGCTGATTATCTCATTATATGTTTTAGCTTCATACGAATATCAAAGGAGTGGAAGGTACACCAAACAACCCAATCATGTCCCCACAGCCACCAAAGAAGAAAAAGAAAAAAGGTGGCGATACTGAATCTGAAGAAAAAGAAGAATCTGCGTTCAACGAAAGTAGCGAGTCATACCGTCTGGAAATGTCGGATTCCGATGACGGGCTTCCTACCCAGGTCAAGATCAAGTCTAGCATAGGACCAAAATCCGGCCTCACCGTGCGGATAGCCACGCCCCCTAACAATGGGGACAAGCAGCAGCGTACTGGACAGACGAGATCAAGCCTCCCCATGCCATATTTGCAAAACCAAGAGTCATCATTGTCCGATAGGTATCAAAATTCACCAAATTCTCAAAATCAACAACAGCAACAAATAAGCCATAGTAGTTCTGACCATGAAGTAATGCATTCTATTGCTGAAATGGTCAGTCAAGGGCGCAGTGATATGCAAATGACGCAGAACTTTCCGCTCTGTAGTATGGTTCAAGACCAAATTCAACAGAATATTCAGAGTTTACAAACTTCACAAAGGGAGATTATTCAAACCAACGCAATAAGCAGCAGTAATAATAACGCTCATCTCCCTTTACCCCATATAATTCACCATTCATCCCAAATTCACGGGGCACATTCCCGCCTGGGAGAGTCGCCCCTTCCATCCCTTAATCATCCCCTGCACAGCCCTCGATCCTTGCATCAGCCCGTGTCTGAGTCACCGTCGCACATGACACACCATTACCCAGAATCCTCTGCACAAAATAAGGGCCACAGAACGGGGTCCCATAATCTCTTTAATCCTGCCTTTACTGAACACGGTGGCAGCATTGACCGGAACAGGTACGGACAGGGACAGTATTAGCCTTAAGCTTTTAAAAAGCATTAAACTTTATAATTGATAAACACCTGGTTTTTGGGATTCTATATATCTATTCATATACATTGTGTAAAACTTGTTTGATTGGACATGATACACACATCACATTTAATGCCACACAGTGGTATACATGTACATCATTTTTTATATATATCGAGAAAGTCATTTTAAAGGGACATGCTGCAATGTTGAGGTCTGGTTACGTTTTACAAATTTTCATGCATAAAACAACACAATGTTTGAGAAATCAAGAAAACCTCATTTTAGTCGCATAATAATATTTTCTTTAAATAAACATCAGGATATTCATTCATTATTTTATATGAATATAAAGGTAGATGTACACATGACTGTTTTGATACATTAGTTATATTTATCATTTATCAAATGAAGGCATTTTTTTATGCCCCCGAAAATTTTGGGGGCATATAGTCGCATATAATCGCACCGTCCATCTGTCTGTCTATCTGGATTCCATCCGTCATTCCACAGTTTGTGTCCGGACTGTACCTTCAAAACCCCTTCATGGATTTTTGATTAACTTGGCACAAGTGATCACCATAACAAGACGATGTGTCGCGCGCAAAACCGAGGTCCATACCTCAAAGGTCAAGGTCACACTTGAAGTTCATAGGTCAAAAAAAGGTTCCCTATTTCGTGTCCGGACCGTAACGTCACAACCCCTGCAGGGATTTTTAAATAACTTGGCAATAGTGATCACCATAACAAGACGATGTTTCCGCGCAAAACCCAGGTCCGTACCTCAAAGGTCAAGGTCACACTTGAAGTTCACAGGTCAAAAACAGGTACGCAATTTCGTGTCCGGACCGTAATGTCACAACCCCTGCAGGGATTTTTAAATAACTTGACACAAGTGATCACCATAACAAGACCATGTGTCGCGCGCAAAACCCAGATCCGTACCTCAAAGGTCAAGGTCACACTTGAAGTTTATAGGTCAAAAACAGGTACGCAATTTCGTGTCCAGACCGCAACGTCACAACCACTGCAGGGACTTTAAAATAACTTGGCACAACTGTTCATCATAACAAGGTGGTGTGTCGCACGCAAAACCCAGGTCTTCAAGGTCAAGGTCACACTTGGAGGTCAAAAGTCAAATTGTGTCCGGTCAATAACTCTGGCATTCATGGACGGAATTTCAGATAACTTGGCACAAGTGCTCACCACAACAAGACGATGTGTCGCGCACAAAATCCAGGTCTGTGGTCCCAAGGTCAAGGTCACACTTCGAGGTCAAATGTCAAATCGTGTCTGGTCAATAAGCTTTGCATTCCTGGACGGATTTTCAAATAACTTGGCACAAGTGCTCACCACAACCAAACGACGTGTCGTGCACAAAATCCAGGTCCATGGCTCCAAGGTCAAGGTCATACTTAGAGGTCAAAGGACACTTTGGGGGCATTTATCACTTACAATGATATTTCTTGTTTATACATATATAACCACATGTGTAATAACACCGTACAGTGATGATATACGAGGTACTCTAAAGTATTTCTTAAAAAGTAATATCATAATTTAATACTTGTTTTAAAAGGACAATGTCCATATGTAAGCAGATATTGAGCATAGCCAAATAATTTTTATTCACTGAAATATCTACATGAAAACATTAGCATAGACCCAGATAAGCCTGTAGTAAGTTTGAAAAAAACAACAGTTTTATTTATTATTTGTAAATAATGTGGGACTCACTTTATTTACATTTTCTGCTGATCACATGACATCCATTAGTGCATTAGCTTTTATATATTGTTTAGTGTGGGTTACGAGTTCAATCCCACGAAATGGTTATTATTTTTTTGTACCGCTATTGAATTCCGACAAACAATCTTGGTTTAAATTTATTTGTTAAATATTCAATAATGGTTGGTGTGTTATGTTTGTCAATGTAATTATTTTGTGTTTTATAGGCTAAAAGTTACGGACATTGTCCCTTTAATAAAAAAACTAAGGTCATATGGTAATTTTTTTTACATGAGTGTTCAATTCATATGAACAAACCGAATATGTAACAAATTATTTTCCTCACTATGGCTTGAAGAGGATGAGCCTGGCATGTTCATTCCTGTTAGGCGCCATATAAACTTTCATGTGTTGGTGTGCTGTAAATCCCAATTCAATTATACATATTCAATGGGCCGTGGTGGCCCGGTGGATAGCACATTCGATTCTGAATCCAGGGATGATGAGTTCGAGGCTCTCTGGTGCCACTGAGTTACTTTGGAGTTCCCCAAGGCAAGGCGCCTCCTTTATCCTCGTCTATTTAACTGGGCCGTAAACCGGGCCCGTATATGCTTGAAGTCCATCCTCCAAGCACTGTAAAGAACTTTAGGAATTTGGTCAAAAGTAGGGCAGGGTTCCTGGATTCTTACATATTCTTTCCATTTCTCTGAAATTAAATTCTTAAAATATTCAAATATTCAACTTGTTTAAAGGGACACACGGTAATCTTGATTTTTGTAAAACTCACGGCTCCTAGCTCATTAGTCTTTCTACATAAATTGCATTTTTCATCATTAATATTAATTATAAGAACAGTAAAAACAAATTGTTTTTCATTGTACTAACTGTTGATTATATTTCACCAATAATCATGATAATATATTCACAGTTATGGTAGAATAACGAAGAAAAGTGGAAAACTCGAAATTGTATTTAAATGTATGCAAGCAGGCTTAAAATCAAAATGATAGTGGATTAATAAATCGGGAGGCTAGTTTTAATGCTTGATAAAAACTTCAAGGTTGCCGTATGTCCCTTTAATATTGTTTCATCTTGTGTGAGAGTGTCTATATATTCATGATATTCCTTCACCGGTGCATGTTGAGGACATGAGCTGACAATCAGTTTGATATATTTACCTTGCTCTGAGATATATTAGTTGCTTTAAGTGCTCATTATTCTCGTACCAGTATGTCTATGGGTGTGTATATTGGGTTTTTGTGTCGCCTTTTCGAAGAAAAATGCGGTACATAGGGATTACTTTGTCGTCCGTCAGTCCGTCCATCAGTCCGTCACGAAAACTTAACATTGGCTATAACTTTCTCATTTTTTGATATTTCTTCATCAGACTTTCAATATATACTCATCATGACAACATCGACATGTTCATACTAAAATATAAAGGTCAAGGTCACACTGAAGGTCATTATATGGGTTAAATACTCATTTTTTCTTCACAAAAACTTGAGGTTGGCTATAACTCTCATTTCTTGATATTTCTTCTTCAGACTTTCAATAAATACTAATCATGACAACATTTACATGGCCACACTAAAATATAAAGGTCAAGGTCACACTGAAGGTCCTTATACATTATCTGGGTCCAAAAAACGTTGTTATACAGATAAAGCGCTGACAGGTGACACATGTGTTCCGCTGAACACCCGTCTAGTCTTAATAAAGTATTCTAAACTATTCATTCCATCCATTTGCTTGTTTTGTAATTTCTGCATCATTTATTTCTGCTTGTGATGTGATCAATGTCTCTTTATCGTTTTGCACTAACGTTTTATAGCTTTGCCTTCCAATCTTTTATCGCTTTTATTATGATCTCTCAGTTTGTGCACGTGTAACTACATGTGTATTTATATGTGATATTGCTTTACATTTTGCAGCCTAAGTTTTGCTTTTCTTTTTCTTGCTTTCAGAACTATAGCAATGAGACGACCCTGAGGATCATTCAGCATGCACATTTGATCATCTCTCACCATCATTATCATATTTTGTTAAAGGGACACGTGGCAATCTTGAAGTATTTGTTGTGCGTTAAAATTTGTACCCTAATTTATGTATACAATATCATTTTTGCTTTAATTCCACATGTAAATGTTCAGCTAACAGGTGGGTTGGAGATGGGGGAATGAAAATTGAATTTCATATTATTTATTTTTTTCGTTAGTACTACAAGTTTTTAATACGAAGTTAACGATGCATCGAGAAAATGCATAAGGGAATAAGCGACAGGGAGAGGTGTGCTCCTACTTCTCTCTCAAACTGCTAACTTCTCTCCATCATTGACTAGAAAGGGAAGTTTTGATATGATACAAAGAAAACCTAAAAATGATTGAGAACTTCTACTTCGTTTGTGCAAAACTTCTGCATGAAATTTGGACCTGGCTTGAGCCCTATTATTTTGGTATTTATTCCTAATTTTTAATTTCATTGACTGAAATTAAGAATTAGGAATAAATGCCAAAATAATAGGTTAAAATGAACTATTTGAGAAAAATAGTATGATTTCAAAACTAATACAGTCCGAGTTATTTTAAAAATCTAGATTATGGTGTGGCCCTTTATATACAGTAGCTTACCTCTATCGTTGTCTATTACAATTCCTGATTTTCCGTTTTCTTTAAAACTGTGTGAAAGAACTTCACTTAAGTTGTATTGAATTCACATTTTACTATACATCAAAGCTGTTTATGCATGAATAAAATCGCAGTTATGTCGGCTGCAGTTAGCATAGCAAAGTCTGCCGTAACTGAACTTAAGAGCATCAGGGGATAATGTCAGTAGAAAACCAACATCCATATGTTCTAAAGAGGGCCTCACCCTCTATAAATAAAGAATTAATTTTACTTTTATTACTTCACTTACTTACTAATTTTTACTGTACATTTGATTTTCACCTTGTTTCATTTGTATCATATCATTAAATCGTGGAGTATGCCTCTGATTTCACTTTTGAAATTAGGTACCTTATTTTCCTTTTAATAATATATATATACGCATATATCATGTTTTATCGCTAACACAAGGAGCAAGCTTCCATACTTTTGCCTAATTTTACATTATTTTATAACCTGTGTATATTGCCTTTATGTGTGTCTCCTTTGATATCCTGAGTTTCGCTATTACTGTAAGGAGTTTTGAGACGGTCAGTTTTTGCAATTGTTAGCTAAAATTCTTCATTTTCAAAATATGCACTTATTATTATAAATTACAATACAAAGATACAATTTACCACCAATATAATCTACTGGTGCGTTTTCTTTGACCGTTAGTATATAAGTTAGGACTACAGTTGGGGTGGATTGGGGTGGGGGCGGGGGGGGACCTGTGTATATCGTTATATTGTTTTAATAGTTACTTCTAATAAAAAAACAGCATATTGTTTTAATAGTTACTTATAATAAAAAAACAGCTTTATACACAATACATGTCCATCCGTATGCAAAAAAAGCCCAAAATACTATGTGATCAGTGACTGCTACTCAAGATAGAGAAAAAAGTAAGCCCATTGTATACTTTTATCAAACATTTTACAAAATTATAATTTAAGATTGTACATGTAAATCTTGTAAGGACTAAATCATCATTTGAAAAACATGGAAAGCTTGCTTATTTACTGCTAACATGCTACATAACCAATTTGCCCAGGTATATAAACTGAGCTCATTTAGATAAGTTCCGAGTAAAGTTTTTTCTTTGAATAGCAGTGTTATAGTGAACAGTATCTAGGGGATAGTAGTAAATAATATTTCAAACTTTACTTTTATGAAGAATGTTTGTATGTTTAGAGATTAATGTCATTTTTCCGTGCATTTATTGTGGTGGAGGCAGGCCTCCCACTTATTCCTGGGCAGAACCAGTACTGGATACCTCCCACCATCCGTAAGAATCGCCACTTTCTCACAAGTTGAGCTCTTACCCACAGCGGTGAGAGACGAGAAGGTTTACGCAACGTCGTTAAACCCTCGACTACGGAGCTTTTAATAAAACAAAACAAGTTAGCTGTACTAATTGCCAAAAAATCTTGATAATTCATTAATAGAATTTATTCGAACAAAAACGTAACCAAAACACAACTTATGGAAAACCTGCTTTTATGTTTTTATATGTTGGCTTCATATAAATCTGTATTTGGGTGGGGGTGGGGTGCCTTATCATCTAATATAAAATTTAGTAACACCATTTTCTCATGCAGTTGCATGTCTAACAGTGATTTACAGTTACCTATTCAAATTCTCTCCCCCCACCAAATATAATAGGCTTGACATAAGTCCTTAAGATTGGTTTATTATCATAAATAGCAAATACGGCGCATGTTTTTCTCTTTTTTTGTGGAGGTAAATATTTATTATGTTGCTTGTAATACACACGATACATGCAGGTAAATTAAATTGAAATTACAAACTTCAATATAATTGGAATCATAATTTTTAGCTTTACTGGTCACAAGGTCAGATGAGTTTATGCGATGGTGTAATTTATGTTGTCGTCCGTATGTTAGCAAATGGTTGTGAACATTTTATTTTCAGTAAATGGTTTCAAGTTTTCTTGAAATTTCACTTGAATGTTTGTTACCATAAGATCTCAAATAAGCTCGACAGATGAACGCTATTGACATGCGAGGTTTTGAAAAACTGTCAAATTCAGCTTCAAATCTTCTTCTCTGAAACTGCAAGAGCCAGAGGTTTAATATTTTGCATTTGCTATAAGCTTGTGGTCCTCTACCAAGTTTGTTCAAATGGTGACCCAGGGGTCACATTTGGCCCCACCCTGGGGGTCACAGTTTTACATAGGCTTGTATAGGGAAAATCTGAAAAAAATCTTCTTCTCTGGAACCACATGGCACAGAGCTCTCATGTATTACATGTAGCATCAGCTTATGGTCCTCTACTAAGTTTGTTCAAATGGTGACCCTGGGGTCAAATTTGTCCCCGCCCCGAGGGTCACAGATTTACATAGACTTATATAGCATTTTGTTTTTAAAAATCTTCTTCTCGGAAACTACAAGAGCCAGAGGTTTGATATTTTACATTTATTATAAGCTTATGGTCCTTTACCAATTTTGTTCAAATGCTGACCCTGGGGTCACATCTGGCCCCGCCCCGGGGGTCACAGTTTTACATCAATGCTTGTTTTAAAAAAAAATATTTTTTTTTTATTTTTTATTTATTTTTTATAATTTTTTTTTTATTTTATTTTATTTTTTTTATATAATTTTTTTTATTTTTTTTTTATTTTTTTTATTTTTTTATTTTATTTGATTGATTTTTTTTTTTTTTTTTTTAAACTTTTATTATCTCTACTGGCCAACTTGGAAAACCAGCCAGATCAGACCAGTTATTGCGGAGTTATGGCTCTTGATATAATTAAAAATGCTATATTTTTGCCTCTTTAAGACGATAGTCACTCGCTTCATTGATGTCATAAGAGCCATATTAGCCAGTAGAGCGTCCACAGGCCCTCTTGGGCCTCTTGTTTTTTTTACAATGATTGACTTTGAAATGTGGATGATGTGATAACATGCCGTTTTTAGGAGCTTATGGGATGGTGTGTTGTCCGTCTTCCGTCGTCCGTCGTCCGTTAACTTTTCTTCAAACGACTTCTCCTCAGAAACCGCTTGACTAAATTTGACCAAACTTCACATGGATGATCCTTAGATGAATGCTTTTTAGATTTGTTAAAATTAGGTCAGCGCTACATCCAAGATGGCTGCCATTACCATATATGGTCGAAACCTTAAAAAATCTTCTTCTCCAGAACCGCTGGACAGATTTCAACAGTTTTTCTTTTAAAATGATCGCCAAAAATGGCCGTGCCCCGGGGGTCCAAAATGTGTATATTGAGGTTTTGCATGTTTTTCATATAGACATGTAGGAAACAACTTTAAAAAATCTTCTACTCTGAAACCACAAGGCACAGAGCTCTCATGTATTACATGTAGCATCAGCTTATGGTCCTCTACTAAGTTTATTCAAATGGTGACCCTGGGGTCAAATTTGTCCCCGCCCCGGGGGTCACAGTTTTACATAGACTTATATAGGATTTTTTTTTAAAAAATCTTCTTCTCAGAAACTACAACAGCCAGAGGGTTGATATTTTGCATTTACTATAAGCTTATGGTCCTTTACCAAGTTTGTTCAAATGGTGACCTTAGGGTCACATTTGGCCCCGCCCCAAGGGTCACATGTTTTACTTAGACATGTATAGGGAATTCTTCAAACGACTTCTCGTCAGAAACCGCTTGGCTAATTTTGACCAAACTTCAAATGGATGATCCTTAGATGAATGCTTTTTAGATTTGTTAAAATTAGGTCAGCGCTACATCCAAGATGGCTGCCATTACCATATATGGTCGAAACCTTAAAAAATCTTCTTCTCCAGAACCGCTGGACAGATTTCAACAGTTTTTCTTTTAAAATGATCGTCAACGCCGAGACTATCAAGTTTGTTCAAATAAAGTCCCCGGGGTCAAAAATGCCCGTGCCTCGGGGGTCCAAAGTTTGTATATTGAGGTTTTGCATGTTTTTCATAATGACATATAGGAAAAAAGTTTAAAAAATCTTCTTCTCTGAAACGACAAGGCACAGAGCTCTCATGTATTACATGTAGCATCAGCTTAAGGTCCTCTACTAAGTTTATTCAAATGGTGACCCTGGGGTCAAATTTGTCCCCGCCCCGGGGGTCACAGTTTTACATAGACTTATATAGGATTTTTTTTTAAAAAATCTTCTTCTCAGAAACTACAACAGCCAGAGGGTTGATATTTTGCATTTACTATAAGCTTATGGTCCTTTACCAAGTTCGTTCAAATGGTGACCTTAGGGTCACATTTGGCCCCGCCCCAAGGGTCACATGTTTTACTTAGACATGTATAGGGAATTCTTCAAACGACTTCTCGTCAGAAACCGCTTGGCTAATTTTGACCAAACTTCAAATGGATGATCCTTAGATGAATGCTTTTTAGATTTGTTAAAATTAGGTCAGCGCTACATCCAAGATGGCTGCCATTACCATATATGGTCGAAACCTTAAAAAATCTTCTTCTCCAGAACCGCTTGACAGATTTCAACAGTTTTTCTTTTAAAATGATCGTCAACGCCGAGACTATCAAGTTTGTTCAAATAAAGTCCCCGGGGTCAAAAATGGCCGTGCCTCGGGGGTCCAAAGTTTGTATATTGAGGTTTTGCATGTTTTTCATAATGACATATAGGAAAAAAGTTTAAAAAATCTTCTTCTCTGAAACCACATGGCACAGAGCTCTCATGTATTACATGTAGCATCAGCTTATGGTCCTCTACTAAGTTTATTCAAATGGTGACCCTGGGGTCAAGTTTGTCCCCGCCCCGGGGGTCACAGTTTTACATAGACTTATATAGGATTTTTTTTTAAAAAATCTTCTTCTCAGAAACTACAACAGCCAGAGGGTTGATATTTTGCATTTACTATAAGCTTATGGTCCTTTACCAAGTTTGTTCAAATGGTGACCTTAGGGTCACATTTGGCCCCGCCCCAAGGGTCACATGTTTTACATAGACATGTATAGGGAATTCTTCAAACGACTTCTCGTCAGAAACCGCTTGGCTAATTTTGACTAAACTTCAAATGGATGATCCTTAGATGAATGCTTTTTAGATTTGTTAAAATTAGGTCAGCGCTACATCCAAGATGGCTGCCATTACCATATATGGTCGAAACCTTAAAAAATCTTCTTCTCCAGAACCGCTTGACAGATTTCAACAGTTTTTCTTTTAAAATGATCGTCAACGCCGAGACTATCAAGTTTGTTCAAATAAAGTCCCCGGGGTCAAAAATGGCCGTACCTCGGGGGTCCAAAGTTTGTATATTGAGGTTTTGCATGTTGTTCATAATGACATATAGACATTCTTTTTTTTATTATCTCTACTGGCCAACTTGGAAAACCAGCCAGATCGGACCAGTAATGACAGAGTTACTGCTCTTGATATAGTTAAAAATGCTATATTTTGCCTCTTTAAGACGATAGTCACTCGCTTCATTGATGTCATAAGAGCCATATTAGCCAGTAGAGCGTCCACAGGCCCTCTTGGGCCTCTTGTTAATTTAGAAATGATGTCTCGCGTGCCATTTTTAGATAACTGGACAATTCTATGGACAAATTTATTTAACATAAAAAACAAAACATCTTAGAGTAAACTTGCACTAAACTTTTCGAATATAAAGGGCACTATTTCTGCCAAATAAATATTGTTTCTGATATTATGTTCGCATCAATAGTGTTGCATTAATGTCATCTATTATATCATTGACATTGTTCATGCCTATATCATGCATTTGGATGAAAATTTCAATTAATCATACCCCATCCATTTTGGATTTTTTTTTCAAAGATGGCTGACCAATAGTCCTTAAGGCCAGTGAGGTTATGTTATGTTCATCCGTAAGCTTATTTTGCTTTACGCAGTCAGTGTTGTTAACGTGTTTTGAAATGATTTATTTGAAAGTTTATTAATTTTAAATAAATCCTGACCACTTGATGCCCTTTATTATTAAACAAATAAACAAATTGTTTACAAAATACCTTAGTCAATAGGTTTATATTTCCACTTATTTGATTTGGAAGGTTTGCTGCAATATGATCTACATACAATATTATGTTGGACAATATTCGCTATGTCAAATGTTCAGTGTCGTGGGGTCGTGTAATATTTATGTTTTGCCTAAAACTCCGAAACCGCTTCAGATAATGGTAAGACACTAAGTTTGTATGTATTTTAATAGACAGTGTACCCCGAACCAAAATTGCAGTCGGTGATGTCATTGGTCAAGATCACGTACATGAAATTTCATATCAGACTAACTCCTAGATAATAGAAGAAACTTGGTGTATATACATTTATGTATGTATTATGATAATGTGTAAAACTGTGTGTCACCAAATTACATACTTTTGTATGCCCTGTTCTACCATTACGTTGAAATTGCTTGTTATAAAAGGTAATACATGCAGGGAATCAAGGGAAATATACCAAAACACCCCCTTTTCCCCCTCTGACAGATTGCAAGAATGACTTTTATTATTTTACATTCACGTCCTGTCTATTGTTATAAGAGTCATGCTAACAGGTATTTGACATGACCTCCGATTGGGCCTTTGTCCTCAAGAGGATAAAATTAGGCAAGGAAAACATGTTAAATGTTAGTCCCTATTGAAACTTTCAAGTTCGGAACAACGATATACAAGATAGATACCGGTTGCGCACTTGTTATAATTATTAAATATGTAAAAGTATCAGTTAAATCGCACCTGTAAATTTCAAAAGAAAACTAAGTAAATGTTAGCTCAGAATGATTTTTGAGAACATTTTTTTACATGTGATTTGAACTGCTGTGAGTTTGTATGTTGTACATAAATTATACTGTATGTCTTACTTGTTGCTTCTATGTTATTACATTTTTTAATGTTTTATTGTACACACACATTGCCATGAAATGCAAGTTTTAATGCATCATTTGTTTTCATCGTTTTAAGAATTAATTTATAGTTTTTTTTAAATTGTTGGTTTTACAAATCAAATACCAATATAGCATAATGCGACGGCACATTGTCGTTTTGTCTGTCAATTTGGCACTCGTTCTGCCGTGTTTAAATAGGAAAATGCAAAACTTCCTGTCTTCTGCTGTATTTGACTGCATCTTGATCAAACTGTTTCTCTGATGGTCCATGGGAAATTTGTGTTTTTAGCTCTACTGGCCAAGGGCCAGCAGAGCTTATGGGATGGTGTGTTGTCCGTCTTCCGTCGTCCGTCGTCCGTCCGTCGTCCGTTGTCCGTCGTCCGTCGTCCGTTAACTTTTCTTCAAACGACTTCTCCTCAGAAACCGCTTGGCTAATTTTGACCAAACTTCACATGGATGATCCTTAGATGAATGCTTTTTAGATTTGTTAAAATTAGGTCAGCGCTACATCCAAGATGGCTGCCATTACCATATATGGTCGAAACCTTAAAAAATCTTCTTCTCCAGAACCGCTGGACAGATTTCAACAGTTTTTCATTTAAAATGATCGCCAACGGCTAGACTATCAAGATTGTTCAAATAAAGTCCCCGGGGTCAAAAATGGCCGTGCCCCGGGGGTCCAAAGTTTGTATATTGAGGTTTTGCATGTTTTTCATACAGACATATAGGAAAAAACTTTAAAAAATCTTCTTCTCTGAAACCACAAGGCACAGAGCGCTCATGTATTACATAGTTTGTTCAAATGGTGACCCTGGGGTCAAATTTGTCCCCACCCCGGGGGTCACAGTTTTACATAGACTTATATAGGATTTTTTTTAAAAAAATCTACTTCTCGGAAACTACAACAGCCAGAGGTTTGATATTTTGCATTTACTATAAGCTTATGGTCCTTTACCAAGTTTGTTCAAATGGTGACCTTAGGGTCACATTTGGCCCCTCCTCAAGGGTCACATGTTTTACATAGACATGTATAGGGAATTCTTCAAACGACTTCTCGTCAGAAACCACTTCGCTAATTTTGACCAAACTTCAAATGGATGATCCTTAGATGAATGCTTTTTAGATTTGTTAAAATTAGGTCAGCGCTACATCCAAGATGGCTGCCATTACCATATATGGTCGAAACCTTAAAAAATCTTCTTCTCCAGAACCGCTTGACAGATTTCAACAGTTTTTCTTTTAAAATGATCGTCAACGCCTAGACTATCAAGTTTGTTCAAATAAAGTCCCCGGGGTCAAAAATGGCCGTGCCTTGGGGGTCCAAAGTTTGTATATTGAGGTTTTGCATGTTTTTCATATAGACATATAGGAAAAAAGTTTAAAAAATCTTCTCTGAAACCACAAGGCACAGAGCTCTCATGTATTACATGTAGCATCAGCTTATGGTCCTCTACTAAGTTTGTTCAAATGGTGACCCTGGGGACAAATTTTTCCCCGCCCCGAGGGTCACAGTTTTACATAGACTTATATAGGATTTTTTTTTTAAAAATCTTCTTCTCGGAAACTACAAGAGCCAGAGGTTTGATATTTTACAATTATTATAAGCTTATGGTCCTTTACCAAGTTTGTTCAAATGGTGACCCTGGGGTCACATTTGGTCACGCCCCAAGGGTCACATGTTTTACATAGACATGTATAGGGAAAAACTTAAAATCTTCTTCTCTGAAACTGCAAGAGCCAGAGGTTTAATATTTTGCTGTTGCTATAAGCTTATGGTCCTTTACCAATTTTGTTCAAATGCTGACCCTGGGGTCACATCTGGCCCCGCCCCGGGGGTCACAGTTTTACATCAATGCTTGTTTTAAATTTTTTAATGTCTTTATTTTTTATTTTTTTATTTTATTTTATTTTTATTAATTTTTTTTTTATTATTTTTTTTTTATATATTTTTTTTTTTAAATTTTTTTTTTTTGATTTTTTTATTTTATATATATTTTTATTTTTTTAATTTTTTTTTATTTATTTTTTTTTAATTTTTTTTAAATTTTTTATATTTTTATTATCTCTACTGGCCAACTTGGAAAACCAGCCAGATCGGACCAGTAATCACAGAGTTACTGCTCTTGATATAGTTAAAAATGCTATAGTTTGCCTCTTTAAGACGATAGTCACTCGCTTCATTGATGTCATAAGAGCCATATTAGCCAGTAGAGCGTCCACAGGCCCTCTTGGGCCTCTTGTTATTTATTGCAGAAAAGCATTCTGCATAATATAACATGTTCTGCACAACTACAATGCCAAAGAAGATCATGGTTACCATTCGCTAGACTGTATCATTCGCATACTACTAAAGGCATTTATTTTAGCAGTTTTTTTGTTTTGACCACAAAATAAACAAACCAATAAAACAAATAAAAAGTAGTTTAGACATCTATGTTAAGTAACTGGACAAAATGTAAAACAATGCTGCTGCTGTGTATGTAAAACAGCTTACACATTTGTGTTTAATACCTTACTAAAACGACACAACTTTGGTTTAACCAAAATTGATTAATGTCACAGAAACATGAATGTAATGGAATATCAACATTTTTTATTATAAGTGAATTTTGTGTTCATTTACTAGGAATACGTTTACATTATTTTTAATTACTAGCTACTTCATTCTTTAATGATTCGTCGGTTTTTGCGCACAATATGACCTATTTATGTGTCGACGCGTAAAACATTCATTCATTCATTCATTCATTCATTCATTCATTCATTTACTAGGAACATATTTTTCAGCGTTTTTATGGTATATAGCAAGTGTCTTACCTAGTACGTGGAAACAGTAGAGCGTCTTCACGGCATGCTTGGGGCTTTCCTTCTTTTAAATTCAAAATAACGCCTGACATTGTTTGATGTCAATTTCATTAATGATCATATTTTTTTGTTTTACTGTATGTATTGCATAGGATTATGTTCGTAACATTACTATGGGTTTGTATCCAAAATTTAAATCCAAAACCAGTCGTTGTACGTGCATGTAAAATTATGTACAAGTTACGTACATGTATATGTACAAGTTCCATACCTACATGGTACAGTTACGTACCTTACATGGTACATTGTACAGTTACGTACCTTGTACAAGTACACGTATATGTACCAGTAACGTACCTACATGGTACAGTTGCGTACCTTGTACATGTATACGCATATGTACCAGTTACGTACCTACATTGTACAGTTGCCTACAGTGTACATGTATAAGTATTTACCAGCTACCTACATGTACAATTATGTAACTAGTACAAGCTACATACATGTATTAGTTTTATTTTTTCAAGCAATTAACATGTCGCCAGTTGTCAATCATATATCCATTTCAACCAATCAAGCCAGAACGATACCTCCGACAAACAACAGCACGTGTATAAAGCACGTGCAGCTATGTTATATAAACTATTGTCAATATACTCCGACATCAACAATAGGGCGGAGATATCTAAGTACTGGCGACATGTTAATTGACATGCTTTATACACGTGCTGTTGTTTGTCGGAGGTATCGTTCTGGTTTGATTGGTTGAAATGGATAAATGATTGACAACTGGCGACATGTTAATTGTGTTTGTTTTAGACCTTCCACTTTGTTGTATCGTTTTGTAAATACGCATTCTACTTGTTAATAGTGCAATAATGGCGTGTTCATTTTCATGTATCATGCTTCAAATAAAGTATTGAATTTAGCTACTAAAACTGTCTGTGTTTTAATTGTATTTCCAAATATGAATATACTCATTGTTAACCTTTATACACTTGGTCAACAAAGGTGTGCACATCTATTTTTGGAAATATTCAAAAAGGTCTTCATCATGATCCCTGCATTGTTTCAGGTACTATCTCGCTCGCATCAAAAGAGCAGTGGCAGAAAAACAATAACGTGGCTCCAGAGTAAATGGAGTTTCTACGATAGAATTTGCAGCAACTCTGCAGTTTAGGGTGAAAAGGTTCTAGGTCCATTTTCCATATTTTATCTCGATGTACATGAAAGATGAGCCTGGCATGTTCATGCTTGTTAGGCGCCATATAACCTTTTCATGTGTTGGTGCGCCTTAAAACCCCAATTCAATTCAATACATTCGTATGAAATGTTCCTTCAATAGCAGAGTTCAGTTCCTCAAAGTAAAAAAAAGAGTAAAACAAAAAATTGCAAAATGCATGGAGCTGAACAGAATGCTTGGAGTTTAATAGGAAAACACAAGCTAACAGTCATCCTGGTAATTTCTGTATTTCTGGAATTTCTTAGGGCTATTCCATCAAAACATACCAGGGACCCGAGGAAGGCAATTAAAAAACATCTATGAGTGAACCTTATTTTCTGCAATTTAGTTCTTTATACTCGGTTTTGCATCTATCATGTCTATGGGTGGGTGTTTTAATTTCAACAGTGCCTTCCTGGGATCTCATGTATGTTTTCATAGAATAGACTTCATTGAATGTCGCACATTTAACTTTTTCTAAAACGTTAAGTTGGGATGTTGAACACATTTATGACGTAAACGTCTACAGCATTGTAATATTCATAATGAGGCTGGTTATGCACATTTTAGTTCACACTTTCTTTTTTGACCTGGAAGAGTTACAATGTAATAATTTTACATTATTATCAGTCAGGGATGTCACTTATACGCGTTATTTTCGTAATAACTTAAATGCGTTATTTTCGTCACGTAAACATCGGCAAATTCCAGCGTCCGTATGTTGACATTTGTTTCAGTTTGACATGGAAAACCCGACATCTAAGCATATTTTATAACGTCTCCCTTAACTAACCATTTGTTTACGAAGAATGTACATACTTATGTGCGCCGGAGAGAAGTTTTTCTTCTCAATTTTGCTCCATTTTAACCGTTTATTAACTATTTTCGTCACTTTTTTTTTACGCTTTCCGATTTTTCCGACGCTATTTGACATTTTTCCAAGTTAGTTACATGTGTTATCTTCACATTTTTGCAATAAAAATTGAGGCGCACGCCCTTTTTCTTGATTATGCCTAAAATAAGAGAAAGCAATACACCGTTTAAAGACCTCCCACCAAGCCGCAACTCCCCTTATTACAAGCTGGTATACAAACAAAGCTGTGGTCAATTTGGTTCGCATGAGAACAAAACATACATCTGGAAAACGGATGAGATCAGGCAATATATTTTGTGATGTTAATTGATAAACGTCAAAGTGATTAAGAGAACGGTTTACATCTTACCAACACGGACAGTCTAATGATTAAATTATGTTATTTGACCTCTAATTCTTGCATTTTGTAACAAGATGGACCAAGTTTATTCATCTTGTTGTAAATAAATTTGTTAATTTATTTATTCTTGATTCTCCCTTGGTGAGTTGAGATAAATTTGTAAATTTATTTATTCTTGATTCTCCCTTGGTGAGTTGAGACAAATTTGTAAATTTATTTATTCTTGATTCTCCCTTGGTGAGTTGAGACAACTCTCACCAAGGGAGAATCAAGAATAAATAAATGTACAAATTTATTTACAACAAGATGAATATATATACAATGAATACAAATGACAAAGTAGAAATATCAACGTTTTAAATCATGTTTTTAAATGAAGTTCACTACACGTTTGATGGAATCACTTTTCTTCTAAGTAAACATTAAACTGTTCGGTTTTGAATATCTGTATTTGCTATATCACACGCTATTTTATATCTCAAAGCTATATCTAGCCGAGTCCTTCCGGTACAGTTCCCGGCACTAATATTCACTTCCGCGTTATATTGCAATCTCCTCATTAGCGGTCGTCCCGGTACTACACATACTTCCGGTGACGTAATTCATACGCGACGCCCACTCGCACGATCCTTTCCGGCGATGGTTCAAGTCCCGTTATTACACATCCGGTGACGTTATCTGCATAATCAGGCCCTCTTGCCTGGCGTCTCCGTGGCTACCGTCTGGTCTGTCGCCCAAATAGCGAATGCTGTCGTTCCCATGTCCTAGGACGCGTTCCCAACCTACGACCCCGTAGACCACGCTCCCGACAATACGCTCTACATGCTTTATCTACGCTCCTAGCGTATACGGCTACACAATATATACACAATCTTACAATGTTATCACAACATGTATTTTATAATAGCACTAAGGTATCACCATACCTAATAACTGCTTGCAAAGCAATCTTTATTCAGAATGAATAAACTCGAATTCTAAACCTTTTTCGAATAGACATTATGCTAAACTTTAACAAAACATGTAAAACAATTACAGATGTAATTTATCGACAATGCAATCTCACATTTCTAGATGTAACGCAAAACTAACAACATAATAATTCAACCAAAGACTGAATGAATAATTGGTTTTACATCCCGTTAACACATTATAGGCTATAATGGTACAGCGACCTCAGAGTGATTGAATAATGATGACAATATGAAAACCAACCTCAGAGAGATTTATACTGCACAATAAACAATAACCGTTTATGCAATAACGTAATGACAGAAACCTCCGTAGAAAAATACATACAATCTGAATCGCGTATTCCATTTACTATCTACAGGACAACTGGCATTATCCATAATATTAATATATGCCCCAATAATCTTATCAGACAATAATTTGCTAAAATATTCTGCGTTTGAAAACGTACAAGAATTAAAGACAATATCCTGCTAACTATCTATGGCTTTTACCGGCAGATTTTTACTTCATAACAATTTCAATCTGACAATTTACAACAAATAAAATAGATTTGACTTACCCCTTGCCGTTATGGTATTGGTCACTAACTACCCAGGATAATGGCTTGCGATCCTGTGACAAGTTCTTATGATTTCGACACCCATAACAATTATATACAGTCCTTACACGGATACCTGTTGGAACACGCCATCCATGCAAATGTCATATTCGGACTGCACATAGTGTCGTAATTTTGAACTCTATATCTTATATAAGAAGTCTATACATGTATTAGGCCCGCACTGGTAAATACTGGCAAATTTACTCGTAATACACAGCTTGTAAAATCATACCTTTCTTAATAGTTGATGGATTTTGATGAAATAAACGCCAAAACAACTTATTCTTTATCAATAGAATGAATCTAGTAAAAGAGATTGTGTATTAGATATAGGCATCGATTAGCAAAAATCTACCAAAATTCCTATGAAAAATCAGGGGAAATGAGGCCCCGACAAACACAGTTAACAACTAAGTAAATATGCACTCAGTTTGTTACAACACGTTGTGGTTACACTTCCTCTAACTAAAAAATGAACCATTTATATACAACATTACAATAGCACTATGTACACTAACTTTACAAGCTTCCTCTACTAGCCTACATTTATCCACAGCACCCTAACTATTGTCCTTTAACTATGACCTACATTACTAATAACTATCTGTCCTTGGGAACAGTAAAGCTGAATCACTATCTCCTGTCCTCTCTACCAAAATATCTAAGTTTCTATCCTACTCAAATAATCTCCTCCTACACTGTCTTCTCCTGGACTATCCTTACTACCGCTTCCATGACCGCGTTTAATAACCGTACTAAGTCTAAAAACATCACTCCTTCTACTTCAAATAGACTCTAAACTATCTTTCTTACCAAATACCTGAATTGATAACGGCCATCTTTCAGACTTCCTAAACTTTTCTTTTAATCGGGTTACCCCACCTAACGTTTTACGCAAATATTAACTAACCTACTGCTGTCTAACAACTGTCTCTGATATCTAAAATCACACCAAACAATGACTCCCAACCAATTTCTGGACTCATGACTGACCTGCATAATCCTATAACAACCATCTCAACCATAAAAAACATAAATACTACCAACACTTTTTGCAATATACCCCTATTAGTTTTATCTCTCCGCGTGAAATCACCAGTTACCTTCTCCGGTACCGCCTTGATCTTTTGGTTAACACTAACATCCTTCTGAACCATCGTATCCGTCGCTACATCTGTATCCCTTAGCCCACTATCTATTGACTGTACTACATCCCGACTTACTAACAACTGGATCTCTGCTCCACTGCTAAATAAACTATCGCTTATGCTGCCTACATCCTTTCTAACCTCTACTGAATCACCATTGTGTATGCTTACCTCTGGAACTAACGCTTTACCTCTCCTACATCAACTATTCTAACAGGTTCCTCTATTAATGGCTTTCTTTCTATCGCCAAAGTACTAACACATGTGTCACTGTTCTGCCACAACTACTTCAAGACCTGCAAAATCTAGTTACTTCTGAATTTACACCTGGCCAATAAAACGGAGCTTTAAACAAACTTAAAACAAACTCTAAGGCTCGACAGCGAATGTATGATGCGCGCAAGAAATTGGGCGAAGGTGTCTTCGTACAAGAAACACTGACAAGGTTCCGTGAAAATCTTGGATACCAGGCTCGTCAACTTGTGCGTGACAACAAACTTGTAAAGACATGGATTGCAGGTTGCAATATTTATGCAATAATGAATGTAAAAGGCAGTGAGACAAAGATACTTATAAAAGACTTAGAGGCAATCCAGAGTATAATGAATGGTTTAGTTCCTATGTAAAAGTCAGCCATAAGCAGCTGTCATGAACTGTCAAAGTTTTGTTTACATTTTATCATTATACATGATGACCTGCTAGATACAGTGACTAAGTTACACATGTGAGCACAATATGACCTGAGACATAAGGGGTCATTATCATGTAATTTGACAGGTCCAGTGTATGTATTTAACACACAACCCTAAGTGTCACGTTTTGCATGCATTTCTGACTTGTTAATACTTTATTGAATGAATAACTGTAACCGTACATAAATGAGATCAAATTCTTTCACAGGTGATTGCCTAAACAAATAGCTTCGTAAAAACTTACCCAGGGCAATCCAATTCATAAATTCCTTTCACGCACGTGTCGTAATATAGATCCGTGTGCACATATTATCCACTCAATAATAAATTGCGTCCATGAATATACAGAAAATCAACCCATTTCAATTAGCATTTTAAATGTAACATGTTGTATATGTTGCTTTTAAAAAAAAAATTGCTTGACATATATTTCTCATTGCCTGCCAGGTCGTAATAGTTCGAAGAATGTCAAACATGGTATACACCTTAAAAATCCCGTGAAAATGTTTTTCAAAGATCAACATTACAATGACCCCCGCCCTCAGTTGCGGTTCAGTGAAATTTATTTGCTGGATATACATTTCTCTTTTACCTGCCAGGTAGATCGTTATAGTCGAAAAGTCCGACTAATAAATATTCCTGTGAAAACATTTCTTTTTCTAATTTCTTCATTACAATGACCCGACACTCAGTTGCTGTATAGGGGTGTTGTATTTGTATTTTTTATATAGTGTTGTCAACATACAATACGTATAAGCACTTTATTCATGTAGTTGTGTGCGTGCGTGTTGTGCGTTTATGTGCGTTCATGTTTAATACGTATGTGTGCGTCCGTGCGTGTGTGCACATGAATATGCATGTATTTTGTATATAGTGTTGTTAACGTTCGTACGTATAAGCACTTTATTCATGTAGTTGTATATATGTACATGTGCGACTTTATATGTTTGTGGATATGTACATGCATATATGTATTGTCTGAGAATAACCTTCTATTGAATGAGACGAATGGCGATCTTGGCACTAGTTTACAGCAAGGGAGGTAATCCTGTACATGCTTATTATGTGTGTGTGTGTGTGCGTGTATGTGGGCGTGCGTGCGTGTGTGCTTTGATGTTTTATACGTATGTGTGCGTGCGTGCGTGCGTGCATGTATGTGTACACATGTAGGATTGTATGTGTTATCACTGAATATTGTGCGAATGATAAATGTACAGTTTTGAAAAACAGAAATAAAATAATTCCTATTTTGTATACACATGTAGGATTGTATGGGTTATTATTGAATATTGTGCCAATGATAAATGTACAATTTTTGAAAAAGAGAAATTAAATAATTAATTCCTAGTTTGTATATAATATACATAATATTATTTTGTCATGTTAATATATATTTACACATTTCTGTGATCATACAGCTTAGTTAGACATGTATAATTTTCTCTTCTTGAATCAATCAGTTAATAACCTATCGCCGTACTCATTTCTGTTAATCATTCTCTATGTTTAATTAAACAAATTAGTTATTAATTTGTTATTTAGTTACAAAGGTCATTAGAAATGTACGACATATATAACACTGGACTATATAAAATATACTAAGTCAGCATTTACGAACTTTTGCACAAATTCATTTGAACTCATAATCTCATGATATTTAATTATAACAAGTAATGATACCATTATTAATATTTTACTACACTGCAATACTTAAATATTTTCAAAATGAATCAGGTATTATTTTTGCAAATATCAGCACATCACGTTAAAGAGTATTTTAGAGTTATTAATCAAGCAATCTCATTGCTACAGTAGGAAGTTGTATGATTGATTAGGTAACTGAACGTTACTGTAAAACTTGATGTTGTATTGCTTTTTTCTTAATTCATATCACTTGTTTCAGTAATTCAGACTTTCGTTTTAATAATAGTACACACGATAGTCGATTTGTTGTTTTGAACATTTGCTACTTATTATTCTCCCCAGTTGTTTAGTTTATTTTCTTTCTTTTTTTCTATTTAGAAAGTTATCATGTTTGTTTTCATCTGTATAATGCTTGTATATGTTTGCCCTTCTGTGCCCATTGTTGCTTACCTACCGTCGCCACACATATTTTTGTTCAAAGACACATTTTTCACACACCCTTTAGTCCTTTGGTCGTTTTGCATTAGTAATGATTTTATAATATATCCTCATGGGTAATGACTTAGACCTATGGAGAGCGACCATTGGACTATATTACAGTAGTCGACAGCCAAATCCCAAATCGTATACCTTTCATAAATACCCGTTAAAAGATTTTCTTATGATACTGAAATGTTTAAAACATCGATTAATTAGTATCATTCAGACATTGACAACTTCTGTTCTGCGTCTAAAGTTTACACTGTTCACCGTTTTAATATTTTGCCAATTTGAACATTTATTGTCTGATCGGTTTGACTATAAACACTGTGTGTAATATATTTTTTATTCTTATTATGCGTGATTTATTGATTTATCTGGGGATATAGAACTTAACCCGGGACCAACTGATGGTAACAACCAATGTTTCTCATTATTGCACCAAAATATTCGTAGTATTAGGAATAAGTTTGACTTTATCAAAGATAATTGCTTAGATTATGACATATTATGTTTCACTGAAACCCATATTATGGTTGATGTCCGTGACGATTTATTGGTTTTAGAAGGTTTTAATAAAATGTATCGTAAAGACTGTTCATCACATTCAGGCGGGTTGTTAGTATATGTTTCTTCTGAAATAATTTCATCTAGAGTCGTGGAACTAGAACACATTGTTCCTGAATCAATTTGGATTGAAATCAAAGATCAAAGTCAATCTTTTATGGTATGCACTATTTACCGACCTCCACACTATGCAGTTGAATTCTGGGACAGGGTTAATATATGTATTGAAAAAGTATTGGAAACACAAACTAATATTATCATCTTGGGGGATATAAACGAAGACCAATTAAATCCATGTAACCATAAATTTCGAGATATACTATCATTCAATGACATGACCAATATTATCAAAGAGCCAACACGTGTAACTAACACTACTAGTACATTGTTAGATCCTATCGCCATTTCGAACCAGATAAAATGTCTTGATTCAGGTGTTTTTGAAACACCTGCTCAAATAAGTGACCATTACGGTACATATGCATTTTTAAAAAGTAATTTCTGTGTAAACAAACCTTTCAAACGAAGAGTTTGGAATTATAAGCGAGCTGATTTTAATACATTGAATAACCTAATTTTATCGACGGACTGGTCAAAATTACTTAACGGCTCTGTAAATTCAGCTGCAAATTCTTTTAATACAAAATTAATCGTGTTGGTAAAATTATGTATCCCAAATAGTCTTGTCACAATCCGGCCAAAAGATAAGCCATGGTACAACTCTGAGATTCGACATATTTCACGTAAACGTGACAAACAAAAAGTAATGGCTCTCAGCTCAGGTAATATATCTGATTGGCAAAATTATAAAAAACTCAGAAATAAGGTAAATAACATGAAAAAACATGCTAAAGAACTATTTTATAATAATCTTGAATACTCAATATGTGAAATGCACTCATCTAATCCACGCAATTATTGGAAAACTATCAAAATGCTAATTAAGGATAATTCTAAAAGTTGTGACACAGTACCACCACTCATTAACACTAATAATTCGTATTCTGTGTCTGATGTGGATAAAGCTAATACTTTAAATGACTATTTCATATCAATTTCATCAATTGATGATTCTCATGTAAGTCTACCAGCATTTAGGTCAAAAACTAACACCATCTTAAGTGACTTTAATATCACGGAAACAGAAATAACGGATATTTTAACCATTTTAGCTTTAAATAAAGCCACTGGACCTGATGAAATTAGTCACCGTATGTTAAAGGAAACTTCTAAAACGATTTGTCGTCCCCTTTCTATATTGTTCAATCGGTCACTTCAAGAAAATGAATATCCAAATGCTTGGAAATTAGCCAATGTAATGCCTCTGTTTAAAAATGGAGCAAAAGACTCCCCATCTAATTATAGACCAATTTCCCTTATCAGCTGTGTGGGGAAGGTAATGGAGCGCGTTGTATTTAAACATATTTATAATTATTTACATACAAACAATCTAATATATGAAAAGCAATCTGGTTTCTTACCCGGTCATTCCACCGTTTATCAACTAATTGACATTTACAATCAAATATGTAAAGCTATTGATGAAAAAAAGTCTACATGCATGGTATTTTGTGATATTTCAAAGGCATTCGATCGTGTGTGGCATAAAGGTTTAATTTTCAAACTTTGTCAACACGGAATATTAGGCAATCTAATTAAATGGATAACTAACTATTTGACAAATCGAAATCAAAGGGTCTTTGTCCAATCTTCCTTTTCAGAAATAAAATACTTAAATTCAGGTGTACCACAAGGTTCTGTTCTAGGACCGCTATTGTTTTTAATTTATGTAAATGATATTGCTGATTCTTTAATTAGCACAACTAGACTTTTTGCTGACGATAGCTCTCTTACAGTATCTACATCGGACACTAAATACATGGAAACTGTAATTAACAACGATTTGCGAAAGATCTCTATTTGGGCAAAACAGTGGCTAGTCAATTTCAATCCGTCTAAAACGGAAGTTATGTTCTGTTCTCTGATAGAGAGACAAATGCCAGCTTTACTTTTTAATAATACACAGCTTACATACGTTGACCACCATAAACATCTTGGAATAACATTTAGTAATGATGGGACCTGGCATGAGCATATTTCAAATATCGTATCTTCAGCTTCCAAAGTTCTCGGTTCAATGAGATTGATGAAATTTAATTTGAAACGCAAAACTCTAAACCAAATATATATATCTTATCTTCGACCTATATTAGAATATGCATCAATAGTATGGGATAATTGTTCTATTTATGAAAAGCATACTCTTGAAAAAATACAATATGAAGCCGCAAGAATCGTAACGGGTCTCACACGTTTTGTATCTATAGAAAAGTTATTAAATGAAATTGGTTGGGTTTCTTTGGAAGATAGGAGAAAAATACAAAAACTTATTTTAGTTTATAAAGAAAAAAATGGAGACTTACCTAGCTATTTGAACGAAATATTTCCTTCAGCTATATCCGATTCAAACCCTTATAATTTAAGAAATAACTCCAATTTTGTAACATTATCCAGACGTACAGAATTGTACTCAAGGTCAATTATTCCTTCCGCACTTAAACTATGGAACGAACTTGATATATGTCTTCGTGAATCACCTTCACTTTTAACCTTCAAAAGCAAACTGAAAGAGCATTTTAAACCTCAATTTGTACCCAAGTTCTTTTTGTACGGCGAAAGATACCTAGCAGTTCAACATGCCCGTTTAAGAAACAATTGCAGTAACTTAAACGCTGATCTATATATTAACCATCTAAGGGATAATCCGATTTGTATTTGTGGAAATGAATTTGAAGATGCAGAGCATTTTATTTTCCGATGTAACCGTTTTAGGAATGAAAGGCATCAGCTTTTTACCAATACTCGTGAATTTCACCCCTTAAGTACACGAAAATTGCTGTTCGGCAATTCAGATGTCTCTATCGATCAAGATCAATTTATTTTTCAAGAATTTCAAAAATATATCAAAAACACTCAACGTTTTCAAATCGAGTAATTTATTAGACAAGTTTGTTACACGTAGCTGTCGGTGCTTTAATTCGAACAATATGTTGGGCGATTGTAGGGTTTCAATAGAGATGGGCCAGCAGGGCAGGATTATCAGGCGGGGGTTTTCCCCCTCCATTTTGTTTTCACCTTTTTGTGTTATTTCTTTCTAAAGTTTCTATTATTATTTTTTTTTAAAATTCACCCATATTACAAATGTTATTATATTTCATTCCGGTATACATACTATATCAATATTGAAGGTATGGAGAGAACTGTAACTAATGTTGTTATAACTTGTAGTTCAATCCATTTGCGTATGTTATATATAAATATGTATTATCATATGATGTTCATTCTCTGTAACATAAGTAATAAAATATGTTTTTAAACTAACTAAAACGGAGCTAATACCTTATCACAACTTCTCCGAATTTCTAAATGTCCACCTTTTAACGACTCGTGTGCCATCTTAATAACCCTTTCTCGACACTTCTTTGGAACTACCACCTGGTATTCTGTGTTCTGGTCCTTAGACTTATGTTCACTGTATAGCAACTGATTTTTATATACAAATCTTACCTTTCCACCCCTTACACATCCTGACTTGACCATCGTCAGCTTTCTCTGTCGTGCTGTCCAAGGTGACGTCCTTTTCCTGCAACTCAATGAACTCTGACCTTGTTATATCCAAAATCTTACCTAGAACGTTTAACTTCCGGTATGGCTTCGCTTCGTCTCTCGCTTCTTCTGTGCTCTAGTCTGTACTGCATTCACATCTTCTGGTCCTGGGTAACTTTCCCCTGGAATATAACCAAATCATACAACGGTGATTCGATACATAACGCCTCCGCTTTACCCTTGAAATACCGCGTTTGTACGTCTAATAACGCTACACGAAAGGAATGTTCGGACCCATCAATGTACTTACAACATCGTTCTCCTCGTAAATATTGGTCATCTTGAACTAAATTTGTTCGTACCATTGCGCAAGTTGTTCCCATATCTCTCATGACCTTGACCTTCGTCCCATTGACCCTACCTTCCTTCATCGGACAATTGCTTGCCATACGAGGGACGGTCATTAAATAGGTGCACAACACCCATAACGTTTTTTTGACATTTTTTTTTCAATTTTCTTTTTTACTCCTTCTCGAAGTATTCTCCTTCTTCCTTTATACACTTTTGCCAACGGTGTGGGAGCTTTCTGATGCCCTCTGTGAACCAAGATGTAGGCCTACGTCGAAGGTACTGATTTACAGCCCCAATCAATGCCTCTCTGGTGGCATATTTCCTCCCAGCAAGCATTTTCTTAAATTCTGGAAACAAATAATAGTCACTAGGAGCAGGTCAGGGCTGTAGGGGGGATGTTGAAGAGTTTCCCACGTGTATGTCTTCAATAAATCGACCGTTTTGGCAGCAATATGGGCTGGGGCGTTGTCATGCAAAAGGATCGCATTCTTCATTCGAAGTCTTGGTCTCAGTTTACGCAAATTTTCATTCAATTTTGGCAAGACAACAACAAAATAGAAGTTTGCATTGACAGTGCGACCTTTTGGAACATAGTGCCTCAAAAGAACACCTTTATAATCCCAGAAAATGATGGCCATGACTTTCCCAGCTGAAGGTTTGAACTTCTTTTGGGGCGGAGATCCAGCTCTTTTCCATTGTTTAGACTAAACTTTTGATTCAGGCTCAGAGTGATGAATCCCTGTTTCATCCCCAGTTATGATATGGTTCAAAAAGGTATCACCTTCCTTCTTATAACGAGCTAGATGATCTTTAGAAATTGTCTTCCGATTTGCTTTTTTGGTGACAACTGTTTTGGCACCCATCGAGCACTTACCTTGCTCATCCCCAGGTGGTCCCGAAGGATCTTAAATACGGACCCTTTTGTAATGCCAAATCTATTAGCAACCTCTTGCAGGGTGACTCGCCTATCTTTCATGATGAAGTCTTCAATATTTTGACCATTTGTGGGGTCACTGTGGTACTAGGTCTCCCTTGCCGAGACCTATTTTGCACGCTTGTTCTACCCCCACGAAAACGAGCTACCCACGAATAAAGCGTCCTACGTGACATGCACGCATCTCCAAACCTATTTTGAAGTCGTTTCAAAATATTAACCCGCGTTTCCTCTTCTTCAAGAAGAAACTTTATCACTGCACGTTGTTCTTCATACGTTGAGTCCATGTCACCATGTATACATACCATGTACAAATGACCGGTTTTGATATAATATTTTGTACCAATTGAAAATTATTGTTGCATATAATCGGTCAAGGACTAAACTACCTTGAACTATGCTGGAACTCTTTCCAGTTCCCGTGCCAACTCCTGTTCCTGTAATCGCTGTTCCTCTTTCTTTCCAGTTTCCGTGTCAACTCCTGTTTCTATAATCGCTGTTCCCTCTCCTGGAGTCGCCGTTTCCTCTCCTTGGCTTGTTCCTCTTGAACGAAGTTCCTCAGTTCTTCACCTGCAAATCCAATTCTTTTCCCTAAATTGTTCACTCCTTAATACTAGACATGACTATTCTAGACGTATATAACACACTATAAATAAAACAACACTATAGCAATCTACAGCAATAACGTATCTGAAATATACTTCCAATATAACACTGTGCCTTTATGCACCACTCATTAGTATTACATAACACTAAACAACATAACAACGACTTAAATCTACTTTATAGACCGAAAACTACGTTATGGCTCTAAAGCTACGTTATGGAGTTTAAAAGCTACTTACTCCACACTAATACCAATATTCTCCACTAAATATACGTGTCTTCAACACCGAATCTCATAATACACATAACACACTACTGTTCACTATAGAACACTTAAGTATATATAACCTTCAGTGTAATCACCACCGTAAAAAAACCCAAACAGTCTATATTAATTATACCTATAAAAAGTATGATTCCCCTTACATTTAAATGTATTCACTTATACCACAAAATGTCAAATTTAAGTTTCAAAACTATTAACGTAATTATTCAAAAAATAATAATGCATCACAGTCCAGTCCAGTTCAATTCACTTACGACCCTTCCGGTAGACAGACCACCCTACCCTCAGCCTCCGTGCATGACTACGGAACGCTTTTTACGGCGCAGCTGTGGTTCATCATCGGGTCACAGGGTATTACAATATTACGACTCACCCCAGGTACCCGGTATTGGCTGTCTGATGTCCTTCTTTTTCCTGTCACAGGGACACAACCCACCTCCGGATCGTCGTGACTGGAAAAGTAATCATAGTTTTTTAAAAATAAACTATGACTTGTAAAATTGAATACTTTATGGAGGAATCTTTACATTATCTGTCACTTATTTGTTGTCGCCGTTTAAATTCCACTTCTGACACCATTGTAACAAGATGGACCAAGTGGAGACAACTCACCAAGGGAGAATTAAGAATAAATCAATTTACAAATTTATTTACAACAAGATGAATATATATACAATGAAAACAAATGACAAAGTAGAAATATCAACGTTTTAATCATGTTTTAAAATGAAGTTAACTACACGTTTGATGGAATCACTTTTCTTCTAAGTAAACATTAAACTGTTCGGTTTTAATCAGACTAAATATCTGTATTTGCTATATCACACGCTATTTTATATCTCAAAGCTACCTTCTGGTACAGTTCCCGGCACTAATACTTCACTTCCGCGTTATATTGCAATCCCCTCATTAGCGGTCGTCCCGGTACCACACATACTTCCGGTGACGTAATTCATACGCGACGCCCGCTCGCACGATCCTTTCCGGCGATGGCCCAAGTCCCGGTATTACACATCCGGTGACGTTATCTGCCTAGCTATCTGCATAACCAGACCCTCTTGCATAGCGTCTCCGTGGTTACCGTCTGATCTGTCGCCCAAATAGCGAATGCTGTCGTTCCCGTGTCCTATGACGCGTTCCCAACCTACGACCCTGGAGACCAAGCTCCCGACAATACGCTCTACATGCTCTATCTACGCTCCTAGCGTATACGGCTACAACATATATACCCAGTCTTACAATGTTATCACAACATGTATTTTATAATAGCACTAAGATATCACCATACTTAATAACTGATTGCAAAGCAATCTTTATTTAGAATAAATAAACCCGAATTCTAAACCTTCTTCGAATAGACATTATGCTAAACTTTAAAAAAACGTGTAAAACAATTACAGATGTAATTTATCGACAATGAAATCTCACATTTCTAGATGTAATGGCAAAATTACAACATAATAATTCAACCATAGACTGAATGAATAATTGGTTTTACATCCCGTTAACACATTATAGGTTATAATGCTACAGCGACCTTAGAGTGATTGAATAATAATGACAATATGAAAACCAACCTCAGAGAGATTTATACTGCACACTAAACAATAACCGTTTATTCAATAACGTAATGACAGTTAGAAACCTCCGTAGAAAAATACATACAATCTGAATCGCGTATTCCATTTACTATCTACAGAACAACTGGCATTATCCATAATGTAAATATATGCCCCTATAATCTTATCAGACAATAATTTGCTAAAATATTCTGACGTTTGAAAACGTACAAGATCCTGCTAACTATCTATGGCTTTTACCGGCAGATATTTACTTCAGAACAATAATTTAAATATTACAATAATTTACAACAAATAAAATAGATTTGACTTTCCCCTTACCGTTATGGTATTAGTATTGGTATATTTTTTTCTTTTTCATATGGTATTGGTCACTAACTATCCTGGATAATGGCTTGCGATCATGTGACAAGTTCTTATGATTTCGACACCCATATATACAGTCCTTACACGGATACCTGGTGGAACACGCCATCCATGCAAATGTCATGTTACTCGGACTGTTCGGACTGCACGTAGGGTCGTAATTTTGAACTCTATATCTTATATAAAAAATCTATACATTTATTAGGCCCGCACTGGTTAATACTGTCAAATTTACTCATAATACACAGCTTGTAAAATCATAACTTTCTTAATAGTTGATGAATTTTGATGAAATAAACGCCAAAACAACTTATTCTTTATCAATACAATCTATGAAAACTCAGGGGGAAATGAAGCCCCGACAAACACAGTTAAAAACTCTAATAAATATGAACTCAGTTTGTTACACATTTACATACACATATATATAGACATCGTGTTTTTACGAGTTTTTAAGATTACATGTACATGAGGTTATTGTATTCATCCTAACAACATTGATAGTATACAGTGTATTTATTATTTATCCTAACAACATTGATAGTATACTGTGTATTTAGTTTTCTCTATTTGGGTCTCAAACGTCAAAGATGGACGACTCTGCTTTTTAGATTTAAACAACATGTAATAAGTGCTTCTTGGGGCATTGCCCGTGTTTAATCCATGACCTAAACCAGTAAGATCGTAGCAGTGTAACGTCTTGAAATGGATCTTTCCATGGAATGCTCCGCTAGTTTTACTCTAACATTATACATAGACCACTACTAATCCTAGTGTTTTGTTAAACAATCTGAGTATGTAGATTTTACTGTATTCACTTTAAACCTTAGTCGTTACACAGTTCCGTCCGGTGTACATTTTTCGTTTTTAGATAATTATGAATGAAGCCATGGAAATTGAAACAAACGTATTTGAAGTAGTATATCCCATACCAATATGTTTAAATGTCAATTTCCCTTGATGCCATATTAATCATGTTTATTGCGGATATGCGACAGCCAAGATGGCCATCCTGGTGATGAGTTGGTGATGAGTTCGTTTGATTTGGAGAATTGAATTGAAAAAAAAACATTATTCAGAGCTTACTATTGGACAATTCGGAATTTGTGTTATATATAAATAATATCTGATTAATATCTGGTTTTCGTGAACATCCTAACCTGAAGATATTGGAGCTCTTTCATTAAAACATATGTAATAGCATATTTCCTTCGTATGAATTTAGTTAACCTGAGCTAAAGCTCAAGAGCCACAGCTGTTATGACTCCCTCTATGCCCATTTTTCGTCCGTCCGTTCACATTTACTTAAACAACCAAACCGACTTAAACCAAATGTCATATAAATGATCGTGGGGAGAAGCCTTACCAAGTTTGTACACATTAGGTTAATGACCATGCAGGATCGCCACCGTTATTAAACAAAGTAAATATAGATATACAAATCGAATGGGAAAAGCAGCATTCAAGGACGGCAGTCAACCACAACACACAGAAACAAAGAACAAATTTAAAGATGAATAAAAGGCCAAATAAGACATAACAAACACAAAAGGGTTGACAATAGGGGTACCGCCTTGGAACGGTCAGTGGCAAAAAAGGCCGCTGGGGATTTAAACTATTTTTAAAAATATTGCAAGCTTTTTATGTGGATATATGGGACATATATAGATGTAGATATATAGGGAACACTGAACACAAATCATTCTTGCACAATCAACTGGGCCAATTGCATTGATTTTAGATCACATTTAGATCACATTTTTAAAAAAAATATTTTACGTTCAATTTGTTTAATAACGGCGACAATCCTGGTTGGCCATTATGTGCGTACATACTTTGAAAGGCTTCACCCTAAGAACACTCCTATCACATTTGGTTTAAATATGTCAAATAAACGGGTTGATATGATTTTCGTGAACATAAATACAATGCAAGTAATCACAAAAGGTTAAACAAATATTTGTACCATTACTTTTGCCAGTCAGGTCATAGTTTCGGTAATATCACATTAAAACAAAAGCTAAACAATCATATTACACCTCATTTGCATATTCCACTCTTTGTTTAATGTGACGTCATCCGGTCCATAAAGTTGCTAATTACATACCTCACTAAAATTAGTAACACATTTTAGTAGAAAAACAATGATTATCAGTCCTGTTTCTAAGTCCATAATCGGCACACTGTGCCATTATGGATTATGGAAAATCGGCACAGTAGCAACAGACTGTCATATAATACAAATACGTCATATTGGCGCGCTATGGCTCAGGAGCGGACGTTGAAATCTCAACTGCAGTTTCAATGTTCACGCCTGGTAAATAAACGTTTGAAGCTTTGAAATATATCATTAAAGCGAAAGACAAGGGAGAAAACTAACTTAACGTAAATTATTAATTTAATATAATGTATTTATCTGCCAAATAAGTGTGTGCATCTTATGCTACTTGTATGTTTAATGTACACCGTTTTGTAAACATGTCGACATATTTTTTCATAAAGGTGCACTGTTTGTTCTTATTCTTCTTCTCCATCTATAGTAAGGTATGTAATAAAAAGGCAAATATACGGCCGTGGTGTGCCTTTTGTCGATAATGGCACACCTAGTGCATGGCCCTCGGGCTAAAGCCCTCGGGCCAATACGACACTAGGTGTGCCATTATCGACAAAAGGCACACCACGGCCGTATATTAACCTCTAAATATTGACCGGGCACCCGGTCCGATAGCTATATTAACGGACGTTGAATAAAACGACGTCAAAATAAATCATAAAAAGTATTGATTTAATTTGTTGGTCAGATTCGGTATAATAAAACAAATAATGTATGGTGCTTCGGTCCATATGAAGTTTATGGACTGGGCAGTCAGACCTAGAACGTTATATGGACCTCAGCTTCGTTTCGGTCCATATAACATTCTAGGTCGCTGAGGTCCATATAACGTTCTAGGTCTGACTGCCCAGTCCATAAACTTGCATATGGACCTCAGCACCATACATTATCTGTTAAATATTGCAGCTCTGTGTTTAAATGGATGAAAAGCTTGCAGACATCATATCCACTCGATCTTAATGATACTATTTATCATACTAGGGAATATTCAACAGAGCCTAATATTGGCATTTTCTATATTTGCTATTTGAAAGCATAACTATTTGAAAGTGTAATATCAAACGGAAATCACGTGTAACAATGTCAGTCGCTTACCTACACACTATTTTAAACAGTCCGGAAAGCACTCAATGTTTTGACTTCGTACTTCCTTGTCATTTTTTTTTGCTTCAGTTGATCGACGCGGAAGCACTTTTATTTGTATAGATCCTTTATATAACACTGCTTCCATATTTCAAAGACATACGCAACATGTTCTCAAGGAATCGAACCACTTCAGATATTTTCTAAAAATGCTTATTTTATTGACATACATATTTCAAACATTCGGAATTTACCGTTATTTGCTGTAAGTAAAAAACAACACACAATTAAAAAAATATTTTCAACTAAAACACACTAGTTTCTGACGTTAACATAGAAAACTACATCATAAGAAATGTATCTGTAAAAGTGCCACATTTTTGCGATGCTCCGGCTGGTCATGTCATTACTGGTAATTTCGATATTATATGCAGTATTCGTCGATTGCCTTCTAAAGGTCCGAGTTGTCTTCTAAAGGTCCGAGTTGTCTTCTAAAGGTCCGAGTTGTCTTCAGTGATTAATTTGGAGGATCTTAGTATAAAATGGTGTCTTAGAGAACATGCGGACCCGAACTCCCTTTCTGCTTGGAAAATGTCAATTCTTAAAATTATAAATGCCCGCATTAGCGTTTATACAGCTAACCCCTCTTTACTTCCTCCGAGATCTAGATTTTTGTTTCATTTCAAATTGGGAAACAAAGCATTTCGTAACTTCGTATTAATATCTGTTGATAAAGCAGCTAATAATGTTATCATTATTTGTCGCCTTCATTCCGTCAATATATTATTTTTGGGACTCGAGAGCACTCATTCGTATACTCCAGGTCAATCTACTAACTTAAAGGATGATTTACACTGTCCCGTTTTATTGAGATGACAGTAGGGTAAGATTACTGCGGTTTGGTGCATCATGGAATCAGATTTTTGGCCGCTGACCAAGACAGCCCTATTGTCAGCCCTTTTATGTCGAGATTTCATATCTTGCCTTTTATTTATGTTTTTAACTATTGTTTGTTTTGTGCGTGTTTTCGGTTGACTGTGGACCTTGAATGCTAAATTTCCTGTTCGACTTTTATATCTACTTTTATATTGGAACGGAACATTCTATTTAAGCGCGTTTTTTTCAATTTTCATGGCTTCATTCCTATCTAAACTTGATATGTATCCACGGACATAGATGCCCCCGCATCTATAATAAAACTGATTTTAGATACCAAATCGTATATTTAATTGATAAACGTCCTCGTGATTAAGAGAACGGTTTACAGCTCAGCAACACGGACAGCCCAATGACTAAATTATGTTAATTGACCTCTAATTCTTGCATTTACATACACATATGTAGACATTGTGTTTTTACGCATTTACATACACATATGTAGACATCGTGTTTTCACGAGTTTTTAAGATAACATGTACATGAGGTTATTGTTTTCATCCTAACAACATTGATAGTATACTGTGTATTTATTTTTCTCTATTTGAGTCTCAAACGTCAAAGATGGACGACTCTGCTTTTTAGATTTAAACAACATGTAATAAGTGCTTCTTGGGGCATTGCCCGTGTTTAATCCATGTGTGGTTCCCGGGGACCCCGTTTGGTTACGGGGCGACGAATAGGGCCACTGCAGATCCCTTTGGAGGGGTAGGCAGAGGGGTAGAATCCACCCAAATTCATGTTCATTTTATCATTTTTTGTTCATGTTCATTAAAGGTCTTCATCATGATCCCTGTATTGTTTCAGGTGCCATCTCGCTCACCTCAAAAATCACCTCATTGGCAGAAAAACAATAAACGTGGCTCCAGCGTAAATGGAGTTTCTACGATAGAATTTGCAGCAACTCTGCAGTTCAGGGTGAGAAGGTTCTAGGCCCATTTTCCATATTTTATCTCGATGTACATGGAGGATGAGCCTGCCTGGCATGTTCATGCCTGTTAGGCGCCATATAACTGTTATATCTGGGCTATTCATGTGGGTATAGTAGGTTATACTAATAGTCCAGTATAAGTTTATAAATAGTTTATTATCGTATCACTCTGTACGTTTCTCCGTACTATATTTATTTATGGTCCTGAAAATACATACATATAATAATAAGTAGGATTACATATATTTAACATATTAACAATAATACATGTCAACTTTGCAGTAACATAATTTAGTCAAACATTGCTAAATAACGAATTGATCCACTCATATATTTACTTAATATAGAGATGCTGATATATTTCCTAGAGTAATATTTATGTCAGAGCTTAATACAATAGTAATATACATACAAATATGTTTACAATTTACAATGCAATAGCCTACAATTTCATAACCTACCTAGAGTTTGGCTCTAGAGGCCTTTTACATGCATGGCTTTGTTCACTCTCACAATCTGCTCACTGCAAATTAGAAGTGCATGCATTTGATTAGTTGTGCAAAATGTTAAAATAAATAACTAGATTGAAACAATCCAATTCAATCCAAGACAACTCCAGAAAATCTCAGAATTATCAATATACACAATAAAAGAGAAAAAGAGGGAAACAATACCTTCAATACAACTTTCAAGAAAACTCATGTCGACTCTAAGGTGTTTTTCCAAGATCTGACACAAAGACAGAAAGCGGGAAAATGCATTTCAGGTAAGCAATGATCTGATTGGTCACTTGTGTGGTCAGTTTATAGTGATGTGCATTGAAGCAGTGATTTGTATTAATTTGCTTACAGGTTTATTTTAAAGGTACACTGTCTATTTTATATATGATGAATACAAGTTTAGTTGTACATCAATTTACTTGTCGTAATGTAAGTTATATAATGTTAAGATTGTTATTTAAGATCATTATTAAGTGTGATTTCTACACCTAATAATTCACATACTACATACTTCCCCTGTCCTTGAAATGACGTCCTCGTCATTTATCAGGTACATGACAGCAATAAAATATTTATTTACAAATGACAATGATAAAATGAAACAACATATAGTTAACGTTCAGTTTACATATTGATTTATTTCCTTCTTATCAAAACGTTAACTGCTGATATCAACTATAATCATGTTGTTTTACAGCAAAGAAGAACACACACATAATTCAATATTTTATTTCTTCTTTCTCTATAATTGCATGATAACTTCACATGTATGGTATATATACAATTAAAATACATTTATATATGAACATATCATTTATCTTTCTTCTGTAACTTCATGATGAAATCACCCATTGTTATCCATTTAGGTGGTCTTTTATTCCGCGTGGATCGTCTTACAGGAACTTCTGCTCTTTCTTGAATAATCGGTGTTGTCCTATTATCGTCAGTTTTGTCTGAAATAGATTTATCGTTAGTACCCGTACTATGTGCAAACGGAGGTGTTATAGGCATATCATCTCCATGTTGATTTGCTGTCAACATTACAATACTGTCATCTCTAAGCAAGTTGGCCATATCTTGCTTTACTGCAAGATCCTGCTTAATGATATTCGTATTTAATTCAACCAAATCATTTTGTTCTGTCTCACTTACTCTATAATCTCTTTCAGAAACACGTATTTCAGAAATACCAGATTGACTAATATCTGATATATTCATTCCTGCGTCTTCTGCCATGATTACTTGTTTTACCTCTGTACTTATAGGAGTGTTACTATCAGAAATGCTAGTGTCTGTCATACTATCCAGTTCTGACATAACAGCTGCATTCATTTCCTCGCTCTGTTCTATCTCCTGTATGCTGTTTTGATAGTCAGATTCATCCACGTTTACCTCTGTAGAGTCGTCACTCTGAGGTTGATCGACTACTATATTTATCATATCAGTAGCATCATCAGAACTCTCCTTTTCCTCATATTCTTCATTGTTCTTGTTTTCCTCATCTATTTCATCACTACATTTCTTCTTTTCTTCAGAAGCCTCTGAGTAAATAATGGAAGTGTTGTCTTTGGGACAAGTTATCTTTACTCTGGGTCTTCTCCTGTGTTCTGGTTTTTCTGTTCCTGGAGGTGATGGTTCTATCTTAAGTTTCGATCCAATCGGTAGAAGTAAATTTCTATGTAAACGTCTTGGTTTTCCTTCACCGTTTTCCTTGACTAGGTCATAAACTGGTGTTTCTGGATTTGTCTGTTTCTGTACTATGTACACATCTGTTTCCCATTTATCTACAAGTTTATGTTTTCCTTCAAATGCTAGGATCCTGATCAATACTCGGTCTCCTGCTTGTAGTACATTTCCTCTAATCTTCGTGTCATAATTCTTTTTCTGTACTATTTGGGCTCTTTCTATAAATTTCTGTGCTGTTTCTTTCGAGTTCTGTACTCTTTCTTTCAGGTCCGCTATAAATTTGGTGTCTTTAGCCTTTGTTGTTAGACCAAATTGTAGATCCCCAGGGAGTATTCCAATTCTGCCACCAAACATTAGCTCAAAGGGAGAGAATCCAGTTGACTTGTGTTTGGTGCAGTTATATGCATAGACTAAGTGGCTTATATGTTTCATCCAGTCTTGCTTTCTGCTCTGGTTGTAAAGTGCCTATCATATTTATCAATGTTCTATTGAATCGTTCACACATTCCATTTCCCATAGGATGGTACGGTGTCGTTCTAGATTTTGTGATGCCATTGATTTTACAGATCTCTTTAATGAGTTTACTTTCAAAATTTGCTCCTTGATCTGAGTGTAATCTTTCCGGGTAACCAAAATCATTAAAATATGTAATAAGTGCTTCTGCTGTTGTTCTTGCAGTTTGGTTTTTTGTTGTAATTGCATGTGCAAACCTCGTAAAGTGATCTGTGATCACTAACACATTTTCAATACCACCTTTACATTTGTCAAGGGTTAAGAAGTCAATACACACAAGTTCAAAAGAATGAGTTGTGGTAATGTTGACAAGAGGGGCTTTGTCTAATTGTGAGTGTTTGAATAAAATACATCTTTCACAATTGTCTATATAATGGTGAACATCTTTGTTCATTCCAGGCCAGTAAAACCGTTCTTGAATGATTGAAAGAGTTCTCTCTATTCCTTGGTGGCCAATGTCATCATGAAACGATTTCAAAACTTGAGCAATAAAGGATTCTGGTAATACCAGTTGCTCCTTCGTTTCGTTCTGCATTATCACAGTTCTGTAGAGTACTCCTCTTACAAGTTTTAACTTGTCTTGTGTTTTAAGGATATCCATGTGTGGTTTTGTATTGGGTATATCTTTCCTTGTGTTTGTTGTATGGTTTAACTTGGCTTGTATCCATAGAAGTAATACAGGGTCATCCCTTTGAGCTTTTCTCCAATCACTTGTGGACATGGCGGACAATTCCATTTCATCAACTTGGACACTTATGTTGTCACATATATCGGGATTAACCGAAATGGTTTCAATTGGAGGGACTTGTACGGTATTACAAATAGCTTGAATGGTTTCAGAATTCATTACCTCGGGTTCCTTGGTAGGTAAACGAGATAGGGCGTCAGCATCTGCATTGCTTTTACCAGGCCGATAGACAATATCAAAGTCAAAAGCAGAAAGAGAGGCAAGCCATCGATGCCCTGTTGCATCTAATTTTGCAGAAGACAATACATATGTTAAAGGATTATTGTCAGTAAAGACAGTGAAATGCTGACCATAGAGAAAATCATAGAATTTTTCTGTAACTGCCCATTTTAAAGCTAAAAATTCAAGACGGTGTGCAGAATAATTCTTCTCGGACTTACTTAATCCACGGCTAGCATAACTAATCACTCGCTTAACGCCTTCCTGCTCCTGGTATAGGACTGCACCTAGACCACTACTACTTGCATCTGTATGCAGTTCAAAAGGTTCTGAGAATATAGCATAACCAAGAACAGGAGGAGAAGAGAGTATATCCTTAATAGTCTGAAAAGATTTCTCTTCATCTGGTCCCCAATTGAAGTTCGGTAGTGGCACTGAGGTTTTCTTCTTTCTAGTCTTTTTGGAATGCATGGATGGTGGTATAAGTTTAGTTAATGACTGTGTTATAGATGCATAATTCTTAATATACTTCCTATAATAACCAGCAAAGCCTAGGAATGATCTAACTTCCTCGGGTGAGCTTGGTTTGGGCCAGTTCTGTATCTTTTCAATCTTTGATGGGTCTGTTCCAATGCCTTCGGATGAAACTACATGGCCTACATAATGGACCTTGCTCTTGAAAAATTTACATTTCTTAGAGGCAAGTTTCAAGTTACATTCTCTCAATCGTTGTAGTACCAATTTGAGACGTTCCATGTGCTCTTCATATGTTCTGGCAAAGATAATTACATCGTCAAGATATATGATGCATATCTTTAAATTCATGTCACCTAAACACTCTTCCATCAACCTTTGATAGGTTGCAGGAGCACATGACAAGCCAAATGGGAGACGTTCATATTCAAAGAAACCAAGAGGACCAGCTGTAAAAGCGGTACGCTCTTTGTGACTTTCCTTTAATTCGACCTGATGGTAGCCACTTTTCATATCAAGAACAGAATAGTAACAACTGCCTGCCAAAGTATTCAGAATATCGTCTATTCGTGGTAATGCATAACTATCTTTCTTTGTAAGATTGTTCAGCTGGCGAAAGTCGACACATAGTCTAAGTTCACCGGTCTTTTTCCGTACCAATACTATATTTGAGGCCCAAGGACTGTGGGATTTTCGAATAATTCCACAGGCCAAGAGTTTCTGTAAATGTGCACGAACTTCATCAAACATGGAAGGGGGAATGGTTCTATATCTTTGTTTAAAAGGCGTGTCATCTTTAAGATCAATCTTGTGTTTTACAAGATTTGTAAATCCTATGTCATCATCACCTTTAGAAAAGATGTCTTCAAATGAAGAAAGCATGTTAACAGCTTCGCTATATTGGTCAGGTGTCAAGTTATCTTTGTCTATCTCAATATCATTCAAGAAAGAAACTTGTTCTTGATCTGAACCCTCTTTACTTGAACTCAGATGTCCTTCTTCAATGGAAACTGGCTGAAGTTGAGCGATAATACTCTTAGCTTCCAAAACAACAGTCTGTGACGATACATTTGAGATAGGAACAATAATGGGTAAATATCGTTGACCATATGAAATCACCATAGGACTAACCTCAAGATTCTGAAAAGAACTCTCAGAACAAGGTTGTACAATAGCACATGTATCCCTGTATGGTAATGACTTATCACACATACACGAAACATCAACAGTCTTGTTTGGTGGAATAATTACACTTGTAGAACACTTAAGAACACCAAGTGTGTTCTTGTGTTTTCTCAAAGACCTTTCTTGTAACACTAAACATCTAAAAGATAAAAACCAAGGGGTATGCAGTGGTGCTCTCTGTAAAAACTGTTTCCCATATTGTTTTTCACAAAGCACAATAAAATGGTCCAATAGATTTGTTCCAATCAAAACAGGTGTGTTCTGACTAAAAGAACTATCAGGTACAATTAAAAACAAGCCCTCAATAGAGGAAGAAAGTGGCAATCCAGGTGAATTCATATCAACTTGTATGAATCCTGTATAAGGTAAAGATTGGCCATCAGCACATTCAATGTTTAAAATATCCTTTAATGGTTGAATTTTAAAATCTGATAAAAACTTGGAATGAAATTCCTCAGAAATAGTACTAACTGTACTTCCAGTGTCCAGCAAAGCCTTCGTATCTACACTATGAACAGAAATATCGACAATGTTGGAGCTACCTACTAGTGTTGGGTCATTTGTATTCTCGCTTTTTCTAGCACCTATGGTTGACCCCTCCCCATAGGTGCCCTCTGGTTTAAAGGATGATTATTTTGGGTTCTTCTGTTTGCTTGGGGATACCAATAGTGATCTAACAGAACACGACAACCAACTTGAATATGTCCTTTCTGTCCACAGCGCCAGCATATGATGTCATCCGCTTGATTCTGCAATCGTCCTAGGGGTGGAGGTGGGGTTGGGTAGTTAGGAGGTGGCGGTGGGTACTGAGGGTTTGTAGTTGGGTACTGGGGGGTTGTAGGTGGGGTAAATTGTTGGGCTGGTATTTGGTTTGCATGATAACGAGGGACATACTGACTTGGTATGGGTGGCTGGGGTATGGCATAGTCAGGAACTCTGTATTTAGGACTAGGTTTGCTATAATAATTCTTCTGACCTTGACCTGTATTAAAGTCAGCCTGTTGACGAAACGTTTGACTAGGTGTATTTTCTGATTTTTTTAAACTGTCTACATCAGCTTTAAGATTTAATAGAATCTTTTCTATGTTTTCATATTTTTCATCTTTCACCGTTGTAGATTTACAAGTCAGTGAGAGGTCTTTAACAATATACTTTTTCTGTTGTTGTTCAAGTTTCCTAATCTCTACCCTCAATATGTCAAAATCATGTATACTGTCATATTTATGTCCACTTATATCTTTAAGTGACTTCTTCAGACCTGAATAGAATTGATTTCTCAACATCTCATTAGACTTAGCTGAGTCTGCTTGACCTAATTCAATTGCTTGGGACATAATTTGTTCTAGCCTTAATGACCAAGTTGCAACATCTTCCTTTTGTTCCTGTTCCGCTGAATAAAAACGAGATAATATATTGGATTCATCTTCAACGCAACCATATACTGACTGAAATTTCTCAATTATTGCACTAACGGATGGATTATACCCTAATCTCATGATAATGTTCTTTGCTTCCCCTTTAAGCGACCTTCTTATGGCTTCGTTTATTGTTGTCTCATTGTATTTGCCTTCTGACATTAAACATCTCACTTCATATCTCCATTGCCAATATGTGGCCTCGCCTTTATTGGTATTGTCACCATAGAATATTGAAAGTCTTGGGGTCTGAAACTGGGCTTTAATAGGTTGTTGTAAAAATATGGGAGGTTTATGATGCTGCTTGCTTGGTTCTGGATGTTCTGTGTATTTGGATGGAGACGGGGTATGCACTCTGGGTGATTGCTCAGAGGTGTATTCTTGCATCCAATCAATTAACTCTTCTGGACTATTTAACTTATGTTTAACATTTAGGGCCTTAAATGCAGCTAACAAATTATGTTCCTCCTCTTTTGTCATTTCCTCGTGTTCCTCCTCTTTTATCATTTCCTCCTCTTCCTCTCCTTGTATCATTTCTTCCTCAGTTTCTTCTTTAGCAGCCATTTTAATTAAATAGTGCACTAACTCTTTGATAAATAATAGCTAGATTTCTAATTGATTAAATATATTAATCAAAAGAAAATACCTCAACTGGTTTTCAATGCTATATCTATTTCACCTTTCAACAACCTCTTATGTCTTGTTGTATTAACTCTTTACTTAAAACAACAGTATGGTTCATGTATATCAATTCTCAACTAAGTTCTCTCAGTCTATAACTCTTTAATTGCAACCTTATAAATTCTCAATTACAACTATCAGCTATCTGTAATTACTTTGTCACCAAATACCTTATACTTTCACTCCGTACCAACAATCACGTTAACTGTGTCACTTTATAACCAGCTACTCTATTGATACACCACCTAACCCTGTTTTAACAATTCACTATTTCACCAACAACCGTAAACAATGTTCACTTTTATAAAATTCACCCTCTTGAACTACTATATAATCCACTAATTACCTTACATAACTTTCTTTCACGTCTACTTCATCCACTATAATTCAGTAATCAATAACTCAATTATCTTAATTACTAAAGACAATATCAATAAGATAATGACTTCAACAGGTACACAGCACTATCTCAACTATGATCCACAAATATTAACTCCACTAACTCATGTATTGTTATACTAATCAACACTCCCTGTTGCACTATGTAATCACTATTGATACACTGTGCTTAACTAAGTACAAAAGCTAGGTCACCTCAATTCACTAAGTCTGATATCTCAATCAATATATGACAAGTATTTCAAATGTATCTCTATATACTTTATATCACTATCTCATATCTCAACTCTTTATATCATCTCGTAATCTCTATCTCGTATATCTCATGCTATCTCATATCTTAACTGTCCTGTATCTATTCTTCTCAATTATGGTTTTTTTTTATTGTTTTACTAGCACCGATTTATCTTCTCTACATCTAACTTCTTTTAGTTAAACTTCGAACAAATTTCCTGCATTTCAACTACTTAATCTTTTACTTCTATTTAAATTGATACACAGGTCAGAATTACAACACTCACTGACAGGTGTGTAATTGTAGTAGATCAAACCAGTTTACTATACTATTGTCCTGATGTGTGCTCGTGTACACACGTGCTATTGTTTGGTCAGTATATTCACTCACCAACCAATGTATATGTAGGTCACCTTCTTTCTTCTAAATGTAAACAAATACCGGTAACTTCAAAACATTGAATTTGTATAAATTCAATTTGTTTTGATGTCAAAAAAAAATAATTCGCGCGCGCGTGTAAGGCCTTTAATTGTTTTAGGTAAATACATGTGGCTGGTCACAATAAATGATTATGTACAGCTAAATGTATCCACTTTATGATTTACTTTGATAATCTTACAAATACTATTCCTCACAGGAATACTATCTGAATGAAAACCAGATTATTTTTATTATTATTATTATTTCTGTTAACCCTTCGTGTAACCTTTTTTTGATCGATTCAGTTTAGAACATAATAAATCTCATTGGTGTCTTTTATATATGGCTTGTTATATAAACAAAACCTGAGTATTTTGTTATATTGTCTTGTATATCTGGTGTATATTAGTGTATAACTGGAGGCACCATTGTTATATCTGGGCTATTCATGTGGGTATAGTAGGTTATACTAATAGTCCAGTATAAGTTTATAAATAGTTTATTATCGTATCACTCTGTACGTTTCTCCGTACTATATTTATTTATGGTCCTGAAAATACATACATATAATAATAAGTAGGATTACATATATTTAACATATTAACAATAATACATGTCAACTTTGCAGTAACATAATTTAGTCAAACATTGCTAAATAACGAATTGATCCACTCATATATTTACTTAATATAGAGATGCTGATATATTTCCTAGAGTAATATTTATGTCAGAGCTTAATACAATAGTAATATACATACAAATATGTTTACAATTTACAATGCAATAGCCTACAATTTCATAACCTACCTAGAGTTTGGCTCTAGAGGCCTTTTACATGCATGGCTTTGTTCACTCTCACAATCTGCTCACTGCAAATTAGAAGTGCATGCATTTGATTAGTTGTGCAAAATGTTAAAATAAATAACTAGATTGAAACAATCCAATTCAATCCAAGACAACTCCAGAAAATCTCAGAATTATCAATATACACAATAAAAGAGAAAAAGAGGGAAACAATACCTTCAATACAACTTTCAAGAAAACTCATGTCGACTCTAAGGTGTTTTTCCAAGATCTGACACAAAGACAGAAAGCGGGAAAATGCATTTCAGGTAAGCAATGATCTGATTGGTCACTTGTGTGGTCAGTTTATAGTGATGTGCATTGAAGCAGTGATTTGTATTAATTTGCTTACAGGTTTATTTTAAAGGTACACTGTCTATTTTATATATGATGAATACAAGTTTAGTTGTACATCAATTTACTTGTCGTAATGTAAGTTATATAATGTTAAGATTGTTATTTAAGATCATTATTAAGTGTGATTTCTACACCTAATAATTCACATACTACATAACCTTTCATGTGTTGGTGCGCCTTAAAACCCAATTCAGTTCAATTCTTGAAATGGATCTTTCCATGGAATGCTCCGCTAGGTTTACTCTAACATTATACATAGACCACTACTAATCCTAGTGTTTTGGTAAAAAATCTTGAGTAGATTTTACGGTATTCACTTTAAATCTTAGTCGTTACACAGTTCCGTCGGATGTATTTGTTTTCTTTTTAGATAATTATGAATGAAGCCATGGCAATTGAAACAAACGTATTTGAAGTTGTATATCCCATTCCAATATAAGATTAAATGTCAATTTCCCTTGATGTCAATTTCCTTTGATGCCATATTAATCATGCTTATTGCGGAAATGCGAAAGCCAAGATGGCCATCATGGCGATGAGTTGGTGATGAGTTCGTTTGATTTGGAGAATTGAATTTCTTTTATTTAGAGCTTGATATCGGACAGTTCTGAATTTGTGTTATATATGAATAATATCTGATTAATATCTGGGTTTCGTGGACATCCTAATCTGAAGATATTGGAGCTCTTTCATTAAAACAGATGTAATAGCATATTTCCTTCGTATGACTTTTGTTCACCTGAGCTAAAGCTCAACAGCCAGAGCTGTTGTGACTCCCTGTATACCCGTACGTTCACATTTGTTCATAAATAATCAACAATCACAAAAACAACCAAATCGACTTAAATCAGATGTCATATAAATGATAGTGGGGAGAAGCCTTACCAAGTTTGTACACATTAGGTTAATGGCCATGCAGGATCGCCACCTTCACAAAAACAACCAAACCGACTGAAATCAAATGTCATATAAATGATAGTGGGGAGAAGCCTTACCAAGTTTGTACACATTAGGTTAATGGCAATGCAGGATCGCCATCGTTATTAAACAAAGTATCTGTTTTTAAAAATACTACAAGCTTTTTTAGGTGGATATATAGATGTAGATATATAGGGAACACTGAACACAAATCATTCTTAAACAATCAACTGGGCCAATTGCATTGATTTTAGATCACATTTAGATCACTTTTTTTAAAAAAAATATTTTACGTTCAATTTGTTTAATAACGGCGACAATCCTGGATGGCCATTATGTGTGTACATACTTGGAAAGGCTTTACCACAAGAACACTCCTACCACATTTGGTTTAAATATGTCAAACAAACGGATTGATATGATTTTCGTGAACATAAATACAATGCAAGTAATCACAAAAGGTTAAACAAATATGTGTACCATATATATGTATTTTGGGCGTTCTGTTGTAATTTTCGTCCCACCCTGTTTCGCCTCAAATTACAACAGAAACGCCCAAAATACATATATATAATAAATCACCATAAAATGGTGATTTACTTGATTTATTAAAACTTTTTTAAAATAGGGGTAGTGAAGATTGCAAGTTTATTTTTTTTTATAAGTTATCAAAATTACATTCAATTAACAATTTTCTGACCTTGAATACAAAGGTGGTGGATCATACTCAAACACACTACTAAAACAATAAATCACACACTTTTAAGACTTTTTTGCAAGGTTGCCATTGCTTCCTTTCTTCCCTGCTCCACTAGTTCTTTTTTTTGAACTTCACTTATTTCAGCTTTTTTTTGTTTGGTGTCCTGTTTTAAACTATAATATTTGTCCAACTCATCTAAAATCATCTTAAACTCTTGATCAGATATTTGTGCATCACTCAACGCTTTTGATATTAACTGCTTTATACTATTTAACTTAGCCTCTGCCAAAGTTTTTATTTCATGATGTTTTTGAGCTTTTGCATTAAGCTTGCGTCTGATAAAATTAATACAAACACCTGTAACTCCACATACTATTGCTGCTATTTCTAAAGGTAACAAAACTGGAACAACAAATCCAATCCCAGCCATAATAACACCTGCAGATATCAAGGTAGTGTCAATTCCATCTGTAATATTAATACCACGTTTATATTTTTTATAAAGTGACTGACGTATATCTCGCTCTGTAATTAACTTTTTTTCAATTTCTGAAATCTTTTGTAATCTATAATTTTGTCCGGCTTCCACTGGCAACTCAGGATATATACTTGGTGCTGTCGGTTGCTTCATTTTTTTATTAATAAATAAAAAATTAAATTAATTCAATTAATAATGATGCCACCGTATTTACAGCGGTAGCAATTGGACAGGATTTTAAGCAACGTGATTTGGTTCAGTTTTCAATCTTTATTACTTTCAAGACTCCTCATGGTAATATTAACCAGGCGGATGGGGTAAGCGTTCCAAACAAACCTATAATTGTTGTTACGAGCACTGCGGCATAAATAGTAATATAATAACAGATAATGTTGACCACTTGTAGTCTTCAAAAATATCCCATTTTCTAACACACTTGTAAACATAATCCCATACTTCCTCTAGTACTACAGGTTCATACTCTACTGGTATTGGTATATATTCTGCTGGCTCCGATTCTATGTCTGGTTCTTGTTCTTCCATTTTTTTTTTATTATATAATTATAACATTATATTTTTAAAAAAAAAATAGTCCAAAGACTAAATTTTTAATATTAAATTATTAAACACATCTTTTAAGGGCAAGCTCTCAATACCCAGTACACAAATTATCATACTGTTATACAATTTTGTATATAATATATTTTTTGTTGATACAAAAATCAAGCCAGCTCGTAGAATTAAATTAAATTAATTCAATTAATAATGATGCAACCGTATTTACAGCGGTAGCGTTAGCAACCTTGCATACAAAGTTAACAACAGAACCAGCACCAATCTCTAAAGGTTTATCAAAGTTATCATGATTGCGTGGAATGATGTGAAGCGTTATGCCATAATTTGGTGTTCAACACCATTGACAGAAACTATTACAGTTACGTCACCAACTAATCGTTCACATGCTAAACCTATTCCCATAATCCGTCCACGGCGTGTCATTACATGCCCCACATTTGATTCTGCCCCGCCGTTACCAAATGAGAGTATTCTATTCAACACAAGTGGGCCCTTAGCCTCCGCAAATATTGTTATAATCCCATATTTAAGATTATCAACTCTATCTCTCAAATGATTAAACTGGTCAACAAAAGGCACAACTTGCCCATGTAAATCTTGAACAATATTTATCAAAGCCTCTAAGTCTTCTGTTTTTTTAGGGCTTGTTGGTCCAAATATACTCATTGTTTTTTTTATAAAAATATATTTTTTAAATAATTTCTAAAACACAACTCATAGGCAAACCGTGATTATCTATTTTGTTGCCATGCTCATCTCTGACTTCTATTTTCAATTCAGTAATTGCACCATTTGTAAGACAGTGATATTCAGGATAAAAACGTGTATATACAATATCTCCAAACTGCTTATTTACCACAGGTATAACCCCTATAATAGTGCTTGGTGCACCATTGAAATAATTACTACTCGTATTAACTTGTTTCAGATGAACATATAGCTGTTTATAAGGAGCTAAATCAATTGAGTGATCTCCGACACGGATACCTTTTAACCATTTTCTGTCCTCGAATCCCAGCATTTTTGAAAGACCGCTTGATAATCGTGTCTCTATTGGCGTATCTAAAATGGCTATAGCACTTTGGACAATAATGCCCAGGGTAATATTTTTATTTAGAAATTTAAAATGTTTTGCCAACTCTTCAAAGTTATAGAGTCCACCTGGTAAATGTTCTATTTTATCTGTTTTTTTTGTCTTTATGACTTCATGATTAATATTAAACCAACCAATAGTGTATGTAAAACTTTTTAATCCAACGAGCTTAGTTCCATTTCTATTATCGATATACTGTTGTAAATTAATAGAGTTGTCTATGTTTGAAATTGTATGAAACATTTTTTTTAGTATATATATAATTATAAAAATAAATAAAAATGATTTCTAAAGAATTCAAATATAACCCAGATGCTCACTATTCAAATACTTTTAGCAAGAAAGTGATAGATATAATAAATCAAAACATAGTTATTACATCAGACGGTAAAGACTTTAAAGCATCATTTCCAAATGTCTTTGAAAAATACAAACTACCATACGTTAAATCAGATGCTATAGTCCAAAGCTGGGGAACAGATTGGATGTTATTTTGGCAGAATCAGTTGAATTTTGCTATTTGGTGTGCGACCACTGGATGTGGTATTGATTTTAACAACCATCTAAAAGCTGATGCCTTGGTAGGTTCATTATTTCGATTTCATGTCTATTATCAAGTCAGAAGAATATTATTTGAGATGAGTGTAGCATTACCGCAAGACTCAAATTGGAATGCTTTTAATAACACATATAACCGAAACGCATACGAGAGCATATGCAAGGAGTTTAACGTTGACTTAAATTCAGACTGGAGACAGAAACAAAGCTATAATAATGGGCTAGGAACAATTTATAATTACTGGACACATATTGGTTATCATCCTTTGGTAAATACTGTATACGACAACGAAACGATGAGTTTCACAGTCTATGAGAGTGATAAAACATATCACATTGATTACATTGCACAAGGATCTGAAGCAGACAACAGCTGGTCTACTTTTATACTAGATTGTTCATTTGGATTTACAAGAGCTGGAGTAGAAAGAATCAATGACAGCATAAGAACATACTGCTGGGCAATCCTTGGTTCACAATCACAAACAAGAACAGATATACTTGGAACTGGAACAGCATTTGATGCACAGAAACAATTTTTAGCAAATGTAGAGGACGCAATAAATAGTCCCATCGACTTGCCCAGTCAAATTTCAAGATATGAAAACACCCTAAAATATGCAAGAAGTAAAGTTAATTTTGTCTATGGAAGTGGATTGTACATGTCTCCGAGTGACATGGAATTAAGAATCGGAATAATACAAGACTACACTAATGAAATTGTAATAGCAACCGATGCACAAGCATTAGGACTGAATAATGATGTAAATGTAAAACCAGTGCCACCAAAAAATATTCAACCTTTTCAAGGCACCACAACAAAGAAATTTTTACCGGAACATTCTGACTTTGATAAATCAATACATAAAACTGTAGCATAACCCACCAGAAATACAAAAAATAGCGATTGAACACGAAGATAACAAAACAACTATAATTGTTGGTACTATAGTAATAGGTCTTGCTGCATTACTTATTTACGAGATTTACTAAACCACTCTTTGGCTGCAACATACAACAACCCGGAAACAAACACAAGCAAAGCCCATAGATTGTTACCAAGCCAATTAATAACATTACCTGTTGCAGATAAAAGCCATGATACTATTGCACCAATAACTCCTGGAAGTGCTGCAGCAGCTTTACCAGCTAGGTTGGCAAGAAGTTTACCAAGATTAAGAAGTTTTTTTTTTATCCAGTCTTTTACACTTGATGGATCAGGCTTTGGAGTTGGAGTTGGAGCAGCACTTGATGTGGGAATAATAGAATTAATTATCACCCCAAGAATCATACCAAATGCAGTTAAAATACTAACAATAGTAATACCTTGCCCCCTAAACAAGGTTTTGATCCTCTCACCAAGAGTTGTATCCTCGTTTAACATTTTGTTTATTGTCTCTTTTATCCTGCTAACTTGGTTACGAAAAGCTTTTCTGTTTTCATTAATGACATCCATTCTTGCACCTCTCTCATCTTCAAGGTCTTTGATGCGATCGCTAATTCTTTTTATCAGGAATTCATCATTATCAGTCTTAGCCTGTTCTAACTTTTGTTTTTCTCTTGTTATGTCTTTATCAAGTTGTGTAAGTTTTGCCACGTTAATGGTGAGTTCTTCCTTGACAGTTGTCATCGCTTTTACTATTCCATCCATTTCACGCTTGTCTATATTTGTTTGTGTTTCAACATCAGGACGCTCTGTCACATCCCAGTCATAAAATGATGTCTCTATGTTATCCATTGATGTCTCTATGTTACCCACAATACGTGAAATATTTTGTAATGGAATAGCATCCGCATTATCTGGTAAATCGTTTATTTTGCTCTCCAACTCTTGCAACGCTTGTCGAGCTTTTTGTGGTAATTTTGTTTTACTGTCATACTCCGGTAAATTTAAAAACTGTCTTACCGCCCTTGTTCCCCCAGAGCCAATAATCCTGTTATATTCATTTGCCAAAGAACCAAGAGCAACACATGTAAAAGAGCCTTGCCTGGCAGTTATTCTTATTCCTTTATCACCAACAATCCAGTATAATGTTTTACCATCATTTGATACTTTAAACTGGTCATAATCCATTTTGTCTGGTATCATCTTATATCGTTTTTCTATTTCATTATAAAATGATTTTACAAATTTTTTCTTGTATGTTTCAAGTGTGATTTTTGACAGCTCTCCTCGAAGGTCAGCAAGATGGTCGCTTTGATTAAGAAGATTTCTTTGAATAGGTTCATTAGGTACCATCGGTGCATCATCATTATCAAAATCATAATATTCATCATAATCATCTGGATCGAACGCAGGATTGTCAAAATCAAATCATCCTTCAGCCATTGTTTATTTTATTTAATTTTAAAAAATATATTTAAAAAATAAAAACAATGTCGGCTTACGGAAACAAACTTAACCCTCATAGAAAACTAAGAGAACCTCATGGTGCCAAAGGCATCCGCACAAGTGTAGTAATAACTAATAATCCATCAACAATAGACCAAAACCAGCAACTGCTTGTGAGATTTCCAAATCTAAGTACTAATGATGTAATAGTTCCACGTACTGCTCGTCTTGCCTTTGAAATAGAACTTAAAAGCAGAACAGACGCCAACGCTACTCTATTTCAAAATCTGGGTATAACAATTGTGAAAAAAATGACAATAAGAATAAGTGGCAATGAAGTCATGTCAATAGATGACAGTGATATATATCATTGTTATGTAGATTTATGGAAAAGCCCTACCGAACGAGTAAACATAGCTTACCAAGGTATTGGTAAATCAAACATGCTAAAACATAGAGTTGGTGCGGGAGATGCTTCCTCAGACACCAAAGATGAAGCTATAGCAGCAGCTTATGGAAATAGATTTTGTATTCCACTGGACTTTGAAATGTTAGAAAGTCATATGCCATTTTATCAAGCGGGGCTTGGTGATAGGTTAGAATATGAATTAACGTTTAACGATTATAACAAAGTTATCAAAAGCAGTGATGCTGATGCATCTTATGTAATAAAAAATATCTGCTTGGAATTTGATACGGTTAGTGATGTTGAATTAGCCAGACAAATAAGACAGCAAATCAATGGTAAGATAGTATTTATGTATGATCGTATCTTGCGACATAGAAAAATAATAGCAAACAAATCTGAAACCCTCCAAAACATCAACATTAATACACCAGCACAGAGCATGAAAGGTATTTTAATGCTGTTTGAAGACCCAGAAAGAACAAGCGCAGAAACCTATTACAACCCAAAGATTGGAAAGGTTGAAATGACAATAGAGGGAGTACCAAATCAGTTGTATAGTCAGGGCATGAAGGCATATCAACATTGGGATGAAATCAACAAATATTTTACCTTGACCTCAAAAAGAAACAAAGAGACAGAAATAGTAGCGAGGGAATTAAACTTTACCAATGTTTCTCTTGAGACCTATCTAACAAAAGCATATGCTTTGTGGCTTGACCTTAGAACATGTGATGACAATTTATTATACGGCAGTGGAAGAAGAATAGAAAACGGCAGTAAAGGCATAACGATATTAATAAATAAAAAAGCAGATGCAGATCAAACTTTAAATATTTATATATATATAATACAAGATGCGCAAATCAATTTCGAAGATGGAAGATTCAAAGAAGTACGGTACTAGTTTACAACAAAAATATCCTAAATATTCACACAGTGCCATTATCTGTGGTCAGACAGGCTGCGGCAAAACAGAGTTTGTTCTTGACATACTTGAAAAAGAGTATGTTGGAGTTTTTGAACATATAATTATATTGTGTCCAACTATAGAGTGGAACAAGGCTTATAAAAATAGATCCTGGATAGGTGATGTAAAACATCCAAAAGATAAAAAAATAATAATTGTCAATCCCGTGAGCAACGGTAAAGAAATGTTACAAGAACTGTTGCGTTTATTTTTCAAAAGATATACTGGCCAGCCCACATTATACATTATTGACGATTGCTCAGCCACAAAAGAATTAACAAAGAAAACAGATATGTTATCAGAGTTGGCATTCTCTGGCCGCCACGCCAAACAATCAGTATGGGTTATTTCACAGAGATATAATTCTGTATTGAAAGATTTGAGAGAGCAAGCAAAATGGTTGTGTATGTTTTACACTAAAGACAGAGATAGTTATGAAAATTGTTTGAGAGAGAATGATGTTATTCCAACGCTGGAGGAGAGAACCAGAATAAGAAAAGCTTTAGCTAAGACTAAATATTCCAAGTTAATTTTGAGGACTGATCAACCAACTGGTTATTGGGTTGAATAATTTATTTTATAATTTTTTGCAAAAGCCACATGTTATGCGCATGTATTTTACATTAACGGCTGTACAAATTCTTTTTACGCAGCTGTGCACAGCCGTTAATGTGTCACCTGGTTTCAATTAGGCAATCTACTGGCTCATTCCATAGACATCACCAGAACTCTATTTGACATATCTCTACCGAAACAACGGAAAGATACACCTAAAGTTTGGCAAGGTCTGTTACCAGCAAACACATATCAGGGAATAATTCTTTAGCAGCTGCACCCCAATATTAGTTTGCTAGTAACGGAACTACACAGATACCATCTACTAAGCGCCACAATTGTGAGACTACAACAAGTTAGCAAATAACTGTCATTTTCACCAGGTAACCAACACTTAGCAATATATAACCGATAGATAATATAACTAGATCTCCTATATATACTATATCACCGACCGCTTGACTTTAAAAAGGGGTTTTAAATTTGCATAAATTTAAATTATCATAGTTAGTAGTTCTAATTAGCATTGTGCTGCAATACAATCTGATAAATTAGTTGTGTTGGTATTAATAGCGTTGACATTTGCTTTAATATTTTGTAAAAGTACTTTTAAATAATAATTAAAACAAAAATTGTCACAAAACGTAAACGGTTGTGTGATACGGTGTATAAATAGACGTTTATAAACGGTCATGTGACATTGTAAAATAAAAAGAGTTATTTCCCTTGAAAAAGAGTTACTTCCCTTGAAAAAAAAGGAGTTATTTCCCTTGAAAAAAAAGAGTTATTTCCCTTGAAAATTAAAATTACCTCCCCTGAAAGATCAGGGTTACCTCCCCTGAAAAAATAGTTACATCCCTGGAATGAAAAGAGTTACTTCTGGAAATATTGGGGAATATAGTAATGCTTATAGCATTGCTCATAGCAAATTAGTAATGTTAATAGCAATGCTTGCAGCAAATTAACAATACTAACAATTACTACTTGCATGAATATCGCAGCTGGTTGTTTTGTATTTTATATTTATTTCAAGATAAAAAATAAGATTACTAATATAAAAATGAATGCGGAAGAACTATTACAAAATATATCGGAACAGACGGAACCAGATGAATCAAAGCAACAAGAAACAAAAAAAGAAAGATTATCAGCCATAGTGGCTGGCGGTGGTAGTCGTCAATATTTGGGTAAGGACATACAACTCACAAACATAGATGGCATGCCAACAGATGAAATTAACAAACTTTACTGCAGATATGAAGCAAGGCTTGGGGCAAGCATGACTAAGACTTTAGGCAATTCTTTTATTAACTTGTATGTGATGGGAGTATCAAAATATTTCAATGTGACAAATCCACCAAAGCTGATAGAAGATTTGGAGGAAGACCCATTTATTAATCATGCTTTGACAAGTGCTTGTTGTGAGTTGTATTACAGGTATGGAATGTGCTTAGCACCATTTACAGCAATACTGACAAATGTTAGACATATTGATTTTAATAAAAATAAAAATATAGATAATATAAATGGAGAACCAAGAGAGTGAAGTTATACCTGTACAAAAAGTAAAAAATCCAAAAAGAATAGAAGCTGGAAAAAAAGGAGCAGCGGCAAGAAAGGCAAAGCGTTTGCTTCAGGATGCACAGGATGCAAATCAAGATGCTGCAAAGCAAGATGAAAATAAAATAACAAAAATGACAATAGATGAAGAGGAACCAGAAATCAAAATAAACGTATACAAAAATTATATTTCACCGTGTCTGGTTTTATTAGTAGGCATTGCTGGGTTGGGTTTGTATACTTATAATAAAAAATCTGCTACGCAACCTGTGCAACCTGCTGCTGTTCGTGTTGCACCAAAAGACCCGTTTGATTGTTTTTAATAAATTATTTAAAAAAATAATATAAAAAATAATATAAAAAAAATGGCAGCAAGTATTGACGGAAAACAAATTGTAAATATGATGTATCATGCAGGAGTGGAAACACTTCTAACTGTTGGATATTCTGAGATTGGCAGAAAACTACTAAAAAGACCAGCACCTAAAGTGGATTTTAATATGGTAGATGTTGGGATGCTGTCTGTGGATATAATGTTAGCAATGGCTACAAAGGATATGCTGATTAAGCAAGGTATTATTCCTGCGGATATTATGAAATAACTTAAAAAAAAATATATATAAAAAAATGGCAAGTGCAGTAGCAATGATGATAGGTGGAGCATTAACAAACGCATTGGCGTTTAGCGGTTCAAATTATTTCTTTTCAAAAATGGGAAGTCATTCAGATGAGGAAAGACAAAGGCATGACAAAGCAGTGGAACAATTAAACGCAGCACAAGCGGAGTGGAATAAAAAAAGAACAGAGAGATTAGATTTTATTAATAAGCAACTACAAAAAGAGCATCATGCAGAGCAGACTTTTGATGATGTAGACCAAGCTATGAAACAGTATTATTACATAACTGGCAAACATTTGTTTTTGGAACCGGAGCCCAAGTTGAGTGATTTTTATACACCATCTCCGGATCAACAGAATAGAGAAATTACGTTTATTGTGGTGGGCAACTGCAACTGGATTTGTGAATACAAATTGAGTTCATAAAAAAAAAAATAGTTTAAAACTATAATTACTTTGGATTTCTTTGGAATAACTAAATATGTTTACTTTAAAATAACCTTTGGAAAGACTAAGTCATATGCATGATACCTATTTTTTATTTTTTTTTACATGGTTTCAATCCAAGTGATCGCATATAATATGGTGGTTTAGCACTCTTCTCTAATTTATCTTTGAGATGACCAGGCGCCCATACTTCACCATTGTCTAATAATGTCAATACCATGGATGGACCATATTCAGTTTCTACTATTTTCGTATCTGTAATAGTGTATATTTTATTTACTTCCAAGTCTGTCCATTTCTTTGTGCTATTTTGATATTGCTCTTCAAGCAGTTCATCAAATTGTGCAGTTGTGATATCCATTTTTTTATAATTATATAAAGTTTAATCTTTAGTAGAAAAAAATGGAAAAGATTTATTACAGCCCAAAAGGATTTTGGAGAGGTTACACAGCAGTTAAAAAATTGGCAAAAGAGGCTGGTGTTAGTGAAAAAAAGGCATTAGAATTTTTAAAGAAACAAGCTGTGTGGCAGATTTATTTACCAGCCCCAAAAAAAATAGTTAGACCCAGGTTTGATGTTTCTGCTAAGAATGGAGTGTATCAAGCTGATTTGTTATTTTTACCGCATGATACTTTTGGTTTTGGTCGTGGACGCAAGACATTTAAATATGCGTTGACTGTGGTTGATATTGCAAGTAGATACAAAGAAGCAGAGCCGTTGACTTCCAAGGATAGTAACGAAGTTGCCAAAGCATTTGAGAAAATATACAGTCGGCATTTGAAATATCCAAAGTTATTACAAGTGGATCCAGACAGAGAATTTATGGGTGCAGTATCGCAGTTGATGGCAAAACACAAAGTAAATATCAGACGAGGCAGAACAGAAATACACAGAGACCAAGCTTTAGTAGAAAGATTTAACAGAACATTAGCTGAAAGATTGTTTGGCTATCAGTATGCTAAGGAAATAGATTCCCAAAAACGTAATAGAGAATGGGTAAAGAGATTACCAGAAGTTGTTAAAGCAATAAATGCGGAGACAAAAAAGCCCCCTCCTGTAGAAACAAAAATATTAAAAGGTGATCCTATCTGTATAAATGCAAGTGTAAGATATTTATATCAACCCGGGGAACAAGAAGGTGGAAGACGCAGAGCAACTGATCCAATGTGGAGTGTAGATATTTACAAGATTAAAAGTTATATGGTGACGCAAGGTTTTAGAGTTTATTATTTAAAAGCACCAGCGCCACAGAGAGGATTTGTCAAAGAATAATTACTTATTGTTCCTGCTGATACTCAAATTCATAAGTTTTTATAGAAACCATGTGCATCAGTTGTAATTCCATCTTCTCGGATGTATCTTTTTGAGTAAAATGGTGATAATGTAACTTTGTTTACTGTTATGCCATATATTTGATGCTTCATTGATCGCATCATATTCATTTTATGGGTGTATTTTTTCTTGCCAAACAATGCATCCTTGTAGTTTTCAAAGTTTGTTTGTTTTTTGGTTACATATTCTTTTACACCCTTTGCTTTTTTAATAATCTGCTCATTCACTTTCAAAATAGAATCTTGTTTGGATTTTAATCCAATATTTTCATCTTTCTTAACATTTTGCACATCCGCTCTCAACATTGAATATAGTTTGGGTCTTAATCCAATATTCTTAGATATATACTCAGCTATAGAATCACCATCATCTTTTGTTTTATTTATTATTGTATCTACTACTTTCTCAATCGTCTGCTCATCCGCTCTCAAAATAGAACATAGTTTGGATTCAACTATAGGAACACATTCATCTTTTATTTTGTCTGTTACTTTCTCAATCATCTGCACATCCGCTCCCAAAATAGAATATAGTTCGGGTCTTGATTCAATATACTCAACTATCGAAACACCAGGACATTCATCTTTCATTTTATCTATTACTTTTTCAATCATCTGCTCATCCGCTCTCAAAACAGAATATAGTTTGGGTCTCAATCCAACATACTCAGCTATAGCAACACCATTACATTCGTCTTTCATTTTACCCAATACTTTTTTGTTTGTATCATCATGCATTGGATGGTATTTCGGATAATCACTTAAGTCATATTCATCTTTCATTTCAACTATATCTTTGTATGCATCATCTGTTTTGATGTTTACCAGTAGGCTGTCAGTGTCTGTGTATAATAAAGTACAGTCATTTCCGTACCTTTTTTTTAGGGTTTTATAATACCAATCATACATCATATACTTTGATAAATCCAATACTGACATCCCAACATAGATTGGTTTGTTTAATGTTAATTTTGTTTTGTTTACATGTACTGCTGATAATTCATCTGAAAATTTTATACGCCTGTTAAAGTTGGGTTTGGCTATTTTTCTTATCTTTTCATTTTCAGAGCCATCGGTTCTGACTAGTTTTATATCTGTCCGCTTGCGTATATTTTCCATTGTCTTGCCAAACACAGAGTTGTTCATAAGTTTGTAAAAATCTTTTTCGAAGTTTGATTTAACTTCTTCTTTCTTAAATTCTGTGTTTAGGTTTATGTATGATGCCATCCATGGTTTTTCATTAAATTCTAATACTCTGTGTATTTTCTTTAGTTTCATGCCTAAATATAAATACAGTTGCAGGTTTTTGTAATGTATTACATATTTTTCTTTGTCCCTAAGATTGGGAACTAGTTGTTCTGTATTTATCATGCCATTATTTTCTAACAGATCTGTTTGGTATTCAGACAACCATTCTTTTTTCACTGCTAATCTTTCCGGTGCAAGCGGATAGTCATTGTGAGCTTCATGAAGCTCTTTAGGATATTCCAAATCAACTTCTAAAAAATATCCTTTTCCTTCTTTTGGCTCTGGCAACGTTTCTGTTTCCACCCACTTAAAGCCAGAATATGGAAGTGGTTGACTCATTGCCCATCCATAAAGATTATTTGCATCAAAATACATTAAAAAGTTGTTTTCCTCGCTAGGGTTATAATCAACTACTTGTGGATTGTTTGCTTTGGCATATCGTTTTGATACCATACTTATATCACCTCGCATTCCTTTTTCTATGAATAAGTGCATGTCAATGTCTCTCAAAAGTTCTAAATCTATTTTTGAATGTTTAAGTAAAGCATCCCAAGATAATCCAGGTGCTGTATAGTAATGTAAAGCATCAAGTTTGTATGCACTCATACATGTTTTTCTAAAAGTTTGAAACACATCTGCTTACAGAGTTACATCAGTTTTTAGATATAAATCATGATAGTCTCCAAGAGTTTTACAGTTAAACTCTTTTCATATTTTTTGAGCGTATTCGTAATCTTTGGAACTTATACTTTCATCTGAAAGACTACTGTAAAACTTTTCTATAGGCGGTTATTGCGTTTCCTTAAATCTTTCCATACTGTCCATATATTCGTATGGATAAACACCTTTTCGTAAAAGTAAATCTGTTTGTTCCCCAAACTGATTTTTGGTAATTTTGAAATCAGATTTGTCTGTTGCTTTAACCAATTTTTCCAAAGACGAAGCCATAAATTGAAAGCTATCCAAAAATCTAAGTTGTCCGGCACTAAATGAAATATACTTTTCAGCGTTGTTTGGAATGCATGTAATATTGCCTGTCATTTTATGTATTTTTTGCATTATAAGATGACTATCATATCCTTTGAGGTTATGAAATATAACAGGGATGATTGTTTTATTTGGTTTTATTTTCAGTTTCAGGTTACAGTTTTTATGTGCTGCACCTCTATATTCACCTGTAAAATGACAGTGGTCTCTTACTTTACCGTTTTTACCACATTTCCTACCTATTTCATTCTCGCATATCCAGCAGTGTGTTGCTTTTTCATAATCTTCCTCATTTTGTTGTGTCATGATTAATGGTTTTGGGTCAGCAAATATTTTATTAATGTTGCTCTTCTCACATTCTAAGTGATTTAAAAACTTTTCAACAACATCTTCACCTCTGTAAATAACAGGTTCTTCAGCTTTGCCATCATATCTGACAACCTGGTATCCAAAACCACAAGCTTCGTGTACATTTGTGATTTCAGATTTCTTTCCAAATATGATTGATTGCGGTTTGATTATACTTTCAAAATCAGCATATATTGCATAAGGCACAGGCATCTGATTTTGATGATTTTTAAATTTTACAGTATTTTTACCTTCTTTTGGCATTTCTATTCTGCAAATTTTTTTGTTAATACCATCACAGTCTTCTTTGTGTTTTGTAGGTAGATCTTCTCTTGAAAAGCCGTAAAGACAACGATCGCAGAAATAAGTTTTACCGTGATGTTTGTTTTGATCGTAAAGTAATCTATTTATATTTTTAATCCAGCAATAGTGATATTTTGTTGTTATTGTTTTTTGTTCGTTGGAATAATCATCAGGGTTATAATTGTCATCTATAATTCCTTCTTCATTATTTGGATCATCTTCATCTTCATTTTCTAAATCAACCTCAACGTCTTCAGGAATTAAAAGCAAGTTAATTCTTTCCATTTCTTGCGGTTGCTCTGATATTCTATATGGAAATACAGATACCCTTTTTCCTGTGCATCCGTAAACATTAATAGCAAGGTTGTTTTGTTTTTCTACTTTGAAAATTTGTGAAATTGGAGTGGGAAAGTCAATACCATCCATATTCAACTTACCCATGTGTTTGTTATAACTAGATATCCTAGTTGGATTATTTTTATTAGGCCACAAAGCAGAAACCAATGCGACTTCCAAGCACTTATTATCTTCATTATTGACATTAATTATTGCTTTTTTATCAGATACTGCTTTAGACAAAGGAATATATATGAAGAACCTTTTAATGGTTCATACTTTGCAAAATTTAAGTAAAACGTAACACAGTGATCAATCTCCAATCCAGATGCTGTGTTTGTAAATCTTTCAAGACTCTCTTGTATATTTGCAGATGATTTATCGTAAAACTCATTTATTTTTTCAGAGGTTAAAATTGCATTTTGTTCACTGTGTAATACTGCTGTGGTGTATTTTTTGGTAGCACCATCATCTTTGAATAAATCTACAGTGAGACCTAATTGAAACTTTAATCCATTCATCTTTGTCAGCTCTTTGCTTATTTGTTTTGTAATAATGGATTTTTTATCATTTATCTATTACACCTGTATCAAACAGGCGTATTAAATTTCTTATAGTCTCTTCGTTTTTTTCCATTCCTTTATTTGTTATATATTTAATTTTTTTTTATTTAATATAAAAATAATTATATATAAAATAGACAATGGAAATCAATGTTTGCAAATTTCTTAAAATTGGATTACATAATCCATGTGAAAATAAGCCACCAAAAAATTCTAATTATTGCAGTTTGCATAAATATAGATTAAAAACAAGTCATGCATTACCGTGTCTAATATGTAAAAAAGGCACTTCTGCAAAATATCAAGTGTGTGTTGGTTGTGGTGCAGCTTCAATTAGAAAAAAGAACGATTATTGGAGGTTAAAGTCGTATAACGCTGAGTGTCTCCGATTTAGACGTATTAAGGTTTAAATTATATTATGATAACTTATAAAAAAAATTAAACTTGCAATCTTCACTACCCCTATTTTAAAAAAGTTTTAATAAATCAAGTAAATCACCATTTTATGGTGATTTATTATATATATGTATTTTGGGCGTTTCTGTTGTAATTTGAGGCGAAACAGGGTGAGACGAAAATTACAACAGAACGCCCAAAATACATATATATGTACCATCACTTTTGCCAGTCAGGTCATAGTTTCGGTAATGTCACATTAAAACAAAAGCTAGACAATCATATTGCAGCTCTGTGTTAAAATGGATGAAAAGCTTGCAGACACCATATCCACTTGATCCTAATGATACTATTTATCAACTAGGGAATATTTCAACAGAGCCTAATATTGGCATTTTCTATATTTGCTATTTGAAAGCATAACTATTTGAAAGTGTAATATCAAACGGAAATCACGTGTCAGTCGCTTACCTACACACTATTTTTAAACAGTCTGGAAAGCACTCAATGTTTTCTACTTCGTACTTCCTTGTCCATTTTTTTTTCTTTAGTTGATCGACGCGGAAGCAGACACACTTTGTATTTGTATAGATCCTTTATATAACACTACTTTCATATTTCAAAGATATACGCAACATGTTCTCAAGGAATCGAACCACTTCAGATATTTTCTAAAAATACGTATTTTATTGACATACATATTTTGTTAGAGATAATCGTGTTATTTCAAACATTCGGAATTTACCGTATAAAAAAACAACACACAATTAAACAAATATTTTCAACTAAAACACACTAGTTTCTGACGTTAACATAGAAAACTACATCATAAGAAATGTATCTGTAAAAGTGCCACATTTTTGCCATGCTCCGGCTGGTCATGTCATTACTGGCAATTTCGATATTATATGCAGTATTCGTCGATTGCCTTCTAAAGGTCCGAGTTGTCTTTAGTATAAAATGGTGTCGTAGAGAACATGCGGACCCGAACTCCCTTTCTGCTTGGAAAAAATCAATTCCTAAAATCATACATGCCCGCATTAGCCTTTACACAGCTAACACCTCTTTACTTCCTCCGAGATCTAAACTTTTTTTTTCATTTCAAATTTTAAAAAAAAGTATTTCGTAACTTCGTATTAATCCCTGTTGATAAAGAAGCTAAAAATGTTATCATTATTTGTCGCCTTCATATCGTAAATATATTATTTTTGGGACTCGAGAGCACTCATTCATATACTCCAGGTCAACCTACTAACTTAAAGTATGATTTACACTGTCCCGTTTTATTGGGCTGACAGTAGGGTAAGAGTGCGGTTTGGTGCATCCTGGGATCTGATTAAAACCAAGTGGCCCTTTTGCCGCTGACCGTTCCAAGGCGGTAGCCCTATTGTCAGCAATTCTTGCCTTTTATTTATCTTTGTTATTATTGTTTTTGAGCGTGTTTTTGGTTGACTGTGGACCTTGAATGCTACCTTTCCTGTTCGACTTTTATATCTACCTTAAAATTGAAACGGAACATTCTATTTAAGCGCTTTTTACAATTTACATGGCTTCATTCCTATCTAAACTAGATATGTATCCACGGACACAGATGCCCCCGCATCTATTATACAACTGATTTTAAATACCAAATCTTATATTTCCCGTTCTTTTTCCCCCCTTCTTTTATTTTACTTCAAAACATTCTGAATCATAAAAGGTATAATTAATAATCTTTTTCACCATGTTAAGCACACCATTATTATACATTGATGTTTATTTTCTTTATACATCATCTACATGTACGAGTATAATGCGCTCCTATATGGTGTATAGTTATTTCAGTTCAAATATTACAGGATTCATACCATGATTCATTCCTAACATTTTAATTCATATGTCCTTACTATTTAAACGAGGGTAGAGAGTCCGTCTCTTTGGCTGTCGTAGCAGAGCGTCCACCTCGCATTTGGGAGATCGTGGGTTCAATTCCCGGTCGAGTCATACCAACGACTTCATAAAAACGTGCTAGTAGCTACACTGTTTAACGTTCTGGGTATAATGGGTAGTGCTGGTCGGCTCGATTTAATTTTAACGTGACTGAGGTGAGGTATTATGTGTGGCAGCACAGTAAATTTAAGCATTGAACTCACTGCTACGTAAATCAGGGTCATGTTGTTGTTACCCTATACATAGATAGATACTTTATTCATACAAAAGACCAAATGGCCTATGAGTATACATGTTATAAATGGCATTTCATGCAAAATGAAGATATAATTATATTGTATCAATGTCGTGCACGCACATGCAACCACTCACTCACACACATATCCATACGCGCGCACACATACATACGCACGCACGCACTCACTCACGCACGTACGCACGCACACACACACAAACGACAAAGAAAATACCGGTAACAGAAATATTATTACGTTTATAATATTCATAACATTTCGACCAAAAATCAGTGTTATCTATAGTTAAATGAACAAAAAAAGTAATTCAGAAAATTACAAAAAATAATACATATTACTCCAATTTATGTTACTTCATTAAAAGAGGAAGGAACTTATTGTGTACACATTATCCATTATACATCAGTTCTCTTCTTTTTTTGAACCTTTTGAAGATAAATATGGCAGGATTTTTAAAAGTTGTGACGTTTTCAGATTTTATTAACTCAATAAACTTAAGAACATTTGGTCGTTTCCAGTAATACATTATAATATAAGTAATTCTATATTCATTATAAACCGCGCATTCCATAATGAAATGGAATTCATATTCTAAAGTGTGACATATTTGACATTTTCTATCTTCTAATGGTATTTTGTTGGGTTTGTGCCATCTCCCTACCTCTATGTGTAGTCTATGGGATGACAATCTTAACCTTGTTAAAACGCTTCCACACTTTTGAACATTTATTTGATCAAGATAATCTTTAAGCTTACAATTCGCAAATAATTTTTATGAATTTGCCCTTGTTGTTTTCGTTCCAATTTTGTATAAAATTGTCTCTTTATCTTTGTTTAAAAATCTGCATAAATGTATTAATATTAGTAACTCACTGAAATAGCAACACATGGTAGAAACCCATACTTTCCAGCAGAATTTTCACAGATTTAGCCCATGATTATTTGGATATTTTTCCAAATCGTCTAACATCATTCTATATGTAACTTTACTGTACTTTAAATATCGCTTTATGAGCTTGGCCTGACAGTGGATCATATGTTTCGGAGAAAGAACCCCCTGTAGTAAATATAACTCCTAAGTAGGAGAACTTACTGACCATTTCAATATCAATGCCATTGTATTCGAAACGGAACCCGCTGCGGTTTCTCCCTCCTTTTTTGAAAATCATAATTTTCGTTTTTATTAACATTCACAGTAAGCTTCCATTTACCAGTTTACTACAGTAATCTTTTAAAACGTTTAAACCATTCTGCAAACCTGTCTCTGAATCAGAGAAAATAACAATATCATTTGCATATAACATTCCCAAATCAATACCTTCATATCCTTTTAAAAATAAAAGTTTCTTCAAGGTCATTCAAGTACATTGAAAATAAAAACATTCGCCCTGACGGACCCATAAGAAGCATGTTAACTGGTTGTCATATTTAATTCTTGATTTCACATCACTGTACATTGACTTAATGACATCTAATATCTTACCCCTGACCCCATACCTTAACAGTTTAAACCACAGAATATCTCGTACTACATAATCGAACGCTTTTGTAAAATCTATAAAAGCAACAAACAATTTCTTATTTGCATTCAACACTTGCGTTATAAGTCAGGGGCGTAACGCCTTCACGACCAGCCCGACCATGACGTCCCAATATCAAATATTCTCATCCAAATCAACAGTTTTGTAGACAGACTTCTATCAAAGTTGGTAGATTCTAATCTAATCTACCTGCCGAAATAATTTAATTAGTGAATGTTGAACAGTTAATACGTACATAAACGTTCTAATATAATATATAGATATATAGTATGTTTTACTATGGAAAAATGTTTGTTGTATTATATGGTTGTTGTTGTTGTTGTAAACAAAATTATGGATGCCCCAATATGAAACGCTTCGTTACATCTGTTATTAATAGTTTACCATACATATACTGAACAGAAAAAGAAACTTCCGCTGATGTTGATGCTGATTGTCTAGACAGAAAAACAGGAACAAAATAATGATGCTTTTAAGAATAATTAGATGGTCAACAATAGTCCAAACAAAGATGTTTTTGAAAAGTTCAGTACGCAGGGGAGTTAGCCTACTTTTTCTTAAAACATGCATTTTGGCGACAAAAAACAAATTAAATCTACGAAAATTACCGAAATTTGTCCGAGACAATATTCTCTATATGTTCCTCACCAGTAAATCACAATAAACATAACACAGATTGTGTAGATGGCAGCTGTTGATTATCAACATTCATCAAATAACCTCATTTCCATATCATCCATAAAAGATTATTGCTTGGCAAATTTGAAAGTGTTTAATGGGATATTTAGTACTCACTTAAGTGTGCTTACAAACATCAAACATTGTTTTATTAAAACGCTTTTTATACGCCCTCAATCATTGGCCTATGGAAATACCAGCAACAAGTCGGACGTTTCTTTTTTTGTTCAGTATATATGAAGAAATATTCATACTAGATTCGGATCGGAGTTTTATCACAGGCAATATAGACTAGTATACAACGGTTGGTTACAGTATTAAAGAAACTAAAGAAGTATTGTTTACCTTTAATCGGATGAAACAAGGTGAACATTTCAATACTTGATTGGATTTAAAAGCATTTCTTCTCATTGAAACGATATTTGCGTCTAACGTATTTTTTCGATTTTTTTTTGTCTAAAATCATGTATTGCGCTTGAATTGAAGAAAACAAAAACAAATCCAATGACGCAAGCGCTAGGAACTAAAGAATCCTATCGTCTTTGGTAAGATCCCAGTCGAATTTAATAATAATGAAATTACTTAATGCTTGTATTGAGGTTTTGCCAAGTTACCCAGACAATGTATTCGAACGTGTCTAATTCATTAGACCGGATAAAACATGTGCAGAATTTGACAGAAGTGAGCATTAAGTTAATTAAAACTTAAATCCGCGACCAGCATAGCCTTCCAAACAAATGTGTGTTCCATCAAAGAGATGCTACTGTTGCTGTGCTTCAGCATGAGTGTCATCAAAGGGAGACTGCTGTTGACATGCCTCAATATGAGTTTCATAAAGAGAGATTACTGTTGCCATGTTTCAATATGTGTATCATCAACGGGCGACTAGTGTTGCCATGCTTCAATATGAGTTTCATCAAAGGAATGATGTTGCCATGCCTCAATGTGTGTGTCATCAAAGAGAGGCTACAGGTGCCATCCCTCGATGTGTGTGTCACCAAAGAGAGGCTACAGGTGCCATCCCTCGATGTGTGTGTCACCAAAGAGAGGCTACAGGTGCCATCCCTCAATGTGTGTGTCACCAAAGAGAGGCTACAGGTGCCATCCCTCGATGTGTGTGTCACCAAAGAGAGGCTACAGGTGCCATCCCGCGATGTGTGTGTCATCAAAGAGAGGCTACAGGTGCCATCCCTCGATGTGTGTGTCACCAAAGAGAGGCTACAGGTGCCATGCTTCAATATGTGTGTTGTCAAAGGTAAACTACTGTTGCCATCCCTCAATGTGCGTGTCATCAAAGGAAGGGAGACTATTGTTGCCATGCTTCAGTATGAGTGTCATCAAAGAGAGACTACTGTTGCAATGCCTCAGCGCGTATCATCAAAGGGAGACAACTGTTGCCATGCATTAATGTGCGTGTCATCAAAGAAAGGGAGACTACTGTTGCCATGCTTCAGTATGAGTGTCATCAAAGAGAGACTACTGTTGCAATGCCTCAGCGCGTGTCATCAAAGGGAGACAACTGTTGCCATGCATCAATGTGCGTGTCATCAAAGAAAGGGAGACTACTGTTGCCATGCTTCAGTATGAGTGTCATCAAAGAGAGACTACTGTTGCAATGCCTCAGCGCGTGTCATCAAAGGGAGGCTACTGTTGCCATGCATCAATGTATATGTTATCAAAGGAAGACTTCTGTTTCCATGATTCAATGTGAGTGTCATCAAAGTAAGACTAATATTGCCTTTCAGTGCCAGAATTGTTCGAGTGCATATGTTTCGTCAGTTGAGACGATAACAGGACTGCCCAGTTTACTGCCGTATAGATTCTCGGGATGTAAATTTTTATTTTAAAGTAGAGCAATGTTTTCGACAGTACTTTTATAGTAAATCTGGATTCACCCATATTCTTCCTCCCGATGGGATTGGCTCGAAATAACCTAAGTAACAACATATGTTGGTTGACCTCTAAGCAACAACCGAATGACAGAATCATGTCATATGTCTACGGCGTGTTATTTCAACGTGACCGCAAATCTGGCGGTTCCGTGTTTAGGAGTCTATCCTCCGAATACGTTAAAGAACCATCGGAATCTATTCATTAGTATGCGTAGGGCAGCTTTCCAGATTCCTATGTAACTAACGTCTCTCGGGGCGGATTTAAATGACAATGTGTTGATGAGCCGTTAAACAACATTCAGTTCCAGTGTGATAGAACTATGCAGTTGAGCATTGAGACATTTCGTGCCACGGCGACTGCGAATGCTTAGAATATATAAGAGAATGTAATGGCATTTCAAAGAAGTAACCACAAGCGACATCGTCGCTATAATAAAGGAGTATAAATACTTGAATAGAAAGCAAGGGTTAAGATTGGAACAGTATACTTTATCAGAATTTTAAGTGTCTTGAACAAAACAGGCACACATTTTGCAGACTCTTTATACAATGATTCAACTTACAAGACATACATTGTAATTGTCCTGGGAATTGTATTCGGTGTTGTGACACAATTGTTAATATACAATCGGAAACATAACGTTGATTCGTGAATAATATATATTAACTATACAGAAACACAATCTTAATGATGGGACAGATTTATTTTATTATTTTTATTACATGCATTTTCGTCTATGTAAATAAAAGTGACAGCTGGGATACGACCATCTTTGGACCCTTATTTTAATAAAAGTTGCAGAACACTACATATCATGTCGATATAAGGCGACGCGACAGAGCTTAATGCGTCTGATTTCCATTTGTAGAAAAAATTCTAGTCTATTTCCATTTGGGACAAACTAGTTTACGGAAGAATAGGCGGTGGAATACGTGTCGTCGCATAATCTCTCAGTAGTCTTCGACCATAAAGAGCTAACCCATACTTTGAATTATCATATCAATATGTTGAATCGTAATAATTAAAAAAAAAATTGAAGGACGGAAACAGGCATATGCTTTGCGTCTCCGTCCTTCAATTTGTTTAGATGGTCGTATCCCAGCCGTCACTTTTATTTACAAAACAAGGTAGTTAGACTTTGAGAAACGTCTACAATCCCGATAATACTGAGTACGGGTAGAATGATGACCAATCGGGAAAGTGAATTTATATCTGTTTGACACAATACATCCGCATTGCCCATGTCTAAGTGGCGGCATCAGGACAATAATGCGTAATACTGTGACATCATACCGTGTAATTATTTTTTTCAATTTGTTCAATATTTTTATTTGGCATAACATTTACATGTTTATTGCCTAAACAAGGCGGAATACAATACACACTATTTCAGAGAAGAGTACAAACAAACATACATACTTCATTTAGAGAATAAATAAAAATATATTTCAGTGGAACAGTTATACTTATTACGTTCTATCTTTTAATTTAAACATATTTTATTGCCAATATATAATCGCAAAAGGGTTGGGCTACAAGTTCTTACAACATTAGTTAATGCCCTTCCCGACAAAATAGTATACACACAAAGTTAGACAATTACATAGGTAAATATATATAACTTGCACATAATAGCATGATTAGAGAAAAGATAGTGAGAAAGAAAAACTAGGAACTAGTGAAGAAAAAAGGAAAAAAGAAGAAGTATAGAGATTGTGTCAAGTTCGAAAGAAGAGAGTCAATCAGCATGAGTTGCAAAAGTAAATCTAAATCTAGGCAAACCTCTGTGTTTCTCTTATGTACATTTGCACTGCTTCGAAGAGAATTTGATTATCGTCATCCGACAAGTGTTCGCGACCAAAAAGTATTGTATTTAAATTTAATGGGTGAAATGTACGAGTTGACTGAAACAAACGAAGCCGTTGTGTACGAAATAAGTTACAGTTGAAAAAAAAGTGTTCAGCGTCTTCTACTGAAGAACCACAATCGCAATTGTATGATTCTCGTAAATGGTTTAAATAAAGATCATTATTAAGGTTACTGCAATAATTTCGTATTCTGGCATGTAAAACAGCAAATAATCGTTGGCCAGTTAAGTAGTGTGTAGGAACTTTTGAGCTTGGAAAAACAAAACTTAAAAGTTTCCTCTTGAATATCGATACAGATTCTGAATTGCGTATATCTATTGGTAAGTTGTTCCAGAGATTAAGAGATGAAGGTACAAACGAGTTATTAAATATTTCAGTTCTACGAACAGTAGTGGCATAATTATCACTATTTCGAAGGTTGTAAGAGCTCACTTGTCCTACCAATTGTGGGAACAGATTTGAGATATAGTTTGGAGTTGTTCCATATTTAACTTTGTATACTGTAATAAGCTTTTGCAGTTTTCTCCTATCGGAAAGAGAAATCCATCCTATTTCAGCTAATAAATGATGTATGGATACAGAACGAGTTAGTCCAGTTACTATGCGGGCTGCTTCATATTGTAATTTTTCCAAAGTATCTTTTTCGTATAAGATACAACCGTCCCATGTAATGGAAGCATACTCAAAGATTCGACGCATATAGGATAAATAAATCTGATTAAGTGTTCTTCGAGATACTTTATATTTAAGCATTCGCATTAATCCTAATACCTTTGTTGCGGAAGCAACAACATTTTTGATGTGCTCGTGCCATTTTCCATTATGACTAAGCGTTAAACCTAGATGTTTATGGTGATCAACAAATGTCAACTGGATATTATTAAGGTATAGAACTGGGAGACGATCATCTTCAGATAAAGAAAAGAACATTGCTTCTGTTTTATTGGGATTAAACTGGACAAGACATTGGTTTGACCATTCAGTAATCATGTGTAAGTCGTGGTTTAAAATACCTTCCATGTCATCTATATTAGATGTGGAAATTGCTAACGAACTATCATCAGCAAATAAACGAGTAATACTAAGCATACTTTCAGCAATATCATTTACGTATATTAAAAATAAAAGGGGCCCCAGAACAGACCCTTGGGGAACCCCGGCAGTTACAGTTTTTAACGCTGATGATGAAGTTCCTACACACACTCTTTGCGATCGGCTTGAAAGATAATCTGATATCCACGATAAAAGCTTACCATCAATACCATGTTGCTTTAATTTAAATAAGATACCTTTATGCCAAACACGGTCAAAAGCTTTAGATATATCATTAAAGACAATGCACGTAAATTGTTTAGCATCGAATGCCTGACATATATGATGATACATATCGACTAGTTGGTAGGTTGTAGAATGACCAGGCAAAAAACCTGATTGATTCTTGAATATAAGATCATGCATGTGTAGAAAATTATACACATTTTTAAAAACTATTCTTTCCATTACTTTGCCTACACAACTCAACAACGAAATTGGTCTATAATTTATAGGAATACTAGGATCCGATTTTTTGAACAATGCCATTACCATGGCACATTTCCATAAGTCAGGGAAAACACATTCATTTAATGATCTGTTAAAAAGTATATGTAACGGTTTTGAAATTGTATATACAGTTTCCTTCAGCATTTTATGACTAATTTCATCCTCCCCACATGCTTTGTGTATCTCCAAAGTCTTAATAACATCTACTATCTCGCTTTCTTTAATGAAAATATTTTCTAGTTTTTCACCAGTTTTCGGTATAAGATTAGGTAGTTCAACATTTGAATCATCAACTGAAGCTATTGAAACAAAATAATCATTTAAGCAATTTGCTTTATCTTGGTCAGTTATTGAGAATGACGTATCGCCATTTGGTAATGTCGTTTTTAAAGGAGGAATGGTTTCAGCGTTTTTATTTGACTTAATAAAATATTTCAAGAGTTTCCAGTATTTTCGCCTGTCAGTGATACATGATTCAGTAATTGTGTCTTCAATACAGATGAAAAAGCATTCTTTCGCATGTGTTTTAAGATTGTTGACTTTATTACGCAGGCGTTTATAGGCGGTCAGGTTGACGGAAGACTGAGTGCGTGTAGCTTTTTTTTTCTGGCGATCACGCTGTCTCGAGACACGTCTGATTTCAGAATCATACCAAGGTTTATCAATGACATTTTATCACATGTTATTAACATTATCAAGATTGTGTTTAAAAAGCATTTATATTTAAGGACTTTAGAACAATGCATAGAAACTATGATTACCGTTACATCCATTAACCATTCATTTATCCGACTAATAAAGTTTAAGTTGTTTACCCGTTTACCCATTAAAAACAATTTATAATTTGCTTCAACGGACCTCACGCACTACAAATACACTCCGCTTTACTTTGAGATCACGAGGAATTAGTGACAAATACACGTGACTCTGTTACACTTACCTGAGTTGGATATTACCACTTATGTTATCAATATCATTGTGATTAAAGGATTAAGTCTAATTACTGTGTCACTGGGATGTCAGTTGGGTACGTGTGAGGTTTGGTGCTCTCTAAAATCTGGTTTAAACCCCCAGCGTTTCTTTTTTGCGATTGACCGTTCCAAGCCGGTATCCCTATTTTCAACCCTTTTTGTGTTTTTGACGTCATATGTCTTTATTCTTTATTTACATTGCCGTTCATGTTTGTCGTTTTGATTCTTTTTGGGTTTACTGTGTTCTGTGAAAGCTGCATTTCCCGTTCGACTTTTAAACTTATTTTTTTATAAAGAATGAGAGGATTTATTATTTTATGTTACATGTTTCAAAGTACTGGACAACTCTTTCTTCAGAATATAAGATGTAGTTTACTTTTTTGAAATGCACCATCCTTTGATATTGTTCTCTATTCTCTCTTGTTTTTAATTTCTGTGTCAAACGAACAAATGATACAACGTAATAATAGAATAATAACATATTAATACGACAGTAACTTTTGCCAGACATTTAAACACACTCGCTGAATATACAGACAGACGGCAATAGTATTATTATTTATCATGCAGATATGCACTTTTGAATCTTCCCCACATAAATTCAATCGTCTTATACAAATAATGCATCCTGTTACTAACGTATAAACCGTGGCTTGTCATTTTAGAGTATGAGTTTATATGTGTTGGCAACTATTGTTAAATAAAACAGGACACTCTAATGTGGGATTATGTCATTTATTCTATTAAAAATGACGAATAAGCATAATACAAGCTTATAATCTAAATAATAAGTAAGTTAAAATTGAATCAAAAATGTTTAACAACAAAATGTGGCTACAATCCGCCCACATATGTGGGCTACAATCCGCCCGCTAAACTAATACAAACAATCAAAGGATATACATATATCCTATGGCTAATACAACAAACAATCAAAGTATATACATTTATCCTATGGCTAATACAACAAACAATCAAAGGATATACATATATCCGCTGGCTGGGAGGTGAATGGGGATGGTGGTGGGAAATTTCTTTTAGCAAAACTTTGCTTAGCTTTGTAAAGTAATGGCGTCGGTAACGAGCAGGTCAGACTGATTCTGAGATTCTGCTGAGGCGATACCTTCTGGCAGGGGTCATCACAAAACACTTAAACCCTAATATTGCTAGGGGGCGACTCAAATAATTTTATCTGCGCTAAACAACATTTGAATCTTCCCCTTCAATTCCCACATAAATTCAATCGTCTTATACAAATAATGCATCCTGTTACTAACGTATAAACCGTGGCTTGTCATTTCAGAGTATGAGTTTATATGTGTTGGCAACTATTGTTAAATAAAACAGGACACTCTAATGTGGGATTATGTCATTTATTCTATTAAAAATGACGAATAAGCATAATACAAGCTTATAATCTAAATAATAAGTAAGTTAAAATTGAATCAAAAATGTTTAAGAACAAAAGGTGTTAACTATTTTTTGCCATACACATAGGTGGGATACAATCCGCCACCAGCAATATAATTGCGTACCCACCCGAATACCCGACGAAAAATGAGAAGCCACCTCAATGTTATATTATGAAAACCTGAGTATGATATCAAACAATTATCAACAATGTACAAGCAACTGAAAACTAATACTACACATAATACTATCAACGAAAGCAGCCTTATACTGAATTGTCATTTCACCTTTAAACACGTCAAAATACAGCGTTATACTGAACTTTCAAATGATATTAATCCATCTAAATATTATTCGTGAGGTATCCTACTAATTCAAAATGAATATGCAACATTGAACATTGTTATAAAGCAGCCTTATGCTGGACTTTCATCAGCTAGATTACACAGTTGCACATGCACGATGTAGCAAAACCTCACTATGGTAGTTTGATATCAGCTGATTTAACCAGCAATGTACATATACAGTATGGTGCTGAAATTCAAGTGATAATTAATAGTCCACCTAAACACTATTCTTGAAGTGTGAGACACATTAAAACTTAGATGCAGCATTGTATATTTTTCAGAAAGCAGCCTTATGCTGGACTTTCGTTAAAGATATGACAAACTTGCACATGGCACGTGTCGCAAAAACTCACCATGGTATTTTGTAGCAACTAATCAGCAATGTACATGTAACATATGGTGCTGCACTTTCAAATGATAATAATCCATCTATCCATCTAAAACACTATTTGTGAGTTATCGGACTAATTCAGAATCAAATGCAGCATTGTACACTTCTTGAAAACAGCCTTATGCTGGACTTTCAGTAAAGACATTCCAAACCTGCACATGCACATGTAGTCAAGATAGAAACTATTGTATTTGGTACCAACTAATAGCAATGTAAGTATAATACATGGTGAAACAAGCGTTGCCTCAAAAATACACAACAATAATCAAGATGTTCAACACGAATTTACATAACCATCAATATAACATCAAACAACAGGACTTGAAAGCAGCCTTTTGCTGGACTTTCATTGACTGTCGCCTAGACCATTAAACTAATTTTCTCACTTTATTGTGGCCATAATTATTGGGTTTCCAAGAATCCTAAGATATCAATTTTAGTTGTGGCAAACGAATGTAATTTTGCAAAAATGTTTAAGAACAAAAGGTGTTAACTATTTTTTGCCATACACATAGGTGGGATACAATCCGCCACCAGCAATATAATTGCGTACCCACCCGAATACCCGACGAAAAATGAGAAGCCACCTCAATGTTATATTATGAAAACCTGAGTATGATATCAAACAATTATCAACAATGTACAAGCAACTGAAAACTAATACTACACATAATACTATCAACGAAAGCAGCCTTATACTGAATTGTCATTTCACCTTTAAACACGTCAAAATACAGCGTTATACTGAACTTTCAAATGATATTAATCCATCTAAATATTATTCGTGAGGTATCCTACTAATTCAAAATGAATATGCAACATTGAACATTGTTATAAAGCAGCCTTATGCTGGACTTTCATCAGCTAGATTACACAGTTGCACATGCACGATGTAGCAAAACCTCACTATGGTAGTTTGATATCAGCTGATTTAACCAGCAATGTACATATACAGTATGGTGCTGAAATTCAAGTGATAATTAATAGTCCACCTAAACACTATTCTTGAAGTGTGAGACACATTAAAACTTAGATGCAGCATTGTATATTTTTCAGAAAGCAGCCTTATGCTGGACTTTCGTTAAAGATATGACAAACTTGCACATGGCACGTGTCGCAAAAACTCACCATGGTATTTTGTAGCAACTAATCAGCAATGTACATGTAACATATGGTGCTGCACTTTCAAATGATAATAATCCATCTATCCATCTAAAACACTATTTGTGAGTTATCGGACTAATTCAGAATCAAATGCAGCATTGTACACTTCTTGAAAACAGCCTTATGCTGGACTTTCAGTAAAGACATTCCAAACCTGCACATGCACATGTAGTCAAGATAGAAACTATTGTATTTGGTACCAACTAATAGCAATGTAAGTATAATACATGGTGAAACAAGCGTTGCCTCAAAAATACACAACAATAATCAAGATGTTCAACACGAATTTACATAACCATCAATATAACATCAAACAACAGGACTTGAAAGCAGCCTTTTGCTGGACTTTCATTGACTGTCGCCTAGACCATTAAACTAATTTTCTCACTTTATTGTGGCCATAATTATTGGGTTTCCAAGAATCCTAAGATATCAATTTTAGTTGTGGCAAACGAATGTAATTTTGCAACGCGTTCGACTTCCAGCGACCCATTTTCTTGATAGCATCTTCCGAAAAACCTTGAATGACGGCATGGGTTGCAGCTCCAATACGAAATGAGTGCGACTTGTAACACCTAGTATCAAAGCCAAGAAATGCAATTGCATTTCGAAGGTGTTCATTAAAGAAAGAATAAGAAACGGCCTGACCATTAGCTAATTGAAACAACGTCCCATCCGAATGAGACATAATTGACAAATACATTTTCATGGCTGCAACAGGACACACAACAGGGTCCTGTACATTAATTGGCAAAAATAATGTGGCAGCTTGTTGACTATGTTTATATTTTATCAGAGTTAGCTCTAACCCTAGACAACCTTTATCGGAATCGATGATTTTCAGGTCATCATATTGCACTACCCCAACAGTTTTTTTCGATGACTTAACACATATTTCACCAATGCGAAGGAAACCATGAAAAGCCAGAATGCACATTGCAGAGAAAACAATTCTATTTGCATAATTATTAATTGTATGTGGAAGGGCCAACACAATTTGTTTCAACAATGTGTATGTAATGGGAAGGCGCGTATAAGTTGGAACTGTGCCTGCCACCAAATTATTTGCTCCTTTCAAAAATTGTTTGACCAAGAATGATTCACAAAAATCTTTATAGCCGAATAGCTTATTAATGTACGCTAATGCAGATACATGCGAAGCTATGGTATTTACACGGTACTGAGCTACGAACAACGATGCAAGAAAATTTACTAACAACACATCGGTAACAGGCAATTTCTTTTAGCAAAACTTTGCTTAGCTTTGTAAAGTAATGGCGTCGGGGTAACGAGCAGGTCAGACTGATTCTGAGATTCTGCTGAGGTGATACCTTCTGGCAGGGGTCATCACAAAACACTTAAACCCTAATATTGCTAGGGGGCGACTCAAATAATTTTATCTGCGCTAAACAACATTTCTGCCTAATAAAGGGGTGACCTAATACATTTTGCTTTATTAGACACTGACCAATAGAGCAAATCATTGCGGAATCCCTCGGCGTTTATTGTACGTAACGTTATCTGACGCCATGCACGTAACTTTGCCTGACGTCATTAAACAAACAAAAAACAACAACATGGCGGCGTCCTCGATAAGCGCAACATTCTGAGAAATAGGTAATAATAGTAATCCATACAGAAAATGTAGATAATCTACATGATAAATAAAATATTATGTCAGTGCCTTTTATTATCAAGTTTATCAGGCTCGGCACGAAAACGAAGAATGGTGAGGCTCTACGAAAACGAAGAATGGCTCGGTAGAGCCTCGCCATTCTTCGTTTTCTAAGCCTCGCCTAATAAACTTGATAGTAAAAGGCACTGACATAATATTCTCTATGTAATACTTGTCCAATAACATTAACCGGCTTATTACTCCCGATATATTTGTTGGATAATAAGATCCTTATCGAATATAATAACTGGAATTGAAGGATTAGTTTATTGATTCTTTGCCATCCACTGCCTGGTCAGTACATCACTGAACAGTGGCTTGCCTGGGAAGAACTATACTGAAAGGAAAAAGATACGCGACACGGGAATTTCCGCTATATATTGTATATACTGCACACTTAATTCCATATATATTCCAAGGAAATCCCAAGATGTTGTAATTTTTTTTGGAAAATTGAGCCAGTTTGGTACTGTATTTAACGTAAAGAGTTTGCAAAGATTTGCATCCAAAGTTTGCGTTCAACGCGTAATGTGTCAATAATGAAACTTTGCAGGAATACTATTTGCTGTGTGACGTGTTGTTTAGTCTTTTTTCCGAAAGGAAAGAGCCATGTACCATTCAATTAACAGCAACATATTGTACATACAATATATAGCGGAAATTCCCGTATCGCGTTTCTTTTTCCTTTCAGTATATTTCAAGCTGAATGCTGTAATGCCGCTGAAGAAAATATCAGGCCTAAATGTTTGGTTCTATAATCGCCATGACAACATGACAACTTGCTACTTGGACCACGTCAACAATTAACAGAAATATGTTTCATTAAAACTGAAAATAAATAATTTTTTTAATATAGTTACATTTAATACATGAGTTAACAGTCATTTAGCATGTGAACAGTAAAATGCAAGATATTCATGCTTTTTAAATGACCGCGATGAGTTGTTCCTTACAGTCTTTATTTCCATCTTTGGAATGTCACATAATCTACTAAGTGTTGTCATGCAAGAAATTATCAATATCAACAGAGGACAAATGACCCAATTGTGAAACTTGCAGCTGTTTACAACAATCTTGAAGATATCCTGTTTTCTATATTATGTAATATCAACATATTCAGAGTACCAGTCTGATGTAAATGGACTGTCTGGCGTGTTTCCGTAAATAATAATAGCTGATTTATTGAAATTCAGCCACAGGCATGCTTCAGTGGAACTTGTGGAAAGTTGTGATGTAAGGGAAATATACGTTCTATGTCAAAAAAAAAGAGTATGATAATGGACCTTTGGAAACGGCCGAGCACGACACATAAATATTGCAGCCTCGGTTTGATTGAGACTGTTCATGAGCGGTAGTGAAATATGCTAGCTACCGCAAGCATGCAAACGTCTGAATACTACGTTTACAATTAGACAACATGATTGACGTGCTGCCGAGAATAATAATAAAACCTTGATTTAATAAGGACCGTCAACGGATGCAATATTCTTAATACACTTACTGTGGTTGCTGACATTACGGTGTTGCAGACTTTATAAATCAGTTGTGTTATTACTTTCTGATCCTTTGGGATCATCAATACCCAATATATGTGGCTTTAAAGTAGAATATCGCTTAAGCCGGTGCTAGGAGGCGTGAGAGGTTTTGTACTTCTCACTAACTCTCATGAACAGACTCAATAAAACCGAGTCTGCTACCTTTATCTCTTGTCTGAGTTTGTTGCTTTCAAGGGATACACTTTTCAGTAGTTATTTAATTTATGGCTCTAACAAATTGCAACTTACTGTATCTTTTGTGGTTGACTCATTTACACTTTTTGATTGTGCGATGACCGTACAGATTGTGGACTCTATAATGATGTCCAGCTAAATCCTTAAAGGACGGTAACGTTTGATGTTTGTCTTCAGTATTCTCTTATCGTATCCTTAATGGGTTGTTGCTCGTTTCTTTTTGTTTTATTTTTCTGCCAAGTCATTAAATACATACCCTTGCATCGTGGCTTTCTGTGCTTTCCTTTTTTTATATTCATATATACATGATCATATACATATATTGCCAATTAATGCTGCGTTTTTTGTTAAAGAATTTAGCCTGGCGGGGATTTCGTTATTTACAATATCCCGTTGTATTGGGATGACAATAGGGTAAGAGTGAGGTTTTGGCGCATCCTAGAACCTGATTTAAACTTCAGCGGCCTTTTAGCTACTGCTCGTTCCAAGACGTTATCCATATTGTCAACCCCATTTGTGTTTGTTATGTCACATGCCTATTACCATTGTAGTTATTGTTTGTGTTGTTGCATGTTTCTGATTGTGTTCTGTGAAAGTTACATTTCCTGTTCGATATGTATACGTTTTTATTTTTTCTTCTGTAAGTTTCATTTTAAAATTTCCCATCGGTTATTACAACTTTAATTCTGACAGGAACTATAAACTAAAATATGCCAAAAGAATTCTAACACATAACATTGTCTTTTACCAGCTACTGGTATTTATTCTGTTTATATACTTAGACTCTGACAGAAACAAGACTTTTATTTGTGAACGAGGGGTGATAAATCTCAATTTCTTTGTCATTTGCACTTTCGTTTTTCCGTGTTTGCTGTCTGGATCACAAATAACGCACTAAGTGACAGTAATTAATTGTGTTAAGTTGTTTCCGCATTTAAAATATATTAGTTGCTTTTGTGTTTTATGGTCATACGTTTATTTGGTGTGAAAGGAAGAAGGTTTAACGCCCCGTAATTAAGGGATTAAATAGAAATGTTGCAGCGGAAATTACAAATTTCCAAGAGCTTGTTATAGTGCATCCATGCTCAGGCTATATAAAAGCCAATTCGAGCCATACATTATTGACACAGCTAACGTACAAACAAACGTAATAATTAATTAGTATAAATGTTTTTGAACCTGAGTTATTGAATTTAAAACGTATGTTTCATCTAGCTAACCTTCGCAAAACCATGTTCATAGATTAGATGTAAAAAGATATATAGGGTAGCAGTGTTTACTTATATACAGAGCTAAATTGAGAAAAAAATTAAGTTTTAGTGAACTAAATTGCTAGTTTTCCAACTATTGCAATAAATTCTTGCAATTTTGGCCCAATCAGAAAAGGGTCAAACCAAATGAGAACGTGTTTTAAAATGCACTTTTAACCAAACCTCACTCGTACCCTCTTGTCATTCCAATAAAAAAAGACAGTGAAAATAAAGAAATCCCCACCAGGGTATATTCTCTAGCAAAAAAGAAGTATTAATAAATAATTTGAGTACACCATTTAGATGATCATGTATCTATGAATAAAACATTCTAGAAAACCAAAATGCAAGTACTCATTGACTTGGTAGAAGTAAGAGCAACAAGAAAACAACAATACAAACATCAAACGCTATCTTCCTTTGAGGATGTAGTTAGAGGTTAACTAACAAATTAACAACGTTGGTACATGGTGATATAGGTGTCCCCCAAACATAGTATTCGATATTCTGGTTCTGTCATATGAAACTCGATCGCACATTCAATGCAGCAAGCCAAACATATCAAAGATTTTAAAAAGAGTTATTACTGTTTATTTTTAAATAATACCAGTTAAGTTTATTTTGTTTATGCTGTTTGTAACTGGTGTACTACTTTTATAATAGTTACTATGTTTATTAGCTTGCACATATAGCTAGCCTATACATGTATATTGACTTCAGTTTTCATTTACGGTCAAGATACTCAAGAAAATCGTTGTAAACTCTAATACAGGCGCAGGTACAAATCTGATCATAGTTGGATCCAGACGCTACTTCTTATTTTCCCTTTGTGGTAAAGTTGTGCCAAGGCGGCTCATGGTTTTGATATAGTTTGACACTTTCATGCCATTATTTAATACTGATCTGCCAACATTATGCAATGGTTGTTTTAATGAACACAATGTAGTCTTAATTGTTAAATATACTGTTCTTTATGTCTGTATTATCAATGTACCTATATTTAATATGAAATAAAAAAAGTATATCTAGATTTCAGGATGATTTGATTTGCCTTCGCTTCGATGATAATTGAACATAATTGTGATTCTGCGCAGTAAAGCTGCATTGGTGAAATTTCCGCGTATATGGGTCCACCTTTTGAATAGGTTTGACAAGTGAAGTCCATTTGTTTAATTGATATTACACGTACTATTCCTCTTTTTCATCTCATGTCCACTAACCAACACTATAGTTATCAAACTATATGGATATAAAAATCGACCAGGAAAAGTAGCATTCAAGGACGACGGTCAACCACAAACACACACAGAAAACAAAGAACACTTTAAAAGATGAACAAAATTGCCAAATAGGACATCACAAACAAAAGGTTGACAATAGGGGCCTACGCCTTTAAACGGTGGCAAAAAAGGCCAATGGGGGTTGCGCCAAACCTCAAACGTTTTTTAAAGAAAATGTAGTTCTACATATACACAAAAGGACTTAAACAGAATGATACTCTTCGAAAGTGTATACTCTTGTATATATATGTATACTTGTGTACATTATGCTGCATGCTTTTGTTTTGTGAGCCTTTGTAGAAAGCTACCATTTTTAATCAAAAGTGTGTACTCCAATTAGATTTGTATGTATAACGTACACAAACGATTTTTGTCTTCTATCATGGGATGAATCTACAGTGTCTGCTATCATCACTACACATCTGTGATGAATCTCCAGTGTCTCGCCTATCATTCAACTATGCATCTACATGTATTAACGCCTTGATTAGCAGTACTATGATGGGTATTATATATTATATTTCAGAACGAAGACGTTGTCTATACCTCTAAACAAGGAATGTGTATTACACCACTAAGCGTTCTATATTTGTCTACAACAGTATCTCCTTTAGGTTGAATCAATAAACTCTTTCCGCCTGCTTTGGGGCCATATTTTAAAATGAGGCAAATTCAACATACGCCTGCTCAATTTGACATTTAGCACTCAATTCTATTTCTGTGAAACGGACAGACATAAAACGCTAAAGCAGAAAATCTACGTAAATCTGCAATAACTTTGAAACGAGACGAGAAATATATAATATCTGTTGTTTGAAATCAAGGACCTGTGTAGTGCATTCAGAGAGGTAGAAGATGTGTGATAGGTAAATGGAAGTAGTTTTTATATTCTCGTTATGTGAATAATATCCGCATATTTATCGATAAAGATGTGTTTTCATCTGCTCCAACTGTCATGGCCGTTAAAGAACACTACTGTATATACCAGATTATTATTGTCTTGATGGGATGTTTATAATTTTGGAACGCTGTTGTTTTTATTTTTTCCTAAAGATAGTCTTTAGTTAATACTTGTAAGCTTTCTAAGAGCGTTTAGGCGGGTACATACATTTAATAAAAACTGTAGTTTTCTACAAAAGCACAAGTGACTGTAAAGTCATATTAATAACAAGACTGCTTAGCTGTCTGAGGCTCTATAATCCATGATCAATAACTGATCAATTATGGAAATGACAGGACTACAATTTGGAGCTTGTCAACTTTTCAAAAATGAATAATATAATCCTGTAGAAACCACAGCAAGCACTCAAACGCCCATCGCCATTACTTGGTCCCGCATTATCCTGTTAAGCGATGGGAAAGCTTATATTAGCAGGATTTATAACGGATATTTCTACAAATAAAAACATGTTTAAACTGCTTTTACTTTAAAAAATGTGATAAACTGTTTAATAAATTACCTAATAATGTTTTAATTTTACAATACGCCAAACTTTTTAAGCCTAAAATTGAGGTTTTATTTCGATACCCTAGTCTCAACCCGTTTCGCTTCTTGGATGAAGGGGTTGGATGGGTATGGTATTTAAATACTCGGACCACGTAATGCACCGTAGGATCGCACTGAAACTACATTAGCACATCAATTTTATCACTGAACAGGACACATACTCGCGTAAATAGTGAAGACAGAGTTACTATTTCATCTTCAATTTCAACAAGGACTTACGCACCTTTTCATAAAACTTTAACCTGAAAACTAACCAAGCACTACTTGAAAACAGTATCTGCCTATTTCACCTTTAAAAAGTCCAATAACACCCATTGCATGTTGACAGAGTTATGGCATATTTCATAAACATTTACCTGGAACCTAATCTGGCTCATACTTGGCAAAATATTGGACTTCTGGTCAATGAAACATTTATACAGTTCTCCGTATCAATTATCCAGTGCAGGATTTACACTAAAAACATATGCTCCATAATTAATGAAGGAACCCTGACTTTAAACTTGTATAGTTAGTTTGTCAATCCTAAATCACGCACATGGCAAGGTGACACCAAGTGTTTTGCGGAACACTCTCTAGTTTACAAGTACTTACGAAATTTCAAGCTTATATTGTATGTACCATATGCTGTTGTTAATTGAATGGCACATGGTACGTAAGATCTTTCTTTTTCGGAAATTGACTAAACAACACATAACACAGCAAATAGTTTCGTCAAAGTTTCATTATTGACAGAGTACGCGTTTGGCCCAAGAATATGAGCAAACTTAGGATGCAAATTTTGCAAACTCTTTACGTTAAAGATAATACTGAACGGGTCAAAATTTTTCAAAGAGGAACTTCAACCATTTATTAATTTCTTGTTATAACGTGTACTGCGATTAAAACGTCTACAACATCTCAGTTTGTGTCTTTCTTTAATTAACTGCACTTTTTTTTTACAAAACATCTTGGGATTTCCCTTGGTATATATATGAAATTAAGGTGCCGTATATACAATATATGGCGGAAATTCCCGTGTCGCGTTTCTTTTTGCTTTCCGTATATAATCAATACAAGGAAATGCAAAATATACATTTTAGGAAAAGACTCTGCAATCCGTTTTTTCTACTCATTGGCAAATGGTAGTTCGATTTCGACCATGATAATATCTAAAGAACGGGTGAACGAATGTCGAGTTGAAAAGTGACTTGAAGATACCATTGACCTAATTTGTCGTTTAGAGCAAGAAAGTTTGGTATTCGCTGGTATAAAAATAAACATGTTTCTGTAGCGTATATATTATTTCACTATATCTACTTGATTTTCTCATGTTATGACATTTAAATATATAGGATGTGTTCAAGTCGGGTTTTGTAAAATAATTACAACACGTTTTATCAAAACCAATTTTAATCGTTAAATATTTGTAAACAGATTGTTTTTCAGATCTCTATTAATTAAACTAGTATGTTAATATATATAGTATCACCGTAAAGTACAGTTTCTTCCAAGTCCAAATCTCCTGACACCCAACTAAATAATCTTAGTTCTAATTGCCAAAACTAGTCTAGCAGATCATAATGCAAGCTAGGTGTCTCGGTGTCTTGCTATAGACCGCACCGGGCGAGCGGAGCCCACTTTATACTGACCTATGCGCCGCAACAGACGTGAGAACCTACTAACCGATGTCACAACAGGTTTCTACTTTATTGTACTAACATTTCAATCGTCCATGACACTAACTATGCAGTTTCGCTTTGATCAGACCAAAACACAGTTGTAAATCATCATCTAAATGGGTACATCGGCACCACAATATGGTGGCTGGACCGATACTCCAGTATGGTGGAATATTGGCCGCAGTTTAAAGGGAATGTAGCGACACAGCCAAACAAACACTATTAATGAGAGTTTGAAAAACTTGGAAAAAGGTGAAAGAATTATCAAATCGGATGATAAACAAAAAGATATGACCATTAGGTTGTTTTAAACAACTATGGGAGCCGCATTTTTAAACTATGACGTCATAGTTCCATGTTACCATATATGGAATATTGATAAAGATCATTTAACGAAGAAATCACTGCAATGAATGAATTTTTTTTGACCGGTGGATTATAAATCATTATTGCCATTAGTATTACATATTTTTCATACAGTGCTGTCATTTTTTCCCCTATATAAACAGTAAATTTTCATAATTTATAAATATTTCATATATGGTCATTTAGAGCCGTGATGTCATATCTCTCAAAATGGCCGCTACATATCCGTTTAACAGAAACTTCAAAATGATCATATCTTCTTTGTTTATCATCCGATTTTGATAATTCATTCACCCTTATTCAAGTATATCAGACCTCTCAATAATAAAGATGGTTTGGCTGTGGCGCTACATTCCCTTTAAGTGCCGGTACTTGATAAACATCATATTAGGTATTATTATCATATCATTTATGTACTGACTTTCTTTGCACGCCGAGTCGCAGATACAGCCGTAACCATATACTGGTGTTTATTAACATATAACAGGTTTTTGTCCGAAATCTAAGTCAACAACACACTGACCGACATGTTAATTCTGTACTTTGATACAATATGAACCCATATATATATATCATTTACATATATCAATAAACCAAACACTAGAAGTACGACGTTAACACAGGAGTACTGACAAGATAAAACGTTATTTAAAGTAATGGAAAGTGGCAATGCTTTGATGACGAAAACTTGGATTGGTTGAAGATTGAACTCAGCAACTAATGGTCACTATATTCAGATTGATATGCCAGTCTGCACTTATGTTGATTAAAGTATTGTATCTAATGAGGGTTCATAACTATGCTCATACATCAAAATGTTCTGATAGAAACAGAACAATGCAGCGAGAGCCAATACAATATTGCAACGTGTGTTCAACCAGTTTTATAACTGTAAAAACAACAATCAATATATTCATTCATCGTGACCATTTGGAAATGTAACATTGACTGTTTTGGTGTCACATAATCAATATAATAAAAGCAGATCGTAAAACTATCTACTAGTCTGGGATTGTAGGTACGTGTAGGTTATGTGTAGGTTTTATTTGTGTAGATTATGGGTTAGGGTATGTGTATGGTTAGTTTTCACACAATGTGGCCGTATATTCATGTTCGACAGACATCACGTGTACGTTCGTAAGTTAATTTTCAATATATGTATTTACTTGGTGTCCAAGTGAGTCGGTTCAATCTAAATAAACTGTCATTGAATGACTCATACCCTGCATCACCTTGATCAAGGAAATGTCACATATCAGATACTTAATACCAATTTCCTTGCCTATCATGCTTTTCCAGCAAAATCCGTCTGACTGTTGATCGAAATGTTATAAA
>JAWPHD010002844.1:0-238829 GCA_037043455.1 Cyrtodaria siliqua | reverse complement strand
TTCAGTGCTTCATGCTGGGGAATGTTGGGGGAGGGGGAGAATCATTCCAGTACTTCAGTGCTTCATGCTGGGAATGTTGGGGAAGGGAAGAATCATTCCACTACTTCAGTGCTTCATGCTGGGGAATGTTGGGGGAGGCGGAGAATCATTCCAGTACTTCAGTGCTTCATACTGGGGAATGTTGGGGGAGGGGGGAGAATCATTCCAGTATGTCAGTGCTTCATGCTGGGGAAAGTTGGGGAGAGGGAGAATCATTCCAGTATGTCAGTGCTTCATGCTGGGGAAGTTGAGGGAGTGGGGAGAATCATTCCAGTACTTCAGTGCTTCATACTGGGGAATGTTGGGGGAGGGAAAGAATCATTCCACTACTTCAGTGCTTCATGCTGGGGAATGTTAGGGGAGGGGCAGAATCATTCAATACATCAGTATGTCATGCTGGGAAATGTTGGGGGAGGGGGAGAATCATTCCAGTACTTCAGTGCTTCATGCTGGGAAATGTTGGGGGAGGGGGAGAATCATTCCAGTACTTCAGTGCTTCATGCTGGGGAATGTTTGGGGAGGGTGGCAGAATCATTCCAATACTTCAGTGCTTCATGCTGGGGTATGTTGAGGGAGGGGGAGAATCATTCCAATATGTCCTGAAGTGAAATATGGTAAAATGTCTCTTGAGTCAGACTTTAAAGGTTTTGATTAGGCCGGTTTTAAAGTAGACAAAGAAAATAATTAAACCCTCAGTTAATGTCCGAGTCAGGATCAAATTCAACATGAGGGCAAGTAACCTATTAACAAAATAAACTGTCTTTAAAAAAGAACAGATAAAATATTTATAGACTTATTATGTGGAGAATGTATTAGAAAGTATGCACATATTAAAAACATCAACACATGGTCTTCCAGCCCTTCTTCGGCATCACGCTGCCTTAACCCCTAATCTTTTTCGAACATCTTTGACTTCGACCTTTTAAACCTGTCCTGCTATCCCCTCCCTTATAGTATGTTAAAACAATCAATTTCCTATTGTAAATTAATGACACTGTTTGGTGTTTAAGGTAATTTTTTAGCATATTTTCAGCTATGTATGACGATCGACTTTTTAGTGGTGGAGGCAGACCACCCTCTTATTCCTGGGTAGAATCAGTACTGTACATCTCCCGCCTTCTGTAAGAATCAACACTTTCTGACAAACAAGTTCGAGTTCTCAGTGGATTCACACACACCCCGCAGCGGTGAGAGATGAAAAGATTTACATTGCAGCTTCTTTTCCCTCTCGACACCAAAATCACTTAAATTAATGATATATCTCACTACATAACACCTTCATAAGGATTAGTGTGAGCAGAGGAGATAATTAATCCCTATTTGTGATATCTGGGTGAATTCAGCCATGCGTACCTGACCTGTCAAAATTGTGCATGTAATTGCATCATGAAAATATGTTTATTATATTAATATTTCATTATTAAGCATCATTAACATACCTTCATCCGATTTTAAGGGGTGCATCAGGATTTTCGTGGAAATTCATTTTGCACAGAAAAATGTGCTACCCTGACCCGAGGGTTAAGTTACGCAATTTACCCCCAATTCCCATCAAAATCTATGGTGAATTCAAATTTGTGAACTCAACAACATGGTGCTTAACCCTTAACCTGGTAAGCACGACTATAATAGCCTTTGCATCAATTGTAAATGTGGATCAGATGGCGAGTAGATGGCGAGTAACTCGCAAGACTGTGAGTAACTTTGTCACATAAATGGAATTGTCTAAATTCAAAGAAAGAACAGTCCATTATATCTATGTAGCAGGTTAAGGGTTAAACCCACCAAAATAAATCCATTGCCAATATTACTCCTACCATGAAGCTTAATAAGATCATAATCAACCCACAGAAATGAATTGCCACTGATTTTAATTTCCATATACATGGCTAATTTGCAAACAAAGGGGAGAACTAATTAATGTTGAAACAAGCAGTGATTTGCTGTTTATCATCTAATCCTATAATCGGCAATTGCTCTGAACAGTGATATCTTTTTTAAACCCATGTGTTGTTATCATATAATAGAAGTTTGACAGTATATAAAATCATGTATAAATGCATTTTTGTATTATATTGACAAAACACGCTATAACCAAATCGTCACTATGATAATTATTCACACCTTTAGTGCCCTTTGTAAATTTATTAGCAATTATCGAGAGTGTTTAGTTTGACTTTTATTCAAATTGACAATGTAGGAAAAGTGAAAATCGTTCACCATCATAAATAACGTTTCTCTGCTCTCTCTATATAATTACAGTTTAACCATCGGGATCTAACAGTATCTTAAATATAAAGTGTGTTTACTAATGAATAATGACTTATTTCCCTTATTTCAAAATTCGCCATTTTAAAGTTAAATGACAATCTTGAAGGTAAAAGTTTTTTTAATTTGGCGGAAATCATATTGATCCGCCAAATATAATCACCGCCAATGCCAACATATCCATTTTCAAAAACCGCCAAATTTTGCATCAGTATTTTGATTGATATGACATTTTATTACATTTCTATGCATTAAAGATCGGGATTTCTCAGTGCAAGAATATTCATAATCGCTAAATATTAATAACTATCTCAGAACACAATAATAACTAATGTTGCTAACTCAGAACACAGTAATAACTAACGTTGCGACGTTGAGTCGTGACGTCAATAAAGTGCTGCTGATGTCGACGTCATCCGCCGATAACGTTCAATAAAGCGAATATTTGTTTGCAAAAACGTAATTTAAAATGTAATAAATAGATTATTTAACTGCTGGGATCGATTATTGGGTAATCCTTCACTTGATGGTAGACGTGCTTTGTTTTTTCACTCACTCGCGTGCGCTCGTTCATGAAAAGAACCACACGTCTACCACTTGTGAAGGATTTCCCTATAATCAATCCCAGCAGTTAAATAATCTCTATTTTATCATAAATTGGAACATTTTAACATCCCAACACTCATTATTTCAGGTGATTTAAATGTTCTTTTTTGTGTAGTTGGAAAACCCATATTACTTAAAAAGAAATATAATTATGATGATAATGAACTGTTTATAAAACGAAACTAGAAATTTGTCCACGGGACATGGATCAGTGTAAAACGTACAATTTGACGAAAAAGGGGCTGTAACTCTGTTTTTTGTCAATTTTGACGCCATATCGATATGAACATTTTGATATCATAGGTGAGCATCATGTAAAGTTTAAAATGAAATGGAGGAAAAGTGTGAGATAGACACACAAGATATTTTAACGTAAAAATAGACGAAAAAAGTGCTTGCTTGCTTGTATGGTGTTTTACGTCATTTTCAACACATGTAAGGTTATATGTGACGGTCGATGTTTTGTGGTGGAGACAGACCACCCACTTTTCCTGGGTAGAACCAGTACTGTACGAAAAAAGGGCCTTAAATTCGGTAATACTAGGTCGATTTTGATGACGAAACAATATGCACAGCTTGACATCATAGGTAAGCATCCTGTAAAGTTTGGAAGCAATCAGTTGAAAAGTGTGGGAGTGAATAGACACAAAAGATACTTTGACGTAAAAGTTGACAAAAAAGGGGCCATAACTCCGGTAATACTGGGTCGATTTTGTCGTCGAAAAGAAATGCACATCTTGACATCATAGGTAAGCATCCTGTAAAGTTTCGAAGCAATCGGTTGAAAAGTGTGGGAGGAGATACACACAAGATATTTTCACGTAAAATTTGATGGAAACAAGGGCCACAAGTCTGGTAATACTAGGTCGATTTTAATGCCTAAACAATATGCACATCTTGACATCATAGGTAAGCATCCTGTAAAGTTTCAAAGCAATCAGCTGAAAAATGTGGGAGGAAATAGACGCACAAAACGGAAAGACGTACGGACGGACAGACACAGACATGGCTAACACTATATGCCCACTCACCATTCGGTGGTGGGGGTATAAAAATCTAAAACAACTTTAATTAGTGATTAGATCTACTACATTATCTATGTAAATAAAAAAGAAATGATATATATTGTTTAATGTTAAGATATATTCAAATCAAATGCTTATAATTGTACTGCACCATTTTTAATTACTGTGGACAGGGTTTTGTCATATATGTTTGTATATATTTTAATAGCACTTCATTAATATATATATATATATATAGATATATTTATGTGTTTTCCCATTTTTTTTATGTTGTTTGTTTTCTTATCTTATGTTAGTTTCATTGTAAACTGTGTAAACTTAAATATTAATGTCACAGATGTTCTTATAAAAAATATGGCACAAAGGACAAGGTATGATAAAATAAATATTTTACTGTAATTTGTTGTTAACGTTAAAGTAAAGTGATCATATGGTATCCTCAAACGATATTCCTATTTGTTTTATTTATCGAGAAGATTTAACCAGGTCTCAAAAGTGACATTATTGGTAATTTTGTCATTTGTTGTAGATTTTGGACTATTCTTGGCAAGTTTTTGAGTCCACCATGTACATGCGATGTTTTGTCTGATGATGTGTCCCTGCATATTACCTGTTATTACAAACAGCTGTGCCCGATGTTGCGCTCTGTATTTCCAGGACCAAAAACTACAGCAACTGAACAAAAAAAGCCTTGTTTGTGAGGCTCTTAAACTCATTTAGAGCCTTTAAACTTACTTTTAATGAGTTTTAATTATGGTTCGGTCTATTTGTAGCGAAACTATGTATTCAAAATAGTTGCATTAAAAATTGTCCCTTATGATACCTAGTCCTTTAGGTTTTAATAGTGTATTTGTGTAAAACGTTTAGTTAAAATGCAAACATTTAATATTTGTAAATATTTCCCATACTGATCAAATGCTGCTTTATTTGATTGGTTCTACCACTTGTTATTTGTAAATTTGTATAATAGAGGGCCTCATGGAAGATTAATTTAACCCTATGGAAATAAAACCTATTTCTGTGGAGTCCTACTGTAATCCCACTGCCCGTCCATCAGTCTGTTCATCTGTAAACAATTATTTCTGTTCCGTAACTATTTATTACAATGTACGGAAAATCCAACTTCAGGGGTAAACTGTTTATGCTGAGAAAATGACCTTGAATTTAAAGGTGAACGGTTAATTAAAAGGTAATTTAAGGATATTGTGTTGATAAGGTTTACCATTATCGTGTCATGGTGAACTTGATCCTACTGACCGCAAAATGAATAGGGATGCATAGGGATCATCCTCTCACTGTGTACAGTCTACCCAGGAAGTTTGAGTGGCAGGATTGCTACTTTAAGTATAACACTAATAAAAACAATAAGAGCCCTTTGCATAGTGCCCGGGCACTACTATTAGGAGAAACACGGTATAGCATTTTAAAAACTGTTTTTGTATTCTGTAAACAAAGACTTTGTGTTCTGTTAAAACTTTCTCAGCAACTGACGTCATTAACAATGTTATGTCTAAACATTAGCCACTCACAGTGAAGTAACCTAAGCTACACATGAACCTGTTATTTCATACACAGGGGACAAAATTTATTTTACTATATTCTGTACTGGTCTTAGGACTAATAGTGTGGCAGTGGCTTTGAAATGTTACTCGTCCTCATACAGTTTTTACTTGTCCTGCCTGCTATTTCATGAGTTAAAGTATTCAACTAATATGTAACAATATTATAAAATAAAACAAAGCGAAACATCTTCATGTGTTATTTTATTTTAATCAAACCAAGCTGAAAGTTAAGTAAATAATTTTTTGTTTGTATGGTGCTTTACGTCATTTTCAACACATGTAAGGGTATATATGACTGTCGATTTTTTTTTGTGGTGGAGGCAGACCACCCACTTTTCCTAGGTAGAACCAGTACTGTACTCCTCCCGCCATCTGCAAGCATCAACACTTCATCACTTACAAGTTGATTTTTAAAAACGTGCCATCTGATCTCAAATCCTGTACCCGCCCCCGGAGTGCGTAAAAGAGAAGCTCTGTTTATTGGAATAGAGAAGTTAAACAGGCATAAGTGAAGTAGATGATTAACATTCAACTTACCACAATGTTTTCCAGTAATTTAATGGCCTCCTTCTCTGACGTACACCTATTGTAGGCCTGCAGAAAATAAAATTGAATTGAATGTTGTTTAACGGCTCATCAACAAAATAATAAAACGTTTGTATATACAATCAAATTAATATATTTATAAGACATATTCCATATAAGAGTGCACCATTCCGTCAATTTTTCTTTTATCAATATTTCTCATTGTATGTATATATTTGTCTATCATGTATGTTCCCCTTTTATTGTTTACTCTATCAAGTACCGGTATCAGCAAAATCGGTGAAAAAGAGAAATCTACAAAAGTTTAAAGAATAAAAGGAAAAAAAGTTTGCAAAAGTTAAGAAATTTGACGGAATAAACACCCTATAAAGTGACATGACGCTTTTACAAGGCAGATAAATTGAAGTCCGAGATGTTTTTATTGCAAATGTCATTAGATCTGATAAGAACATAAATAATACTAAATTATTTTACAAAGTTAAGCAGATTCTGTTGATTCTTCTGCATAAGACATGTTTTTTTATTTTTATTTTTTTTCTGAAAGTTTTCTGTCAAACTTGCTGACATTAGCAAACATTCATGTAAATAATTTCTGATTGGCCCTTATGAGCTAAAAATGACAGAAACTCATCTAATTTATCAATAATGGGAACTATAGACAGATAATTTTATATTATATAGTCCAACACATATTATTTTACAAAAAACAATGTTGCTAATGTCATGTCTGTCAAATTCACAAGATGACATTAGCAACAACCTGCTACTAAACAAATAACCTTCCTTGATAAAAACATGCATTTCCAATTTACAGGGATTTTGTTTGAACCTGATTCACTGTTTTAGTTATACAGTGAGTGAATATTCAATAATCTTTCACAAAAATAAACATTAAACATGTTCTGTCAAATAAGATGACATTAGCAACATATGTGACATTAGCTACATTCTGTCAAACTTATGTGACATTAGCAACATTAATATTTCTTTGTAAACACTCTAAAAATGGACTTTTGAAAATCTTTTCCATCCAAAACGTATTCAGTCTATGTTTCTGTAAATGAAAATAGGAACAGTTCATTACAAGTATAACAATGGTATCAGTTATTTACAGAACTTGTGTTGCTAATGTCACCAGATTCCGTCAACTTTTCATCAAAGATGACATTAGCTACATTCCGTCAAAATTATGTGACATTAGCAACATTAATATTTCTTTGTAAACACTAAAGACAAGCTTTTCTATCCAAAACCTGTACAGTCTGGGTTACTGTAAATCAAAATATGAAGAATTTATTGCAAAAATCATTTATTTAAAGAACTTTTTGTTGTTGCTCAAATTCCGTCAAACTTTCCGTCAAGATATGACATCAGCAACCTAAAATTTTAATTAAAAGATAAATACAATGGTTATTTTTTATTTTTATGTTTTTGCCAACAATATACCACTATCTATATTTTCAGGTAAAAAATCTGCATTTTGTTTATATAAGTATAAGACATTTCTGTGGGAACTACAGATACCCTCTTAAATGGAATATGCCATATAATACAATCAATTAAGTTGTTACGGGCTGTTTGGAATGACCCGGAAGATGTGGATCCTGATTTTTAACTGACTTTAAAAGACATCCAGACCTTGCAGAGTAAGGCAAACAGGCAGATGTGTGACTTACTGAATAGATGGAATCCGTCTTTTTGGAGTGTTCTTCATTACGAATATTTTGTTTAGTAACCCCTTTATTTTGAGGTTTATATTTTGAAAATTAGCCGGACTACCAAAATCTGTCCAGAACTACTTGACTTTGGAAGTTGGTAGTCCTGCGGACTACTTGGGAAAAAGTTTAGCGTCAAACCCTGTGTATGACATCAAATCTGGGAGACAGAAAAACATCTTAATAGGAATGTTGATTATGACAGTTTCTGTAATACCGACCTTTGCCAGAAGCAAGTTACATACATTATGCATACATGTATAAAATAAAGATTAATCTGCCAGTGTCCAGCCAGTTTTCAACAACTTGTTATGTCAGTCATTTTAGCAAAGGTTTCACATGAATACAGCTTAAATGGTTTTAGAGAAGTAGTCTCCGATTTAAGCTGTGGCGAACATCTTGGATTTCCAGTCAACCTGATGTTTTTATTAGGACCAACTAGACATTAACGTAACATTCCTGTGATGTTTTTAATCCATCAAGTAGTTTCAGAGAAGTCGCTACACAAAAAGGTTTACAGGCAGGTAAGACAGTTGCACAACTGACACTGCACCACGACTTAAGCTCTACTAATCTCTGATCAAGAGAGTTAATAAAGACAGTGTAAGTTTGTAAGCATATAATGCACATATCAATGTTTCCCCCCACCAGGGGAGCGGCAGGCACACCAAGGGGAATTCCCGTCCATAGGAGCAAAATTTATGTCTAATTTCCCAGTGTAGAAGCTATTATATCAATATCAAATATCCCCAAGTTGGTACCGGGTTCTGTCTAACTCCCTACCCCAGTGTCATCATTCTCGTCTAATTCCCTGGGTATGCCCGCTACCCCACTGGGGGGGGAAAACATCGATAATAACTGACCTGTCTTAGCAGCTGGGGACTTGGGTACTCTGCTATCAGGGCCTGGGCAACATCGGGGCTGACGTTTTTAAACTGCAGAAGTTGTTGTTTCCACACCTTCAGCAGTCCTACACCATTCTTGTCTACCTTCACTCCAGCTGACCCCTCCTCGTGGAACGAAAATATTGGGTCAAATCTGTCTTTTCTGTAAAAATGTAAATGAGTGTTGATCCAATGGTTTATTTACACCAGCTACCGCATAATATACTATGCACGGAAATCCAATTTTGAACATTACTTTAACGACGTCTTCACCTCATATCTCGAAATTTTTATCGCGAGAAGCTACATAATTTTATGTGTAATTTATGAAATAAATAAGCCAAAATACTTCATTCTATGCATATTCAAAACGTTAACAAATATCAGAAAAACACAAAAGATTGATTTCAATGTGTAGCGAAACATAAATATAGAGTTAAACATTTTTCTGATCTCCATCTTCGGAATTTATGGTTAATTCTATTGTCAAATTGTTCCGTACTCGTCACTAGTTTGTAGAATATGTTCATGTACTATATGATGTAAGACTCAATTAGAACATATTCAGAACAAATCCACGCTTGACAAAAACAAACATTTCATAGACGGGTTTTGGTTTTATGTTTACTTCTTAAAACATGTTGAAATAATGTAATGTAATAAATAGGTACTGTAATGCAGTCTGTGTATTGATATCCTGTCAATTTTTCCCGTAAATAAAATTACGAGTTATCTTTCCATGAATGAAAATGTTTCAATTGTTTGGCAAATATTGTTTAATTAACCACAGTGTTGCAAAGCAAAAAATGAAACACAAACAAAACAAAACATACACACATGCGTACACAAACACATAATTTGACAATCTGACAATTTAGTTGAAACAGTGCAATTTACAATAATTCTGAGTTAGAGCTCTGATCAACATATCCATTTACATTAAAGACAGTTGCAAAAAAACAACAACACAAGAAGCACCATTAGTGGTGCAAACCCAACAGAGTGCGAACGTCGGATTACCAACTTTTACCGCAAAAAGTTAAGATTAAAAGAGGGATAATTTCGGTAAACGGCATGACAGAGTTATGGTGCATGTAACACAGACGATGAACCTGTGTGCAAAGTTTCAAAGTTTCTGTTGATTGGAAAAGGGGGATAATACTGGCAAATTAAAGAAGCAATAGTCGTCGAGAAGCAATAGCCGTCATTCTGTTATAACTTTTAATTTTGATGGGGTTTTCTCAGTATGTGTTATCTGAAATGCATAAGCGTTTATCGAATACAAAAACAAGAAAAAATAAGCCAAAAAGCAAATATTGACCGTAAAAATGACCGCAGACTCAAATGTGCACTTAATTTGTAAACATCATCACGTGGGGATGCGCGCGCATATATACAAGATGGCTCGATTATAAAAGTAATGTTGGGGAGCTAGACAGGATTTTTTATACTCGAATTCTATAAATAGAAACGACAATCAAAACGCACTTGCTAAATACTTAGTACCGAAGGGATACAACTCATATTTAATTACGTATTAAGTATAACATTGTTACTTCCCTTTGAAAAATTCTGAACGTTATTTGCAGGCCTCCCAAATCTGGAATTTCAGGGTGTTTAAATTAGTTCTCCGAACACAAAATTATACAAATGTGTATGTTAGTCATTAATCTTAGTATTAATCTTAAGTAAATATGTAAGTTATTATTAACTATTATTGTACAACACATCATCGTAGAGGGTTTTTTATGACGCCGAGTATTGCTTCTGTGCCGACTTTTCACGACGTTAAAATACCCCCTGCCAGTGGTGTTAGCATACATTCCTTACATGGATATTTTGTTTACAAATGAGACATGGGGTAACCGTTATTTTATGGAAATATCAATTGTTAAAAATACATTGTATCGAGATATCTAACAAAAAGGTTATTTTTTTATAACGACTATTGCTTCTTTGATAGTAAAACGCATGACAGAGTTATGCTGCTTGTCACATATGGTGTGTAATGATGATTAACATGAGTGCCAAGTTTCAAAGCCAATTGATTTTTTTCCGATTAGGACTGCATTGAAAATTTTAACCAAAAATCTAAGTGGAAAAGATGGATAATTTTGGTAAAATTCAGAACAGTTATGGTGCTTGTCACAAGTTATGGTGCTTGTCACATAGTTATGTAATGATGATGATCACGTGTGTTAAGTTTCTAAATTTTCTTTCAATGTTTTGGAAAATCTAAGCGGAAAAGGAGGGCAATTCATAACAGAGTTATGGTTCTTGTCACATGAGAATGAATATGTATGCCAAGTTTAACAGCTATGATCAAATGTTATGTGGAATATGACTGTATTTTCAACATTTTAACAAGACAGTTATGGTGCTTGTCAAATAATGGTGTGTAACGATACTGAATTTGTATGCCAAGTTTGAAAGTATTCAGTTTTTTTTTAAAAATGAAGAAAAACAAAAAGCAAAATGCAGATATTCTTATCTAGTATGCAAAAACTAAATGGTGTAAACCTTAGAGGAGCACTACATGACCCAACAATGTCAGCCATAACTACTTTCCTCAAATAGTCTTATGGTTATATATAAATATGCAAAATACGTGTAAAAACACAATTACTTAGCAGGTCTCTCGGCCACAGCTTTAGTAAATCTCCGAACGAGATCAGCAATGTCCTCCTGCGTCTCCAGCATGAATGAACAACAACCAGTCTGTAACTGCGTGTCGGTGACGGCCTCCTCCACATCTACACGCGATACTACGGTCAGTCCAGGTTTAGCTTTGGTTGGTTTGCTCACATGGTTAGGGTTGGTGGAGAGAACAGCCTCCCTGTGTTGTCTCTGAGCCTGAGATTTGATGTCCCTGTGTGTATCATATTATAGTTTGCATCTGTGGGTGTGTGTTTTTCAAAAGTACCTTACTGAAGTCCCATGTACGTTTTAATGAAATAGCCCTTTACATCAATGATATAAAGTAAATTATCACTTTTTAAATTACTTTAGCGACAAGCGCTTTCGGTCGAGCGGTCGAGGAGTTAATGATGTTGCGTTGTAAATCTTCTCACCTCTCACTGCTGCGGGTTCGAACCCAACTGAAAGCTCAACTCGTGAGAAAATGTCGATTCTTACGGATGGAGGGAGGTATACAGTACTGGTTCTACCCAGGAATAAGTGGGTGGTTTGCCTCCACCACCATAAAACAAGATGACCGTCATACATAGCCTAAAGTGTGCTGCAAAATGATGTTATACACCAAACAACATTTGACATTAGTCTTGAATATCGCATGCAAAATATCTCGGCTTAAAAGTATAGAGTTCTTTTTTTATTACAATAAAACAACGCAATTCAGCCCAATCTTCAATTTCTCAGATACTAAAACTAGAACTATCACTGAAGGTGATAAATAACTCCGCTTTTTTGCTATAGCCGATGAAGGGCAAAATCAAGAATAATGAATGTCTAAAATATCTGTTAATTTTTTAATGTGAATGAAAATCTAAGTAAAACAAAGGTCTATAATTCTGTGAAAAAAAGTTCAGAATCGAAAAACCATTATAAATGCAGAGGCACGTCATATCATCACGTGTGAACTGTATGTGAAATGACAATCCATGAAAAGTGTTAAAGTGAAAGCCACATGAAGTTAATTATGGAGTGAACTATTCTAAGTCAAAGAAATGGCCATAATTCTAAAATAAAATTAGGCAATCAATGATGGGTGATGTAGAGGGACATAAGGTCATCAGTTGTTATGTGTACATGACGTTTGGGAACAATCAATTCAAAAATCTTTGATAAAAAATGTGTTAACGTCATTATACAATATTAGAGTGGAAAAAAAGTCAAACAAAGGGCCATAATTCTGTAATAAACTAGACAATGAATGATGGGTGATGTACAGGGACATAAGGTCATCAGTTGTTATGTGTACATGACGTTTGGGAACAATCAATTCAAAAATGTTTGAGATATGGAAATATTAAAAATGTTACGCAACGGGACAAAAATGTGTTATACGTGACAGGATTTGATTTGACGGGACGTTGGGGACAACGTGATTCTCCCATTTCTGCTCATGTGAGATAGGCATTTTCATGTGAGATAACTCTATCTTACAGAGCCTCGTCCCTGGTTGCAATTCTAACCCCTCGGGTGAGATTTCTCTATCTCACACGGATACTCATGATGGATTCTTATATTCCTATATAGCCCACACATCACTTTGTGAAAGCGGGGGTATAAAAAGTTTAAGTAGGCATAACACTCTCTCTCATGTATTCATGGACCAACATGTTTCTTGACCTTGTAAATGACATTACCTGAAGTATTGTTCCAACCCGGGGACAATGATAGAGATGGACTTGTCTGCCAGGCAGGACTTCAGTTGGTTAGCATAGTCCCTTTGTGTTACACCAGCAAAACCACCTCTCTGCTTCTGGTAAAGGATAGCACAAACATTGGTTAGCATAGTCCCTTAGTGTTACACCAGCAAAACCACCTCTCTGCTTCTGGTAAAGGATAGCACAAACATTGGTAAGCATAGTCCCTTAGTGTTACACCAGCAAAACCACCTCTCTGCTTCTGGTAAAGGATAGCACAAACATTGGTTAGCATAGTCCCTTAGTGTTACACCAGCAAAACCACCTCTCTGCTTCTGGTAAAGGATAGCACAAACATTGGTTAGCATAGTCCCTTAGTGTTACACCAGCAAAACCACCTCTCTGCTTCTGGTAAAGGATAGCACAAACATTGGTTAGCATAGTCCCTTAGTGTTACACCAGCAACACCACCTCTCTGCTTCTGGTAAAGGATAGCACAAACATTGGTTAGCATAGTCCCTTAGTGTTACACCAGCAAAGCCACCCCTCTGCTTCTGGTAAAGGATAGCACAAACATTGGTTAGCATAGTCCCTTAGTGTTACACCAGCAAAGCCACCCCTCTGCTTCTGGTAAAGGATAGCACAAACATTGGTTAGCATAGTCCCTTAGTGTTACACCAGCAAAACCACCCCTCTGCTTCTGGTAAAGGATAGCACAAACATTGGTTAGCATAGTCCCTTAGTGTTACACCAGCAAAACCACCTCTCTGCTTCTGGTAAAGGATAGCACAAACATTGGTTAGCATAGTCCCTTAGTGTTACACCAGCAAAACCACCTCTCTGCTTCTGGTAAAGGATAGCACAAACATTGGTTAGCATAGTCCCTCAGTGTTACACCAGCAAAACCACCCCTCTGCTTCTGGTAAAGGATAGCACAAACATTGGTTAGCATAGTCCCTTAGTGTTACACCAGCAAAACCACCCCTCTGCTTCTGGTAAAGGATAGCACAAACATTGGTTAGCATAGGCCCTTAGTGTTACACCAGCAAAACCACTCCTCTGCTTCTGGTAAAGGATAGCACAAACATTGGTTAGCATAGTCCCTTAGTGTTACACCAGCAAAACCACCCCTCTGCTTCTGGTAAAGGATAGCACAAACATTGGTTAGCATAGTCCCTTAGTGTTACACCAGCAAAACCACCCCTCTGCTTCTGGTAAAGGATAGCACAAACATTGGTTAGCATAGTCCCTTAGTGTTATACCCGCAAAACCACCCCTCTGCTTCTGGTAAAGGATAGCACAAAAATTGGTTAGCATAGTCCCTTAGTGTTACACCAGCAAAACCACCCCTCTGCTTCTGGTAAAGGATAGCACAAACATTGGTTAGCATAGTCCCTTAGTGTTACACCAGCAAAACCACCCCTCTGCTTCTGGTAAAGGATAGCACAAACATTGGTTAGCATAGTCCCTTAGTGTTACACCAGCAAAACCACCCCTATTCTTCTGGTAAAGGATAGCACAAACATTGGTTAGCATAGTCCCTTAGTGTTATACCAGCAAAACCACCCCTCTGCTTCTGGTAAAGGATAGCACAAACATTGGTTAGCATAGTCCCTTAGTGTAACACCAGCAAAACCACCCCTCTGCTTCTGGTAAAGGATAGCACGAACAGTATATTACAATGCTTCGGATATATTATTCTTTATATTTGTTTATCCTTGGGCAGTATTTAACATCTAGAACAGTCCGATTTAAACAGACTATCAACTCATTTTAGAATTATTTAATATTTAAAATTCTGTGATTCTTGATTTCAAGAAACTCATTCATACTCAGTGTAGAGTAGGAACTCAATCAGTTCTTAGAACTCCACCTTTGCTAAAGCAAAACAATCAGAATGCTTCATTCATATTAAAAATCTATTTAAAAAAACAACGCTTCTTTCACGACATCATTTTCTGATATTATGACACCACTTTCTGATATGATGATGTCACCTTCAACTATTGTGATGTCACAACTTTTCACTGAGAGCTACTGAGTGTATAAATACTGTACTATGGTAACGCGCCTGTTTATTTAAGCACCCTATGGTAACGCAACGGTTTATTTAAGCACCTTAAGGTAACGCACCTGGTTATTTAAGCATCCTATGGTAACAAATCTGTTTATTTAAGCCCCCTATGGTAACAAATCTGTTTATTTAAGCACCCTATGGTAAAACAACTGTTTATTTAAGCACCCTATGGAAATGAACCTGTTTATTTTTATGGTAACGCACCGGTTTATTTAAGCACCTTAAGGTAACGCACCTGGTTATTTAAGCATCCTATGGTAACAAATCTGTTTATTTAAGCACCCTTTGGTAACAAATCTGTTTATTTAAGCACCCTATGGTAAAACACCTGTTTATTTAAGCACCCTATGGAAATGAACCTGTTTATTTAGGCAACCTATGGTAATGAACCTGTTTATTTAAGCACCCTATGGTAACTCAACTGTTTATTTAAGCACCCTAAGGTAAAAAACCTGTTTATTTAAGCACCCTATGGTAACGAACCTGTTTATTTAAGCACCATATGGTAATGAACCTGTTTATTTAAGCACCCTATGGTAGCAGACCTGTTTATTTAAGCACCCTTTGGTAGCGAACCTGTTTATTTAAGCATCCTATGGTAATGAACCTGTTCATTTAAGCACCCTATGGTAGCATACTTGTTTATTTAAGCACCCTATGTTAACATACCTGTTAATTTAAGAACCCTATGGTAGCGTACCTATTTATTTAAGCACCCTATGGTGATGAACCTGTTTATTTAAGCATCCTATGGTAATGAACCTGTTTATTTAAGCACCCTATAGTAATGCACCTGTTTATTTAAGCACCCTATGGTAACCCTATAGTAATGCACCTGTTTATTTAAGCACCCTATGGTAACATACCTTTTATTTAAGCACCCTATGGTAACGTACCTGTTTATTTAAGCACCCTATGGTAATGCACCTGTTTATTTAAGCACCCTATGGTAATGCACCTGTTTATTTAAGCACCCTATGGTAATGAACCTGTTTATTTAAGCACCCTATGGTAACGAACCTGTTTATTTAAGCACCCTATGGTAGCATACTAGCACCCTATGGTAACGAACCTGTTTATTTAAGCACCCTATGGTAACGAACCTGTTTATTTAAGCACCCTATGGTAACGAACCTGTTTATTTAAGCACCCTATGGTAACGCACCTGTTTATTTAAGCACCCTATGGTAGTAACATACCTGTTTAAATGAGTCCACCATCTGGACAAAGTCTACGACCGGTACGATGGCCAGGACTTCACTCTCATCTACTTCATTATGACTAGTCTCAACCTGTCACAATGAGAACAGATATCGAGTGATCAACGCAATACTGCTGTAACTACATACAAATAAAGAAGGAAGTACAACTGTGTTCCATAAAACCCTCTATATGCCTTCTATCTGCATATTCAGGAAATTGAAAAATCACTATTTATTTTTGTAATTTCAGTATAGATAAAAATGTTCCCATCATGACAATCCTAATCTAGAACAAAATCAATTGCTTATCAAGAAAATAATTAAAAAATATTAGTATTGCTAAATTTTCCCTCTTCAACCAAGCACCAAGCAGCAAATATTTATCTTTAACATCTTTAACGTTTAATTCCCCACTTATGTTTGTCTGGAACATTGACAACACAATTACTGTACTGCATACAAGGCTGTCAATATCTTTCAATGTCACTAACACAACTTCTCCATTAACATCATTTCGAGGATGTTGCAATGGCTGTTGAATAACAAGAGAGAAATGCCTGGTGGCATCAAAATGTTGAAGATGAGTGCCTGTGTGTTTGGTGAAACTATTTAATAGAGCTTTTCTAGATTGTTTTATTGGGAGTTTTCATTTTCAGCACATGGTGTTTGGTACATGTCAGCAACTTACTGTCCAAGTTTTATAATAATTGCATGTGGCAATGCTGAGATATAAAAAATAATTGGATATGGCAATGCCGACATATAAAAAAACATAACATATATTTTGGAGAAAGAAGGCCATAGTTTTCAGGATATGGTCAGTGCTTGATGAGAGGAAGGCGCTGTTAAAATTTGATGAAGATCGGACATGGTAATGCTAAGATATAACAAAAACTTAATTCCCCAACCACCCCCGCCCAAACTTAAACAAAAAAGAATGAATGAATGAATGGTGTTTTACGGCACGTCGACACATAAATAGGTCATATTGTGCGCAAAATCTATGAAAAAAGAAGTATTAATTAAAAATTAATGTAAATATATAAAGATAAAACTATTAAAAAAAATAAGGGATGATCAGGTGTAATATAAACTATGTATGTAAATCAACAAATGCCCGTCAACGGGTATATAAACAAGTAAATATATATAAGAACACATTACAAGGATTTATATAGTCTGATCTCTTTCAGGAAATCTAAAACAAGACTAAATTCTACAGTATCAAATAACTCTTTTCATAGTATTAACATTGTAGTACAAAGGTTAACAAGGTTAACGTAATGCATATTTTGGATAAAGTAGGTCACAGTGACCTAGTTTACAGAGTATTGTCAGTGATTGATGAGAGGAAGGTGCTGTTAAAGTTTGATGAAGATCAGAAATGGTAATGCTGAGATATAACAAAAAGTTAATTCCCCCCTGCCCAAACGTAAACAAAAAGGTTAACGTAACGCATATTTTGGAGAATGTAGGTCACAGTGACCTAGATGTCAGGGTATAGTCCGCCGACAACCACATGCCAATCTATAAGCGGTTTTTTTCTCTCAAAAAAAACCAGCTAAAAACCCTTCCCATAAATACCTTCATGTCAGCTGACATATTGCACTTGGTGACCTGTCTCCGCCACATGATGGTGAAGGGCATGATTAGATCACATGTCTGACAAGTCACGCCAAGGTCCTCGCACTCCTTGAACAAAACGGCTCCCAATCCACACACATTCACAACATGGGTGTCTATCAACACTTTTACAAACTGCAAAATAAAAAAACATACCTAAATTATAAAATGTGTTCATGGCACATAAATTTGTCATATTTCTGTTAAAAGTAACAAAAAAGAGCAGTTAAAGATAAGGTTCTTTAGAAGACATGTGAGGAAGCTTTACAGCTGGCTTGCAAAATGTCGGTGGTTCTATCCAGGTGCCTGTTGCAGAAGGTCGGTGGTTCTACCCAGGTGCCCGTTGCAGAACGTCGGTGGTTCTACCCAGGTTCCCGCCCATGTAAGAAAATTCCCTGGAGGGGCACCTGGGGTCTTCCTCCACCAATGGAAGCTGGACAAGTCACCATATGACTTTAGCTGTTGGTGCAACTATAACATCCAATTAGTTCAATTCTTTAAAAGACAATGTTATTTCTTTTGATTTTAGTTATAGAAAATGTGCATGTAATTAAAAACATACTATTATAAGTGCAAGTAATTGGAACCCTCCACAGACCTGTGAATATTTAATGAGATATTTGTCTATGGTGACCTGTGACCTCTGCCACAACACAGACCTTGGTCTGTATTGGGGGCAACATAGTTCAAAACATACTGAAGCATGTGTTTGTTCTAAAGTTATTGAAAGAGAGGAAACGATGTCTCCCTAACACAGTGTGTGTGTGCATGTGTGTGCGTGTGTGCATGAGTGCGCATGTGTGTGTGCAGTGAATAGGATAGCCAATAAGCTATGCATGTTAAAGGTCCCATATACTAGAGTATGAATGGGCCATTTGCAGTTCTAATGGGCCATGTTCAAAAACATGTGTCATTTAGACATCCATTCAAAAAATAAATAAAAAACAAATTAAATCTGCTACTTTAATGCCGACATAGCCGTAACACTTGTTAAACAGATAAACATTTCAAAACTAAATGATAATTAACTCATGAAAATTAACTCATTAATTTTCATTTAGTTGAAATGGTATCAATTATGATACTTGAGCAATAACACAAGTCTATTATTCAACATGACACATGTGGTGCATATTGCTTTGTTTTTAACGATCTTGTGATTGCCTAAAAAGTATAAAACAATCGAACTCAAAGTGGTCCTATTTTTGTAAAATTGAGCTGATCTTTAATTCTATACAATACCCGGATATACTGATATATTTTGATCAAATATCGTCAAAACATTAGTGCAACATATTTCATAATTACTCAATATCATTTGCAAGTTTCGTAATTTCTAACCAATAAAATATATGCTTTGTGAACAGTGAGGAGTTATTTATAGCAATTGAAATTTCCATCAAAGGGAGACATTCATATTTCTTTACGCTTTACGTCTGCCATAAACACTCGAAAAAGTATCGACAGCGGGTAACAGATTGATTAACAAATTATAGTGATGTGACATGGGGCGCACAATATATCAATGTCGATGGGCCATTTGTAATTTTATGTGACTATGGCGCAGGGCGCGTGCTTATCCCAATCACTGGTGTGTATGTGTTGCCGCAACATGAAACAAATATTTGATGTTCAAACGAGTATAACACAAGACAAACAAAATGTAATCAAGATGTGCAACTCTTTGGCATCCTTACACCATTCTGTGAAATTTCTGAATTTAAGTCACAATTTGGAAACAACTACCTGTAAACATGAGCCAAGACTGAACTGTTTCTTGGATTCCCTCTCCACCTTTCTCATGTGCTTCTCTGCTTCCTTTGCCATCTTCATCTTTTCCCTCTCTTCCTTTTTCTCCTACAACATGTTAATGAATGATAACTGTTCAAGTTTCATTAATTAAAGAATGTAATGCATTAACATGGTGGCGAATCAGGTAAGGGAGGGCTTTCACCCCTAGGCCAACCATTAACTAGAACTACCATCGAAGGTGATGAATAACCCTGATTTTCAACGTGAAAGCCACACGATGTTCATTATACAATATAAGAGTGGAAAATTCTAAGTCAAACAATGGGTTACAATTTTGCAGAGTGACAATGCATTAACATGGTGGCAAATCAGATTAGGGAGGGCTTTTAGTACACCCGTAGGCCAACCATTAACTAAAACTACCATCGAAGGTGATGAATAACCCTGAAAGAAACGTGTTCATTATACAATATAAGAGTGGAAAATGTGTGATGTAGAGTGACATAACGTCATCAGTTATGTGTATATGAAATTTGGGAACAACACAAACGAAACTGTTTGAGAAATGCAAGTAAAAGAAATGTGTTACGTAACGGGAGGTGACGTGACTTTACAGGATGCAACGTTACAGACAGCACGATTCCGATATAGCCCCACTTCACTTTCTGGATGCAGTGGGTGGGGGAGTGGGGGTGAAACTGATACTTTGCTATTTCCCTAACCATGTTTTACCAAAATGTTTACCTACCCACCCACCTTTGAAATCCTGGGTCGATAAATAGTAAACAAATAGTAAACAAAAACAAATAGTAAACAGTAAACAAATCATTTTTAAGGATGGCACTATCAATTAAACCAGCTGCTACTCTTGCCAACAATGATGTTAGGACTGGGGTTGGTAAAGATTTTATACCCGGGTACCCGAACAGCACTTCCTTGGGCGGGATGGTAAAGATGCTGTGTTTGAAATCTTTTCGCCTCTCATCGCTGCTGGTTCGAATACCACTGGGAGCTCAACTTGTGAGAAGGTGTCGATTCTTATTGATGGCTGGAGGTATACAGTACTGATTCTAATCAAGAAAATGTTGGTGGTTTGCCTTCACCACAAAAAAATAATTAATATAGCCTAAAATGTGCTGAAAATGACATAAAACACCATTCAACCAAACAACTGACCCTCTAATATTCGCAGGTACTCACTTATGTTTTTCCCCCATAGATGCAATGTATTGTACCAAGGCTTTTTTTTTTTTTGATATTTCCTATCATTAACATAGCTACATGTACCTTTGATTTTTTCAATGAACCCGCATGAACTACAAAGAGTTTTCTAACATTCCCTATTAAACCCTTACTAAACACAGAACAAACTACTGTCTTCGTATCAACACCTGACATCTGACCGGCCTGTAACTGGCTACGCTTGGCTAATGACGCAATAGCCACCCACATGACTGACAGGTCAATAAGGTCACTTATATGGCTTAATCGGTCACGTGTGAGATTGTTAACACAAATTCTTGATTGCTAGAATACAATGAACACATGTCATTCTCGGACCAGACATGGCGCGGTTAGTAAGGTGCCAGACAACACTTCATTGTGTATATTTAATAGATAATGTATGGTGCTGAGGTCCATATGCAAGTTTATGGACTGGGCAGTCAGACCTAGAATGTTATATGGACCGAAGTGAAGCTGAGGTCCATATAACGTTCTAGGTCTGACTGCCCAGTCCATAAACTTCATATGGACCGAAGCACCATACATTATTTGTTATATTATACCGAATCTGACCAACAAATTAAATCAATACGTTTTATGAATTATTTTGACATCGTGTTTTTCACACATCCGTTAATATAGCTTCGGACCGGGCGCCTGGTCAATATGCAACTTTATGGACCGGATGACGTCACATTAAACAAAGAGTGGAATATGCAAATGAGGTATAATATTCAGTATTAAAGCAGTAGTTTCTGCGAAAATTAATATTGCAAGAAGCATCACCTGTTGGTGCAAATGCTCAACTTTCAAGGCCTCATTTATTTACTGGAAAACTATGTTGCTATTATTGCACTTGTTAACCACATTGTGTAAGTATAAAAGGGGCCATAATTTTGTTAAAATAAAAGCTTGAGTTATAGAACCTGGCTGTATGATGTTGTCTAATGATGCCGAATGCATGTGCGAAGTTTCAATTCATTATGTAAAGTAGTTTCAGAGATTCAAGCTTATATACAAACTTGACGCAGACGACGATTAAATGATGACAATAGCTCTTTTTTTGAAAAGCTAATAACTATAACTTACATATATTACTACTCCATCTGATGCAAAATAAGTCCTTTCAGTTAGACAATTGTCTGCTTTGTTTGTTGGGTAACACGTAATAATTTTGCACCTATGTACAAGCACTGCCTTACCCAATACCAGGCTGCTCGAGTATTTGTCTCAAAACCCTAAATGCTGAATGATCAAAAGGACAGATTCTACAATTGTCAACCATCCTAACCACCAGCACCTTTTCACAATATTAGTATACTGTTTCATCCAACATTTTAAAACTAGAAGGGTGTTCAATGGAACATGTCGCCTGCCGTGTGCTTATTTCAGCAAGAAAATCTATTAATTATAATTTTGAAGACGAGGGGGAGCAATCCTTCCTGAATTATAGAGCAGATTTTGTTAAATTGTTAACATTTATGAAAAGGGGATAATTCTAATAGTTGATAAAGAAAAACTGCATAGTTTCATGACCATAGGTCAATATTTTGCCAAGTTATGAGCTAGGTTAGGTTGCAGGTCAAAGTTTTATGAAAAAGTACATAACACTGCTGAAATGAAAGTCAGAGTTATTGGTCATGGGTAACAACATTCATTTGGGTAAGATGAATATGTGTGTGAAGTTTTATGAACATAGGTCAAACAATTTTTAAGTTATGGTGAGTTATGAGCTTGGTTAATAGGTTGCAGGTTAAAGTTTTATGAAAAGAGGCATAACTTTGCCAAAATGGAAGTCAGAGTTATTGGACACGTGTAACGGCATACCTTGCGATAGAATGAACGTGTGTGAAGTTTTATGAACATAGGTCAAATACTTTTCAAGTTATGGCCAAGGCTAGGTCGCATGTATATGTGTGACAGACAACGGACAATGATGACAAATTGATCCCTAAGCAGTGTATTAGCCAGCCAACCGCGCAGCTGTCTTTTGCACGGCTGTTTTTGGAAAATCGCAGCCAATATTTGGAGTAGTGGGTGGGGTAAAAAAACTTAAAAAACTTTTATTTTTATTTTTGTTATACAACACTTCCAAACTATTACTGTCTCAATATTGTTAAACATTTATAGAAAAAAGATGATCTAAAATGCACCTTTTTAACCTTTATCTGTGAAAATAAGTTACCCCAGAGACACCCACTTGTCGCGAATTGGCGCGTAACACTCGTTAGTAAATTGTTTTGCACACCCTGTTCGCATATTTGCACACCCGGTTCTTGAATTTCTGCCTAATACACTGTCCCTAAGTGTCTGCCATATTACGCAGGTGACACAACAAAGTATTGTCATAATTAAGATCATTACTGTCTATATACTGAAAGGCTATCAGGAATTCTGAAGGAAACGTTTATTCAAATTTGTCTGCATGTCTTGTGAAGTTGATGTGAAATTTCAAATATAAATGCCACAGAAACACAAATATTTACATAAACATATTTGTATTTCATTTCAAATTATGCTTCTAAACATTAACATTAAGAAATTTTACCTGAGCTTTTCTCCTGTTTTCCTCAACTTCTTCTGCCGTCCGTTTCTTCCTAGTTTTGGCATCTGTTGGTCCGACGCCCGATACTGTGCTCATGCTACTGCCACTATCAGAAACAGTCTCACTACATTCCCGAAGTGCTTCAGGTTTAGACTGAAATGTTATCTTATCTCCAAGATGAGGTTGGGTAAAAGATTGTGCAGAATTGGACGAAACATGATGACTTTGAGGGCGACATACTGAGGTCGGAGAAATACATGTATCATCGGACTTAAAAACCGAATGTTCCACTGATTTTCTGTGTACGGGACTAGATATTATCTGTGACAGTGTAAGCTTTTCAGTTTCATCGCCAGAGCTGTCACTAAAATCTGGTGTATGCTTCAAAGGCAACGAAGATGAATTAGGAATTGTTGTATATCCGTTATTAGTGTTGCGTAAAGCATTTTCTGAGATTGCTGAACTGGAACTTCCATCGACTTCGTCCAAAAGAAAAGTTGACGCTTTGGTAAGCTGTCGTTTCCTTGCTAGGCGTTCCCTTAAACTGACGATTTCTGGAAGTCTTTCGTCGTCGCTGGATGACCCATCCGATATAAAGTCATTTCTACTGCTTTGTTTTTTCATACTGTGAGACAATTTCTTCACAAATAAACTCCGACTTTTCACAGCCACAGATGACTTGGCATTGACAGATGCTCTCAATCCATTCTGAATATAGAAGTAATACAGGTTATACGTTTTTAATTGATTTAACATGTACTCTTAATTATCATTCAGTATTTTCCATGTACCGGTATTTAGTTTTTTGCTACCTATTCCCAGTTGGTGACAAACTTACCTTAAAATTAATACTGGTCATCCTCTCTTCAAGAATAATCAATGTATTAAGATTGAAGACTGTGGGTGCATTCCTTCACAAGTTATTGAGCCGAATTGTGTGTTTTTTTCGTTATCAGGTCACAAAGACCTGACCTTGACCTACTGACCCCAAAATCTATAGGTGTCATCATCTGATCAAGGACAATCAACGTATAACGTTTGATAACTGTGGGGGCATTCCTTCACAAGTTATTCAGCTGAATTGATTTTTCGTTATAAGGACATAAACAACTTGACCTACTGATCCCAATATCAAGGGGTCAACTTTTCATCATGGTCAATCAATGCAATACATATAATAATGGGTGCATTCCTTCACAAACTATTGAGCAGAAAGGATATTTCATTATCAGGTGACCTTGGCCTTTGATCAACTGACCCAAAATCAATAGGGGTCATCATATCACTAAGGACAATCAAGTGCTATCCTTCACAAGTTATTAAGTGGGAACAAAAGTGTGATGCCGACAACACCGACGCTGTCTTACAAAGTGATCTCCGAGTGTCTGCCATACAATAAAAGCATGCGCCATAGAACCTGGCTCTAAGATGTTGTTTAATGATGCCGAAAATGTGTGAAATTAAAAACCATTATTGGAAATAGTTTCCGAGATACAAGCTTACATACAAAACTTTAACCAGGGGACGCAGACACAGATGACGATCAAGTAGTGACAATACCTCATCAATTTTCCGTTAAAAACAGAAAAGATAAAAATAAGGCTTGTTTTGTATGATTTCCACTCATTCAGTCTAATCCCTTCACACAGAGTTGTAGATAATGTTTGACTGCAGCGAGTATTAACTCATCAGATCCAAAACGAATGAGTAAAAGGAACACATTCAGAGTAAACAATACGGTTGGAATAATTTTCACCATGTAAATATGGAATAAACTGTTTTACAGGACAACACATACAAATATAATACTCATGATTTTTAAAGTTATGTGTATTTGTAGAAAGCTGATGAGTAATGATACTCAGTTTTTAAAACTGAGGGGACTCAGTTTTTAAAACTGAGGGGTTTTGTAAAAATAAGTATGAGTAAAATACTCAAAAACTCAGCTTATCTACAGCTCTGCACACGATTTTATCTGCCATGAGGATAACTCGTACTTCAAAATACTTAATTTTTAAAATTCATATAAAAAGCTTCAATAAATTAAAATTTAAATGACTTTATTCATGATAACGAAGGAAAATTACGGTAATCTCAGGCCTAAAATGTTCCCTATGTTCAGGTTTATCTAAGGCCTAAAATGTTCCCTATGTTCAGGTTAATATCAGGCCTAAAATGTTCCCTATGTTCAGGTTAAACTCAGGCCTAAAATGTTCCCTATGTTCAGGTTAATCTCAGGCTAAAAATGTTTCCTATGCAGGCCGAAAATGTTCCCTATGTCCAGGTTAATCTCAGGCCTAAAATGTTCCCTATGTTCAGGTTAATCTCAGGCCTAAAATGTTCCCTATGTTCAGGTTAATCTCAGGCTTAAAATGTTTCCTATGCAGGCCGAAAATGTTCCCTATGTTCAGGCTAATCTCAGGCCTAAAATGTTCAGGTTAATCTCAGGCCTAAAATGTTCCCTATTTCAGGTTAATCTCAGGCCTAAAATGTTCCATATGTTCAGGTTAATCTCAGGCCTAAAATGTTCCCTATGTTCAGGTTAATCTCAGGCTTAAAATGTTTCCTATGCAGGCCGAAAATGTTCCCTATGTCCAGGTTAATCTCAGGCCTAAAATGTTCCCTATGTTCAGGTTAATCTCAGGCCTAAAATGTTCCCTATGTTCAGGTTGATCTCAGGCCTAAAATGTGCCCTATGTACAGGTTAATCTCTGGCCTAAAATGTTCCCTATGTTCAGGTTAATCTCAGGCCTAAAATGTTTCCTATGTTCAGGTTAATATCAGGCCTAAAATGTTCCCTATATTCAGGTTAAGCTCAGGCCTAAAATGTTCACTATGTTCAGTTTAATCTCAGGCCTAAAATGTTCCATATGTTCAGGTTAATCTCAGGCCTAAAATGTTCCGTATGTTCAGGTTAATCTCAGGCCTAAAATGTTCCCTATGTTCAGGTTAATCTCAGGCCTAAAATGTTCCCTATGTTCAGGTTAATCTCAGGCCTAACATGTTCCCTATGCAGGCCTAAAATGTTCCCTATGTTCAGGTTAATCTCCGGCCTAAAATGTTCCCTATGTTCAGGTTAATCTGAGGCCTAAAATGTTCCCTATGTTCAGGTTAATCTCAGGCTTAAAATGTTTCCTATGCAGGCCAAAAATGTTCCCTATGTTCAGGCTAATCTCAGGCCTAAAATGTTCCCTATGTTCAGGTTAATCTCAGGCCTAAAATGTTCCCTATGTTCAGGTTAATCTCAGGCTTAAAATGTTTCCTATGCAGGCCGAAAATGTTCCCTATGTCCAGGTTAATCTCAGGCCTAAAATGTTCCCTATGTTCAGGTTAATCTCAGGCCTAAAATGTTCCCTATGTTCAGGTTAATCTCAGGCCTAAAATGTTCCATATGTTCAGGTTAATCTCAGGCCTAAAATGTTCCCTATGTTCAGGTTAATCTCAGGCCTAAAATGTTCCCTATGTTCAGGTTAATCTCAGGCCTAAAATGTTCCCTATGTTCAGGTTAATCTCAGGCTTAAAATGTTTCCTATGCAGGCCGAAAATGTTCCCTATGTTCAGGCTAATCTCAGGCCTAAAATGTTCCCTATGTTCAGGTTAATCTCAGGCCTAAAATGTTCCCTATGTTCAGGTTAATCTCAGGCTTAAAATGTTTCCTATGCAGGCCGAAAATGTTCCCTATGTCCAGGTTAATCTCAGGCCTAAAATGTTCCCTATGTTCAGGTTAATCTCAGGCCTAAAATGTTCCCTATGTTCAGGTTAATCTCAGGCCTAAAATGTTCCATATGTTCAGGTTAATCTCAGGCCTAAAATGTTCCCTATGTTCAGGTTAATCTCAGGCTTAAAATGTTTCCTATGCAGGCCGAAAATGTTCCCTATGTTCAGTTTAATCTCAGGCCTAAAATGTTCCATATGTTCAGGTTAATCTCAGGCCTAAAATGTTCCCTATGTTCAGGTTTATCTCAGGCCTAAAATGTTCCCTATGTTCAGGTTAATCACAGGCTTAAAATGTTCCCTATGCAGGCCTAAAATGTTCCCTATGTTCAGGTTAATCTCAGGCCTAAAATGTTCCGTATGTTCAGGTTAATCTCAGGCCTAAAATGTTCCCTGTGTTCAGGTTAATCTCTGGCCTAAAATGTTCCCTATGTTCAGGTTAATCTCCTATTTTTCAGGTGAAGTTGCTACTCGGGCCTAAATTGAAATAATGTTCTCCCTTTAATGACCCATTATTTTAGATCTGGGTTAATTATTCCTTACGACTGTATTCTATAAACCTACTATGTTTAATACTAGTGGTTCATTTTTTCTTGATGTCTGTAGTATGGCATCTAAAGATCTAAAGGGTGTAGTCAGTTACAAAAAGGAATGCATGTCATTTTAAAATGTCCCTTGTATTACGGGTTAAACAAGGAGTCTGTGTAAGTAAGGGTGTGATGTAGTTCAAATTCTCATGAACTTTCAAAATAGTTAACTCATTCCTATAGTTCAACTAGAAGGGTGTTCCACGGAACACTTGTGTTGCCTGCCGTGTACTTATTTCAGCAAGTACAATCTAACTATAAAGTTTAAATACAAGTTATGAGCTTCGCTACTAGGTTGTAGGTTAAACTTTTATGAAAAGGGCACAACTCTACCAAAATGAAGTCAGAGTTATTGGACATGTGTCAGGGTTCTCAATAAGAACCGGCCGCCGGCCGAAATGACCGCTTCAAATGGCATTTGGGCCGGTTCAAAATCGTTCAAAAAAAACAATAAAAAAACAAACTTGTATCTGCATATAGAGGAATACTATTTATAAAATTGCACTTTAAAGTGTGATCTAAAAGGCATTCAAAATAGCCCAAAATGCAGGAAATGATGCGCTCAATTTCAAAATGTTCAGCGGCAGGACCCCCGGACACCTGCCTAGGCCTGTTACTTTTTCAAAAAGGCCTGTTCAACCAAAAATTATTAAGAACCCTGCATGTGTAACAACATTCCTTGGGTTAAGATGAAGATGTGTGTGAAGTTTTAAGAACAAATTTCAAATACTTTTCAAGTTATGACCAAGGTTAGACTGCAGGTGAACGGCCAACGGATGACAGACAAAGTGGTCCCTAAGTGTCTGCCATGCTATGCAGTCTACACGAATACCATTTATCATTTTCCATTCCCAACATTTATTTATTGTATTTATATTATTTTTTAATTCCGCGTGTTCATAACACTTTTTTTATTTAAAAACAGAATAAATAGTTTTTGGAAAGAACAAATGCCCTGGGTTGAATGGTACATAAATACACTATTCTATTTTAGTCCTCATGGCCTGACAATACTTGCCACTGGTATGCTAACATGTTTACCAAAATGTTTTCATCTTTCACTGTAAAACTGTCACTATCGCTATTAACATCTGTAGTGCTGAGATCTTCATTTGACCTTGACTTTTGACTTAGTTTGTCATCTCCAACGACAACAAGGTCATCGTCACTATCACTGTTTACATCTGTGGAGCTCAAATCTTCATCCATATACCTTTTAATCTGTAAGTATAAATAGACTGTGATGTATTTCGTGAAGCAAATGGAAGTTGATGGACAGAAGGGTGGTAGCAGGAGAATTAAAGGAGGGGATTTGATGAACTTGAGGTTAGCAAAAGGTAGACATAAGCGGTCCGGAATTTATTAGAGCATTCAGTATATGAATTGATAATCAATGTTCTTCATATAGGCAGAGAACAAGAACTTTTGCTCACCACCAAATGAATGCCAATGGTTAAAATTAAACATTTTCTTTTTACACTTCTTCCAAATCTTCATTTGTCATCTTCATTTGTCCAAGAAGACACTTATTATAATAAAGGTAGGAAAAATGAGTGTTTCTTTGTTGTTGAGAAAACCAGATGTCTACCCTCACTGCACAATCATGTTAAGATATGTTTAAGAGCAGACAGGGTGTGTTTTTGTCAGCGGGGACCTTGACCTTTGACCAAAAAAACCCAGGTGAGTCTTCTTATTCCACAGGCAGTCCACCCATGAAGTTTCATGACATTTGCTTCAGGGGAAGAGGAATTATAATGTGGACATGAGTTTTCATTATCATGTCAGACTGACCTTGACCTACTGACCTTAAAAATCAAAAGGAGGGTCATCATCTCTCGAGAGGCAATCAACCATGAAGTTTTACAAGATTATCTTTAGGCAAAGAAGAGAAAGTGCAAAGTTTTTCATGATCAGGTGATGGCAATCTCATTAAAATCAGACCCTTTATCACGCTACGATTCTCTACACTACTAAGGATCTGACAACACTGCATTGAAGGTCACGTCAGATTGACCTTACCATTAGCCAATCAGATTTCAGCCTACAAAATTGTTTGGTATATGCTTTAATGCGCATGTCGCGTTTCAGTAAAATGCTGTGGAGCAATCTACGCTCGGTACTGAAAACAATGTAGTGTATAAAACACAAAATAATTGTGTTGACAAACATAACACATCAACCATTATTGAACATTTACTGGAAAAAAAAGACTGTGTGATGGAAATCAATAGCGGTACAAAACAATGTGCTGATTCGTGGGATTGAACCCACACTAAAATTATACTCGAGGATCAATAGTCGACGTCATTATCAACTGAGCTAAGCGGGCCAGATGTACTATAACTTACTTTTTAGAATATCTAATGTCGTAATAATTTCGGTGCAATATATATTTTCAAAACACATGACAGCGCCTATAATTTATTCCTATTCTTGATGTAAAACATGCCATTTAGTGCATTTTTTTGAATTTAGCGTGCAATCCACAGCAATAAACACACGAAGACTTTATTTTTTATTCGGATATATGTGTTTTATGTGGATTTTGGTTTGTTCAGTTCACTCGAACATCATCTGAAGTCAGGGGTGTTAAATTCCACTCGACTGCTCGCCATGGCGAGTGGTACTGCCCTCCGAGGAAGAATTCAGATGTACTAGTCCGAGAGGGCGAGTGAGGTTTTACAGTAAAAATAAAAATAAACGCATGTTTAAGACTTTTTGAGTAAAAAAACGACTGAAATAAGATTGAAATTAACCGGAAGTGAGATTAGAAAGTGCTTGTCCGTTGCTAAGCAATTATGGTAGAATGAGTTTCATTGTGTTTCTTCGCGTAAAAGTCGATATACATATGCCACAATGAAGGTAACTGGTAAGCAGTCTGAATTTGTTTACATTGACACCGGATAATATCGCGCGATATGGTAAAAACATACTGATTTTATATCGTTTTTTTTTCTTCAAAAATTGGAGAAGGCGATGACGAGAAACGAGAATCTGATAAGGCACATACAGTTTTACAGGCTAATAAAAGAAAGTTCCAACAGAAGGAACATGACCAAAAATAACGAATAAAAGAGGTAACATTTATGAAATGAATATATAGTTATAAATGCAATGTAACACGTTGTAAATTGCATTTAGGTAAGGGCAAGTGGAAAGTTGTTAAGGGCGAGTAGCTTTTTCCATCTACTAGTCCTACAGGGCGAGTGACTTCTAAAATAATTTTACACCCCTGGAAGTGCATATGAAACGTCGATTTCATTGGTTGAATTTAGCTAATCTTCTCAATATTGATTAGACGAAAGGTCGATCTGACGTGACCTCAAGGCAGTGTTGTCAGATCCTAAAGCGGAGAGTATCAAAGCGTAATTAGGTTATGATTTTAATGAGATTGAGTTCACAGTGACCATGGCCTCTTGACCTTCTGACCTCAAAATCAATAGAATAGGGTCAGCATCTCACAACAGGTAAACTTACTTCAATACAGTTTTAATATATTCACAGGGACGTATAGATATGTTATCCTTTACTCAAAAGAGTTTGCAGAGAGACTGTCTTGGGCTCCTTTGCATCCTGGGCACAAAACTGTACCTCCCAGACAGCCTATACAGACTATACTTAATGTTTGTGAAGAATCCCACATGCACCCATGATGGCATCTGCAACATGTGTCACATTGACCCCGGTTAAAAATTGTCATATACGGCAGAAAATTATCAAACAAGACAGACGGACTGATTGACAATACCACAACATAGTACGTCCCATGCGTTTAAAAATCCAAACTGTTTGCATACAACACGCTTTTTAGGATTATAGCGTATACATGTACATGTATCTAACATGGTTTATTAAAATACTCAATGTTGATTGGTTATTGGGGTGGTGTGAAAAAAGCTATATAAACCTCTGACGTCATTGTACGTCAACCGTTAAGACTTCATTTTAAATGCCAGAAAACATTTTAACCGTTGAGACGTCATTTTAAACGTCGAATGCAAAACAACAACTCATTATTTTAAGCGACGTTACATGCCAACAACACATTTAAATAGGATGAAGCTGTATTATTTCTTCTCGTTTGATGCTGAGAGATCTGCATAAAATGTAAGTTGTGAGAATTTGTTTGTATTTTGTGCAATCTCTAAAATATGTTTTACGATACATAAAACTCCATGTTAGATAAGAAATAAAATATTTTCAGCGGGTTTATATTGTGCGAGATCAAAACCTGGTGTTTGGGACTTAAAACACATCAAAACCGCGGCCCAGCGGCCCTTGGTATCGATGAACTTCAAGTCCCGTCCACCAGGTATTAGTCTGGAACAATATAAACCCAATGGAAATATTTTATTTCTTAAATTCATTACAGTACTCTAAAGAGTGAAATAAACATGTAAGAGGGGTGATGACTTTTATGCATAACTTTTGATGAAAAACAGACTTTGAACATTTTGGTCACCAGATTTGTGTATCGACAATGATTCTGTTACTGTAAACCAACACTGAATTTTTAAATCAGTGATATGATAGGTTTGTAATAGTAAGTTATTTGAAGGAATGTTTTGGGATTACCGTAGTGTGAAAAAGAAACTGGGTAGTGGAGTTTTCTTTTTTCTTCCAACCAACTTCTCAAATGTACATTTTCTCAAAACCATTAGCAACAGCATGTCAAATGAGGCTGACAGGATAATCAGAACTGATTCAATAGAACCAGGGATATAATAAACCACAGATTCGCAACTTATGCTTTCGGATATAGAAAATACTTGAAATTCACGTCTGCACTTTCATGTGTTACTGAAAAGAAATTGTCAGTTCTTTAAAGAAAAGTCTGCAAATGGTCTCAAATTAAAGACAATTATGTTTAGTATGCAGTGTTTTTTTCAAAACATTTCTGTGTTTACTTAAAATGTCGACAAATATTATTTGTTGTACCTATGTTGTGCTACTTTTTGTTGTTGTAATAGTTTTACTGACAAATTTTGTAACTGTATAGAATTTGTCATCTTTAGTCTGCAACTGATCTCAAATTAAACAAATTATATCAGGTATGCAGTGATAATATTATATACACTGAGGGGAAAAAAGTTCGGCAAGTTTTTGCTGCACCCTGGAAATAATACATTTTTGGTTGTAAAATCAAGAAACTACTGCCATAGACACAATATTTTATTAAAAACACATCAATAACAGTAGAACATCTTAACGACGTATCAAATAAATGAACGTAGGGGTCAAGGCCGTAAAGTCCCAAAATGTCAGTATATCTTGTATACAGTATTTTTTCATCTAAAAAACTTGCTAAACTTTTTTCCCTCAGTATATTTCGGTCTTAAATATAGAAAGAGAAATGAAGAACGAGATCTTGCAGTTTTACCTTATGTCACACGAGATTATGTGAGATATGAGTAGGTGTCCCATCTCTACGTCTTATATCTCTGGTATAATATAGTATTGCCGGTGGGCTGCGTTGGGTTGGGGTGGGGATAGAAGGATTGTGTGTCAGATATGGTAGTATCAAACTAGTTTTTCATAAAGTGTCTTCAATTACCAAGATAGGGAGGGATGTATTTGGCTCAAGTTTAGCTAGCTTTAAAACAAATCAAACATTCGTTTATATAAACACTCAAACCAATGTGACCCAGGTGAGGGGCAGGATCAAATTTGACCCCAGGGTCACCATTTGAACATTTGAACTTTGTAGAGGACCATAAGCTGAGTGTAAATACAAAATATTAAATTGTTAGTTTTTGTAGTTTCAGAGAAGATTTTTTCTAAGTTTGTCCCTATATAAGTCTATGTAAAATATGTGACCCCAGGGACAGGGCCTAATTTGACTCCAGGGTCACCATTTGATCAAACTTGGTAGAGGACAATACGCTGATTGTAAATACAAAATATTAAACCTCTGACTCTTTTAGTTTCAGAGAAGAAGATTGTTTAAGTTTTTCCCTATATAAGTCAAAACATGTGACCCCTGAGTGGGGCTAAATTTGACACCAGGGTCACCATACAAACAAACTTGGTAGAGGACCATAAGCTGAGTGTAAATACAAAATATTAAACCTTTGACTCTTGTAGTTTCAGAGAAGATTTTTTTAAGTTTTTTCCTATATCAGTCTATGTAAAACTGCGACCCCTGGGGCAGGGCCAAATTTGACCCTATGGTCACCATTTGAACAAACTTGGTAGAGGACAATAAGCTGATGGTAAATACAAAATATTAAACCTTTGGCTCTTATCATATAACTGACGTCGTGATAATTTAGTCGCGATACTTTTTTCAGCTATTAAGACGACTTTTAAGCCCTTATAAGTCGACGACTTTTAAGCCCTTATAAGTCGACTTATAAGAAAAACTACTCCAAAAAGTATCGTGACAAATGTCTTTGCGATAATGCTCTGGAATGACAGTCAAGTTAGACTGCTACACAGCGTTGAGTGAAACGGGACATGCTCAGTGAAGAAGTTTATCCCCTCCCTTAAAATCCGAGTGATCCGAAGATTAAAAACTAACAAGACATATTAATCGAGCATGTCACTTTAGAGCAGAATCATGACTTCATGGTTAAGGTTTGTGATACTTATCTAGACTTTGTTCTTATACGTCAACTTATAAGGGCTTAAAAGTCGTCTTAATAGCTGAAAAAAGGATCGTATATAAATTATCTCGATGGCAGTTATATGCCACCATAAGTTTCAGAGAAGATTTTTGAAGTTTTTCACTATATAAGTCTATGTAAAACTGTGACCCCTGTGGCTTGGCCAAATTTGACCTCAGGGTCACCAGTTGAACAAAATTGGTAGAGGATCCATATAAGCTGATAATAAATAAAAAATATTAAACCTTCATCTCTTGTACTTTCAGAGAAGATTTTTGAAGTTCTTCCCTATAACTCTATGTAAAACTGATCAAGGGCCTCTAAGTTCCCAATTCAAGAAAACTGAACCAAGGTTTCTTATGAGAAAAAATAAACAAGAAATATCACTGTAAGGGACAAATGCCCCCAAAGTGACCTTTGACCTTGGGGCCACAGACCTGGATTTTGTGCGCTACACATCGTCTTGTTGTGGTGAGCACTTGGGCCAAGTTATTTCAAAATCCGTCCAGGAATGCCAGAGTTATTCACCGGACACAATTTGACCTTTGACCTCTAAGTGTGACCTTGACCTTGAAGCCACGGACCTGGATTTTGTGCGTGACACGTCTTCTTGTTGTGGTGAGCACTTGTGCCGAGTTATTTGAAAATCCGTCCAGGAATGCCAGAGTTATTGACCGGAAAGGATTTGACCTTTGACCTCTAAGTGTGACCATGACCTTGGAGCCACGAACCTGGATTTTGTGAGCAAGTCTTGTTGTGGTCAGCACTTGTGCCATCCGTCCAGGAATGCCAAAGTTATTGACCGGACATGATTTGACCTTTGACCTCTAAGTGTGACCTTACAGCCACGCACCTGGCCTGTGTGCGCAACGTGGTCTTGTTGTGGTGAGCACTTGTGCGAAGTTATTAGAAAATCCTCCCTGAATGCCAGAGTTATTGACCGGACACGATTTGACCTTTGACCTCTAAGTGTGACCTTGACCTTAAAGCCACGGACCTGGATTGTGTGCGCGACAGGTCGTCTTTTTGTGGTGAGCAATTGCGCCAAGTTATTTGAAAATCTGTCCATGAATGTCAGTTATTAACCGGACACGAAAGCATTTCGTTCTGACCATTGACCTCTAAGTGTGACTTTGACCATGGAGCCACGGACCTGGAGTCTGTGCGCGACACGTCGTCTTGTTATGGTGAGCAATTGTGCCAAGTTATTTGAAAATCCGTCCATTATTGTCAGTTATTAATCGGACACGATTGTACGGACAAACGAACGAACAAACGAAGGGACTGACGGACGCACAGACAGTACGACTACTATATGCCACCCTTCGGGAGCATAAAAACGTCTTCACTTACATGTCAAGCACTAAATCGTCCAAATTTTGTTTACATTTCTTCTACTTTCGTTTTATGATTTCCCGCCATATTTCAACACTCAACTTCCGGTTTGTATTCGTGCGCGATAGATTATATAGCTTGCACAAAAAAAAAGGTATTGACCAAAACGTAGATTAGTAAAATGATAGATCTTTAGCAAGCATTATGTAAATTAACTATAATAGAGAACAAAGTTTTGGATCATATGAAGCCAAATCTGCTAGGGATTATTTGTTTTAGCGGAGTGATTTTGTACCATTAATCAATCCAAGATGGCAGCGCCCATGGTTGGGTTTCTGTCAACTTCCTTTAAGCATTTATCCATTTTCCAGCGTTCACCGGGTAATCATTTGTTATTGTGTGGCCTGAGTAGAAAGACAGATACCTAGGGATCACTTTATCTGTCGTCAACGTCCGCCGTCGTAATAACTAACATTGGGCCGGCTTGGCGTGTATTTGACTTGATCAATGATGTTATGTAATAGGACTCCGTTTGTGGGGTATGTAAAATAGATAGGTTTATAAGCACGTTATTACTGTCTCGCCGCAGAGCTAGCTTTTATGACGATATCTGTAGAGTGTCCAGTTCACATCAGTGGAAATATGGTTGCCCGGGCAAGTAGATTTTGGGTGCGGGCAAGTGACCTTCGCATATCTGGTTGCCCACCAACTTGTCCGACTGGACCAAATCAAGTGGCAATATAATCTTATCAGAATTTGATAATTGAACAAAACCGCTGGTTTTCACATGGAGCGATTGTTATTAAGATCAAACAACTTTTGGTACAATCAACATTCTCGCCCCATGCATTATTATTTATTTCAATAAACAAAAGTGAGCTAATTAACTCGCATACGCTTTTCACACCATGGTAGATCACAATTTTATGCGGACACGACTGTCGGGCACGTGTCGATCGTCCAATGAAATCGCGGCAATCATGTCCGTGACATTTCAACCCTAAACATAGCTTCTAGCAGACACTTTTCAAAATAATCTCTGAATGTTATTTGGACCTTTCACCAATCAAATACAGAAAACTCTTTCTTAATTTGCAAATTTAATGTGTCAAAATAATGGTTGACAGACCCACGTGAAATTATGTTTTTGTTTAGGCCAAACAAAATTATACCTGTGTTTACTGTAACATCGCTGAAAAAAATAGGGTAGGTAGGTAGGCATTTTATTTTATTTTTTGGCGAAGTTAATTTAAGGTGGCGATGAGCTTTGATGAATGGGAAAATGAGGTATTTTAAAAACTACAATAGATAACAATATGAAATTGTGTATGTGTTATTGTTTCCCGAAAGGCATGGCAACAACTGGCTCTTTTCCCAACCACTTGCAATTATTGCAAAGGGTTAAAACCGTTTAATTTATTTTTCGCAAGTCCGGAAGAGGTTCAGTTCCAACAGCAGGACAATGAGCACATGAGTCGACGGTGATCGCGTGAACATAATTCAATAAAAAAAAAAGAGTCGGGGGTGTTTTCAGAGGGTCGGTCGGGTTACAGTAAACTCAGGTATAATTTTATTTGGCCTTAGATAAACTTGCCTAAGATGTTTTTCGTATTATTTGAAGCGATTTTATGAGGTTTTTAGTGTATTTCATTGATGTAGTCTGTAATTAAACGTGTGTGGAAGTGCATGCAGTGCTTTTTTTCTACATTTTGGAAACATAAACCATACCCTCAAAATTGGGAATTTTAGAGTGATTTTTCATAAAATTGGGAAACAGAACGGTCGAACATTTATTTCATAATTGTATCTTTCATACTGTTTACAGTACAACAAGATCAACAGAGGCATTTAAAAGCATTTCATATTCAAAACTTGTCACTTTTTTGCTACTTTTCAGTGTTCTTTCTTTTTCTTCTCAAAATTGGGGAAAAAATATATGTTTTGTCATTGGGAATATGACCCAATAACGGCTATAAAAACAGCCAAAAAAAAAGCCCTGGCATACTACACAAATAAGTTGCAAAACTTAGCGATATGCACATATCATGGATTTTCGCGATTTCAAAAAAACAACGGAACCTTGTCCTCGAGTTCTGAACTTTCGCTTTTAATAAACTTACTGCTACTACTTCTTAAACAATTCCTAGGGAAAACCCTGTGCATGCCTCTTGCTTTTATCTAGTTCCCTTTAGTTCAAATACAAAGGCATAGGAACGTTACAGATATTGGGGGCGAAGTGAATATTTTTTTAATAACGTTTTTTTGTCTAGTTTCTTTGCTTGTCACATATTTAAATGAACAAAATAGCGTCTTTTTTTTTTGTCAACTGGTTACTAGTAATTGTACATACTGTGACATTAAAAGTTCCATACAAGCTGCCAAGCAAATCTTTTGGGTGGTCATCACATAATGTGCATGCTGTGTGTGGTGGATGGAGTGGGTGGGTGGGAGTGGGGGGTGGGGGGTCGGGGTGGGGTGATAAAATGAATTTGTATACTGTCACCTTCATCATTTAAGTAACACACATATTTAATTGACACAAAGAATAAAATGCAAGAGTTTTTTTTATATAAATAAATATACAATGTATTATTACAATAATACAATAAAATACATTCTCCCTTTCTTTTCCAACTAATTATAATGGTCCATATTATGTGGCGGTCCATCCCGTTTAACAAGCATCACACAAATATTGGTAAAATGCCAATTTTTAGGACAAGTGTTCTTAAATGTGGGGCAAGTGACATTTTGGGCAGGGCAGGTGACTTTTGAAAAAGTGGATTTTCAAAATATTTCCAGAACCCTGCACATGCAAAGGGTCCCGAGTTCAAACCCGCTGAGTACCTAAATATTTATGTGTAATTTTGCCATGCCCAGATGCCTAGATCATTGTATATATTGTTGTTTATACATGTATGTGTTGTGTGATATATGAAGGTTTCAAATATCAAAAATAAAAAAGGTTGGAGGTATGTAATAGGACTCAGTTGGGTGGGGTATGTAAAAGAGATAGGTTTATAATGGCGTTACTACTGTCTCGTCGCAGAGCTAGCTTTTATGGCGATATCGGTAGAGCGACCGCTTCTCATGCAAGGGGTTCCGATGCATTCCGAGTTCAAACCCGCTGAGTGCCTAAATATTTATGTGTAATTTTTCCGGTCCAATTACAATTAGTTCAGATCATCTGCGACGCTTGCTTGTTTTCAAGACAAACGTCTAGAACAGTCCTCCTGAACAAAGTTAGATTTTTGCCGGTACTCATCATTTCTGATTGGCTGAGACAGGAACACCTGCTGTCCAAGATATACAGAAATGGAGTCTCATTTATTTGATGTCTTGGGTGCTTTTTCTTTACATACGGACGTTTATAGATGCACCCTAGACGGAGGACGGCATTTATCAAAAATCATCTCACCGTTCGTAAACGTGTATTTTTTGTACTATTGTCACAGGATGACCATAGTGGTTGGGGCTAACTCAGGAAAGAATCAATGACGGTGAATGCATTAACATAAGTTTAATGCAACTTTTTAAATATGTTTAATATATATACAATTATCTAAAAAAAAAAAGCAAATACACAGATTAACTATGAAAAGAATGTTCTCATAAACGTTTAAGACGTTCTTAGTATTGTTATAAATACTGAATGTATAAGACACTAAAGTGTTGTTAAAGTTATAACAATGTTGATTTATGATCTAGCGCGATAACTGTGATGCGCGAGAGCTCATGAAGATGATGATGCGCGAATCCAATGGGACATTGTCATCAAATGCCTTCTGTAAGGGTTGATGATGCGATGTAATGATGGTTAACCTCCACTGAGATTGTGGGTGATGTTCCTCCAGTGAGGACTGATAACGGGCCCACCTTGTGTCCCGGGGGTTGTCGCTAATAAAACCTGGCCATGCTGCGCAGGTACGGGGACCGTCTCCACCGCTCGTTACGTTAATCATGGAAGCTTAGCTCCACTCCGAAAGGCTTACATCCACACCTGGATGGCTAATATCCAACCCTGGATGGCTTAGGCTGTAATTATACATACGTTTAAGATGTCGGTTGAGAAACATAACAATCTTTCATAATTATCATTACCCAAACAAATCATTATTCTAATAAATATTATATGTAAGCTGTACTAATGATGAGTAGCAATGTATACGCCATGTACGTCGCTGTTAATCAATGCCCCTAATACATGTAATATAAACATTATCAAATCACTCGTATATTACACTCACTGAGTTATGCATGCACGCATGTCAGCTAATGACCACATTATACAACGCTATGCATACGCGTCGAATATTTATCCTAGTCACTCATCTCATTGTTAACTAATGTTAACAATCGTGTATTACAATCACTGAGTTATACGCCAACGTTAACTAATGCACCTATTATCCACTGTTATCAAATTAATATTGTTTTACAATTAATGATCAATTACAATAATTATATCTAATAAAGTAACTTCAAAATCATATGCTAGTCTAAACCAAGATGGCGCAGCCCACTGAATACAAATGTACGATAAAAACTAATAAAATAAATACTGACCACATATTGCCTGTGAATTTCGCCGTCCAATCTCTGTTCCAACAAAGCAACTATATCAAGCAATCCCGGCAAGAACTAGGAGACAATGGGTTTTATAGCAAACATTACGCCCAAACCATTATTTCCTCCGTTCAGTCCGTGACAAACGTGGCTAAATCTGCAGTATTGAATCTACACGAGAGGCCCCTTATACAACTTTGCCGTTTAAGGAAGATAGACTTATACGTTTACATGCATTAGCACAAAACTAAACTTATGACACAGCCTCTCTGGCGGCCGGCCACTTAAAATGTGCACGCTTTTACGTGTTACATGAATATATGGATATTGTGAATTTGTTTCAACTCGAACAATAGATTAGGGTGTAACTGACAACTTACAAGAGATATGTACGACCAATACGCTCTACCCATGACATTTTGTGACAACTATACAGAAAGACAGAAAGACAATACATTTAATAATAAACAAAGAGGGAAACTTCATTTATTAATATTATATCGAAAAACTAAATGCGGAAGGACAGAAATACTTCAATAAAAAAAGTACGGTCACGTGCTTCAAGTTTCAAATCTGCACAAATGGTCAAGACATTTGTATTTACAATAAAGCGTCGAAGATAATCAAGGCTAACTTGATGTTCATCTTCTATCTAGTATTAATGTTTGAAATTCCAACAGAGAGATCGGCTTGTAAGTGAGGAAGTGTCGATTCTTACGAATGACGGGAGGTGTACAGTACTGGATCTACGCAGGAAAAGTGGGTGGTCTGTCTCGGTTAACCATCTGCCTACACCACAACAAAATTGACTGTCAGTGTCATATTAACCTTACACGGGTTGAAAATGACATAAAACACCATGCAAATATATAATCAGACATCTATATACATGTACATGTATATTGATACTGCAACACCCACCTTCGAAGATTATGTTCAGGTTTCCTGGGTAGAACCAGTACAAAGCACACTGGATTTACATGTATGATGTGTATGTGCGTATAAGCATTTATTTATGGGAACTTCCGGAAGAAGACAAAGTCCCGTGTTAAAGACATCACACTTTGACTTCTTTAAGCTGTTTTGTGCAGATGACAATTGTAAATCTTCCACACATTGTTAGATTAATAAATGATTCCGTTTATTCGAGTTATGCTCCCGAAGGGAGGGACTGAGGGGGCATATGGAAATCACACCATTCAGGGCTGCCATTTCTCAGATTTTGTGCCGGTAATTGCCGGCTTTTTTGTGCGATTACCAGCTTACCGGCTTTTCAGTCGAAATTAGTCGAAATTACCAGCTTTTTCGTCGAAAAATCCGTAAAATTTATTTCACATCATTTTTGCGCAAAATTTAGCTACCATTTATTCTCTTGATGTTTAATATATAACTTTGTCATGTATGCTGTGCTTTTATTATTTGATTAAGAAGACATTGTAATAAATAAAATGTAATCTGTTATACCTTCAATAGTATTTTGTCTTCTTTGTCGGCCGCGTACCAATATGTACTCTTTTGAAATTGTCTATCCGCGCGCTCAATTTCAGCATTTTCAAAAATCTCAGGCTTTTTCATAATTTTATTATGGCAGCCCTGACCATTCGTCCGTCCTATCATCTATCCGAAACAATTATGTCTCAGCCATAACTTTGAAAGTACTGAAGGGAATTTCATGGAATTTCATTTCACAATGAGAAGGTGTGTAGCGCACACAAATCATCTCCATACCTCATAGGTCAAGTTCATCCTTGAATGTCAAATGAGTCAAATTCGTGTCTCAGTCATAACTATGAAATACTGAAGGGAATTTCATGAAACTTTCACACAAATGAGAAGGTGTGTCATGCACAAGAATCAGGTCTGTACCTCAAAAGTCAAAGCCTGTTACCCTTCGTATTTGAACAATGTACGAATTACTATAATAAAAAGCTTACCTTGTAACTGGTACTGGTGACATGTCTTGTTCATTGCATACTTCATTGAATGAATGTGTGTTAAATTCTCTACTTAAATATTACAGCCATTGATCTTGTTGTTAGCATTCTATTCCAAGTCAGAGTCCATATATGCTGCTAACTTTTCAAATCTCCGGTCAATTCAATGTTTCTTAGTTAATTGTGAATTTTTTATTGATTTTCATATATAAATACATGGATGATGCAAGTTCAATTTATTAATTAAAACATCAGTGCTTTTGTTTTGTTTTTAATTTTTAAAAACCTACATGTATCCAAAATTTGAAATTAGGGTCAGGAAAGGGCAAACATAAATTAAATTTTTTAAGGGTGGCCTTATTTTGATCTTGCTCTTTATAGACTTTATTGTAGTTAGTCTTTTCCTGTAATTTCAGTTTTGAGTTCGTACACCCCATTACTAGAACTATGCCGTGGGAAGAAGTCAAAGACCCGTGGATCCGTAAGAACCCAGCAACGTCGAACTCCCGGTAAATTCAGGGAACCTAAGAGACTGGACGGTCACTTTGTGTACAAAGGAGAGGTTCTGGTGAAGCAGTTGAGGCTGATGCATTACCCGGGAGAAAATGTAAGAATGGAGAAATGAGAGGATTCTTAAATGGCCTATACAGGATAGGATGCTGTCAACATTGCGACCCAACACAAGAACGCAACATGTTGAAAATGATGTTGTGGAACAAGACTGAAAAAATATGTATATTCTTTGTGTTATGGACTGGGTGGCTAAACGGTGTTACTAGACCATAACCTTAAGATAAGTTTAGTGCAGCCAGTCTTGATCATATCAGCATTACATGTAGCAAGCAAATTTTGAAAGAAAAACAATGTCAGTTCCAGATCTATATTACAGTCAAATCTGATCACCTGTATTAAGAGGCCATCTGCTTTAAAAGACCACCATTTCAGTTCACAATTAGTCGTGACGGGAGGGACTATAGGATTGCACTCCGTCTGTCATGTTTCGTCAGTCTGTCACGTTTCATTTCCACTCAATAACTTTAGTTAGGAATGAGGTATTTTCCTGAAACTTGCTGTGTAGGTACATGTAGCTTATATGAAAAGGAAGCCTGGGATTGCATTTGGGGTCACAGGGGTCAAGGTCACTGTTACTAAAAATAGAAAATCAAGTTTCTGCTCAATAATTTTACTGTATAGGACTGAGATATTTGCCTAAAACTTGGATGTGAAGGTAGTTTATATGAAAAGGAAGTTTGGAATTGCATTTGGGGTCACTGGACTGGGCTCAGGGTCAAGGCCACTATTACTAAAAATAGAAAAATGGTTTCCGATCAATAATTTTAGTTTTCCTGTGGGGATTTAAACGAAATTTTACCAAAAGGTGCGGCTCATGGACAGGGAGCTTGAGATTGCTATTTGGGTAATTTGGTCCAAGGTCAAGCTCACTGTTACTTAAAACTATAAATAGAGTATTGGTTTCCGATCATTAACTTTTGTTAAGTAAGCTTGGGATTTCTTTTCGGGTCATTTGGTCAAAGGTCATGGTCACTGTTACTATAAATAGAAAATTGGTTTCCGATCAATAACTTTTGTTTCCCTTGAGGGATTTTAACAAAACTTTACCAAAAGGTGCAGCTTATTGAAAGTAATATTGTGATTGCTGTTTGGTCCAAGGTCAAGGTAACTGTTACTATAGACTTCAGTTTTCCTTAGAAGATTTCAAAGGAACATTGGGATTGCTAAGCGGGTCGTTTGGCCCAAGGTCAAGGTTTCTGTTGCTATAAATAAAAACATTGTTTCCGATCAATAACTTCTGTTTCCCTTGAGAGGTTTCAACATAATTTTACCAAAAGGTGCGGCTCATGGAAAGTCGGATGTTTTTTTGGGTCATTTGGTCAAAGGTCATGGTCACTGTTACTATAAATAGAAAATTGGTTTCTGATCATAACTTAAGTTTTTCTTGGTGGATTTTAACAAATGCCCTGTAGGGGACATTGCATGGCAGAGAGATATTATAATTGATGACTACTCTGCTGCGGGTTTGAATCCCACTGGGAGCTTGTCAAGTGAGAAAGTGTCGATTTTTACGGATTGCAGCAGGCGTACAGTACTGGTTCTACCCAGGAAAATGGGGTGGTCTGTCTCTACTATAAATAAAATCGACCGGCATATATGGCCTAACATGTGCTAAAAATGACATAAAACACCATTCAAACAAACAAATTACGACTATACTGTCTGACAATTTTCTCATTTTTCAGGTAGGTGTGCAGAAAAACAACACGTTGTATGCAGAAAGAGATGGTATAGTTATGGTCACTTGTGAACAACTTAACCCATACCCAGACAGTCCATTGTATAACAGAGTGAAAAATGGAGTAGTTATCCATAAAAAGTTCTGGAACGTATACCCTACACCGGTAAATGCAGCATTTAAACTGGTTTCTCAGACATGATCAGATGCAAATTCACCTGGTATTATTAACTTGGGTTTGAATCTAGTTTTGAGTGTTCAAGGAGTTTTGTGATTAAATGTGGTCTAAATAAGGATAAGTTCAAAGGATTGAGTCCTTGTGTATTGATTTAAGTGATAAGCATGGACAAACTTGTGGCAAATTGTGAGGAAATACCTTTGGAAAATACAGAAGCCCGAAGTGTCTGTAAACACCATAGGAGATCAAATAAACAGTGAAATCTTAAAATGAATACTATTTAGTGTATTTCTTTCCTCAGAAGAATATATATTTAACTTTAAAAAGACTGTTTAATAGGAATGTGGAGATACATCAAAGTCACCATTTGTTTTACATATTTAAAATCTTTCTAAAGAAAAATTATCAAAGATTGAAGGAATACTTGGAAATCAAATTCAGAATAATTGGACAGAAAACTTGATTACAAAATGTTTTCCTGTAAATGCTGCTTGTTATACTGGTGAGGCGTGAAGCCAGTTTGTCAGAAAATAAAATTTCAAAGTATGTTTTAGTGTTCAGCTTCATGCAAATTGATGCAAATATAAAGGTCTAAGGACCTACCTTGACAGTGCACTATCACCAACACACCTTCAAAATGCAGTATTAGTGGCCATTTTGTTTTACAATTCTGTGCAGCAATGTGTGGAAAGGATTGTGCATATTAATGTGAAGGGACCTTTCTCTGAAATTTGGACCCATATTTAAGGACAATATAAAGGGCATAATGCATACTCAATTTTTTATTAGAGCTTATGGGATGGTGTGTTGTCCGTAGTCCGTTCGTTAACTTTTGCCTCTTTAACAGGATAGCATCTTTATTTTTCATCCAATCTTTTTCGATCTTTGCCAGATTGTTGATATCAATGAAATCTCAGAGGAGTTCGAAAACCAGCCAGTTCGGACCAGTAACACCCGAGTTATGGCCCTTGATTTAGTTAAAATTACTATATTTTGCCTCAACGCGATAAAGCCTTCATTTTTCATCCAGTCTTTTTCAAACTTTACCAGTTTGTTGATATCAATGAAAGTTCGGACGAGTTCGAAAACCAGCCAATCAGACCATTTAAACAGGGGTTATGGCCCTTGATTTTCTGAAATGTGCTATAACTTAGCCCCGTTAACACGATAGGGCCTTCATTTTTCATCTGATCTTTTTCAAACTTTTACCAGATTGTTGATATCAATGAAAGCTCGGACGAATTCGAAAACCAGCCAGTTGGGGTCAGTAACACCGGAATTATGGCCCTTGATTTAGTTAAAATTGCAAGATTTTGCCTCGTTACCTATAAGTGATATTGATATGGGACTTTTTCTAAAATGATCAGCATAACATGATGTTGATCTGAGTCAAACATTATTTTGATTCGACGTTAAACATGGCTGCCAGTGGCCATCTTTGTTTACATAGAGATATATAGTAAAAACTTGTAGCGACTACTCCTCTGAAACTACTGGACGGATGTTCATGAAACTTCACAGGAATGTTGCTCTTGATGTCTAGTTGATCCTAGAAAAATTTCAGGCTGGCCGGAAATTCAAAAAGGCCGCCACTGCTAAAAATAGATTTAAAATAAATTTGTAGCGACTACTTCTTGAAAACTGTAAGTCATATTGATATGGGACATTTTCTAAAATGATCACCATGACATGATGTTGATCCTTATCGAAATTTATTTCGATGCGAAATTAAACATGGCCGCTAGCGGCCATCTTTGTTTACATAGATTTATATAGTAAAAACTTGTAGCGACTACTCTGAAACTACTTGACAAATTTTCATGAAACTTCACAGGAATGTTGCTCTTGATGTCTAATTGATCCCAGAATTTTTTTAGTTTTTAGGTCGGCCGGAAATTCAAGATAGCCGCCATGGCTAAAAACAGATTTTTTAAAAAAGTTTGTAGCGACTACTTCTTGAAAACTGTAAGTGATATTGATATGGGACTTTTTCTAAAATGATCAGCATGAAATGATGTTGATCCTTGTCGAAAATTATTCTGAATCAAAATTAAACCTGGGCACCACTGGCCATCTTTGTTTACATAGAGTTTGTATAGTAAAAATGTGTAGTGACTACTCCTCTGAAACTACGTGACGGATTTTCATGAAACTTCACAGGAATGTTGCTCTTGATGTCTAGTTGATCCTAGCACAATTTCAGGTCGCCCGAAAATTCAAGATGGCCACCACGGCTAAACATAGATTTTCAAAAAACAAGTTTTTAGCGACTACTTCTTGAAAACTATAAGTGATATTGATATGGGACTTTTTCTAAAATGATCAGCATGACATGATGTTGGTCCTTGTTGAAAATCGTTTTGATTCGATGTTAAACATGGCTGTCAGCGGCCATCTTTGTTTACATAGAGTTATCTAGTAACATTTGTAGCGACTACTCCTCTGTAACTACTCTACGGATTTTCATAAAACTTCACAGGAATGTTGCTCTTGATGACTTGATGATCCTTGCAAAATTTCAGGTCGGCCGGAAAATCAAGATGGCCGCCATGGCTAAAAATAGATTTTCAAAGTACAAGCTTGTAGCGACTACTTTTTGAAAACTATAAGCAGCGTTTTTTTACCTTATATAAATGGAACGATAAACGGCCCCATTCCCAATTGAAAAAATTGACCATTTTTCCCAATTTCCAACTAAAAAATTCCCAAATCGAAGTTGTTTTTCCGTCAATCTTTCTTCTGGGATATTCTCAATACACAGATGTAATAGATCTTCCCAGTTCTGTTTTAGATTAATCTTCTTAATAAAGTTTTTTACCAGGGTTGTACGTTTCTTCTGCTTTTCTGTGTAAATTGAAACGCAAAACACAGCCTTGTCACCCGAGGACGACGCCATGTTGTTTATGCGTTGCAGAAACGCTTTAGGGGGCACTCCACAGTTTAATGTATATTTCTCAATCATCAAACCCATGACAAGCTCTTAATAAATCACATCATCATTGTGTCATACATTTCTTAGAAGACAATAAAATTACCCATGTTTCCATACCAAATAAAAGTATCAAAAAGCATTTTCTGTACAACTTTAGTCCCATTTCTTTAAGATTACCCCACCCCTTAAAACATGCTAAAAATGCAATTTTAGCAATATTTCAAATGTCAATAAATAAAAATAAAAAAAATTCCTACACATATCAGGGTCATGTCTGCACTCATAATGCTCTTGCATATCAGGAAATGCTAAATTTTACATACCTAGTCCGGCATTTTAAAAAGTTATTCCATGCTGATCTCCCCGTCAGTGAAAATCAGCCATTTTAACTACTTTTAGGAAGTTTTTGATTGGTTCACATTTTTCTATTTATAGCCTCCAAAAAACCCAAAGAATGCATATTCCAATACACCAAAATAAACTTAGAAGTAATCAAAACTGAAAAAAACATCAAACATGTGCTTCATAATTATTATAAAGACCATCCATGGACCTAAAAGATGCTTAGTTGATTTCTTTCTGATTTACACCATGGACATTCATGCGAAACTGAGGACTGCCCCCTTACCGCTTGTATGTTATCGAAACGCTTTACTGCTAGTATAATTATTCTACTATGTAACAAGCGCCTCAGTGAGCGATGGGTAATACTAAATAAAGGACGAATAACAGAAATCGTCTGGGCCAGGAAACTCTTTCCTCGGTCATGAGAATATGCAGAGAATCTGGTGCAACCCTAAATGACAATGAACTTAACAGCATTGTTAACATTTTCAGGGACAACAAAAACAGGGAAATTATTCTGTAACAAAACAGTGAAGTACAATAAAAACTTGAAACATTACAGTTGTGAAAATATTTTATTATGTAAATCATCAATAAATATGTAATATTTCACAAAATACAAAAACAAAAATTTTCCCAATTCTGAGAAAAAACGCGCGTTTTTTCCCAATTTTGAGAAAAATCGCGTGTTTTTTCCCAATTTGACCGGCCACGGACCCATTCCCAAAATGGTGAAAAAAAACGCTGATAAGTGATATTGATATGGGACTTTTTCTAAAATGATCAGTATGACATGATGTTGATCCTTGTCAAAAATTATTTTGATTTGACTTTAAACATGCCGCCAGCGGCCATCTTTGTTTACATAGAGTTATATAATGAAAACTTGTACCGACTACTCCTCCAAAACTACATGACGGATTTTCATGAAACTTCAAAGGAATGCTGATCTAGCTATCAAATACCTATCAGTAGAGCTTCAAGGTCATTGACCTCTTGTTTTTCATATATATATTTTTTTTTATAATTTGTTTTTTGTTTCAAATTTTTTTTTTTTTATTTATTTTTTAGCTCTACTGGCCAAGGGCCAGCAGAGCTTATGGGATCGTGTGTTGTCCGTCTTCCGTCGTCCGTCGTCCGTCCGTCCGTCCGTCCGTCGTCCGTCCGTTAACTTTTGCTTGTGTACACTCTAGAGGCCACATTTCTGATGCAATCATCATGAAACTTTGTCAGAATGTTTGTCTCAATGAAATCTCGGTCAAGTTCGAAACTGGGTCATGTGGGGTCAAAAACTAGGTCACTAGGTCAAATATTGGAAAAACCTTGTGTACACTCTAAAGGCCATATTTTTGACCCGAGCTTGATGCAACTTTGTCAGAATGTTTGTCTTAATTATATCTTGGTCAAGTTTGAAAATGGGTCACATGGGGTTAAAAACTAGGTCACTAGGCCAAATACTTGAAAAACCTTGTGTACACTCTAGAAGCCGTATTTCTGACCCAATCTTGATGAAACTTTGTCAAAATGTTTGTCTTAATTATATCTTGGTCAAGTTCAAAAATGGGTCACATGGTTTAAAAACTAGGTCACTAGGTCAAACTTTGGAAAAAACCGTGTGTACACTCTAGAGGCCATATTTTTGACCTGATCTTGATGAAACTTTGTCAGAATGTTTGTCTTAATGAAATCTCGGTCAAGTTCAAAAATGGGTCATGTGGGGTCAAAAACTAGGTCACTAGGTCAAATACTTGAAAAACTTGTATACACTCTAGAGGTCATATTTGTTTTCCAATCTTGATGAAACTTTGTCAAATTGTTTATCTTAATTATATCTTGATCAAGTTCGAAAATGGGTCACATGAAATAAAAAACTAGGTCACTAGGTCAAATATTGCAAAATACTTGTGTACACTCTAGAGGCCATATTTTTGACCCGAGCTTGATGCAACTTTGTCAGAATGTTTATCTTTATTGTTTGTCTCAATGAAATCTCGGTCAAGTTCGAAAATGGGTCATGGGGGTCAAAAACTAGGTCACTAGGTCAAATATTGGAAAAACCTTGTGTACACTCTAGAGGCCATATTTTTGACCCGAGCTTGATGCAACTTTGTCAGAATGTTTGTCTTAATTATATCTTGGTCAAGTTTGAAAATGGGTCACATGGGGTTAAAAACTAGGTCACTAGGTCAAATACTTGAAAAACCTTGTGTACACTCTAGAAGCCGTATTTCTGACCCAATCTTGATGAAACTTTGTCAAAATGTTTGTCTTAATTATATCTTGGTCAAGTTCAAAAATGGGTCACATGGTGTTAAAAACTAGGTCACTAGGTCAAACTTTGGAAAAACCGTGTGTACACTCTAGAGGCCATATTTTTGACCTGATCTTGATGAAACTTTGTCAGAATGTTTGTCTCAATGAAATCTCGGTCATGTTTAAAAATGGGTCATGTGGGGTCAAACACTAGGTCACTAGGTCAAATACTTGAAAAAAACTTGTGTACACTCTAGAGGTCATATTTGTTGAAATTTTGTCAAATTGTTTATCTTAATTATATCTTGATCAAGTTCGGAAATGGGTCACATGAAGTTAAAAACTAGGTCACTAGGTCAAATATTGGAAATACCTTGTGTACACTCTAGAGGCCATATTTTTGACCCGAGCTTGATGCAACTTTGTCAGAATGTTTGTCTTAATTATATCTTGGTCAAGTTTGAAAATGGGTAACATGGGGTTAAAAACTAGGTCACTAGGTCAAATATTGGAAAAACCTTGTGTACACTCTAGAAGCCGTATTTCTGACCCAATCTTGATGAAACTTTGTCAAAATGTTTGTCTTAATTATATCTTGGTCAAGTTAAAAAATGGGTCACATGGTGTTAAAAACTAGGTCACTAGGTCAAACTTTGGAAAAAACGTGTGTACACTCTAGAGGCCATATTTTTGACCCGATCTTGATGCAATTTTGTCAGAATATTTGTCTCAATTATAGCTTGCTAAAGTTCGAAAATGGGTCACACAGGGTCAAAAACTAGGTCACTAGGTCAAATACTTGAAAAACCTTGTGTACACTCTAGACGCCTTATTTTTTTTCATTCGATCTTTACCAAACTACCAGATTGTTAATGTCAATAACAGCTCAGTAAATTTTTTTTTTTTTTTAAGTTTTTTTTTATTATCTCTACTGGCCAAGTTCGAAAAACCAGCCAGATCGGACCAGTAACGGCGGATTTATGGCTCTTGATTTAGTTAAAAATGCTATATTCTGCCTCTTTAAGACGATAGTCACTCGTTTCATTGATGTTATCAGAGCCATATTAGCCAGTAGAGCGTCCACAGGCCCTCTTGGGCCTCTTGTTTTTTATTTTTGGTTGTTAACGCCGTGTTAGCAGGAAGCACTGCTGCGCCAATTGCATTTTTTTTTCGATTTGTTGATTGTTGATGGAGATACGGCCCCTTGATATATATTTTTTTAATTTCTTGTTGGCGCTACTCCTCCTAAGAAACTTGGCAGGAAGCATCGGTAAGATGTCTAGTTGTGCATATCGCGCTGTTGTTCCAGTTTGCTGATTGATGACGGAGTTTGACTTTCTACTTTTAAATTTCTTGTCGGCGCTACTCCTCCTAAACAGCTTGTTGGATTTCTACAAAATTTGGCAGGAAGCCTCAGTATGATGTCTAGTTGTGCAAAACATGGTATATCAATGTAATTTTGGACAAGTTCGAAAACCAGCTAGATCTAGTTAGTAACGACAGGTTATGGCCCTTAACCCCCCGAAAACCAGCTAGATCTAGTTAGTAACTACAGGTTATGGCCCTTAACCCCCCCCCCCCCCCCCCCCCCCATTTTTATGAAATTTCCTTCATAGAAGAAAGTGGGAAAATGCCTATGCCAGACTAGACACAGCAGACTTATTGCCCATGATTACCAGGTGAGCGATCTAAGGCCATCCTATCCCTGTTGTTTTTGCAATGTTTTAAAAAAACTACTGATGGGAATCTTATGTAGACAACCCTTGATATAAGAGCCGTTTTAGCCAGTAGAGCATCCACAGGCACTCTTGGTCCTCTTGTTTTTAATAGAATGGCATTTTGTTTTTAAACAAATGCACTTAAATGTCATCTCGGCAAACGGCAAACTTGATTGTTTTAAGTTACTAAAATGTTTACAAACTTTCATTTAAGTATCATTGACTTTTTTATTTTTAAGTCCAGCCCCCGTTAGATTATAGTTTATATTACTACCATATCATCCCTTTTTTTTTAATAGTTTTATCTTTATATATCTACATTAATTTTTAATTAATTCTTCATTTCTTCATCTTTTATTAGTTTTTGCGCACTATATGACCTGTTTATGTGTCGACGTGCCGTAAAACACCATTCATTCATTCATTCCTTATCCGGTCAATATTTTTGTATGCAATCCAGTATTACGTGGCCCGAAAGTGTATATAAGTGTTCTATTTATATACTGATGCTCTTAATATGGCCTGTGTGAAATATACATTTTTAGCTCTACTGATCAAAGAATTACTCCGAATTTTCACAAAACTTCACAGGAATGTTACTCTTGATGTCTAGTTGATCCTTGCAAATTTCAGATTTGGTCGAAAATTCATGATGGCCGCCACGGCTAAAAATAGATTTTTAAAAAAACAAGTTTGTAGCGACTACTTCTTGAAAACTATAAGTGATATTGATATGTGACTTTTTCGAAAATGATCAGCATGACATGATGTTGATCCTTGCTGAAAATTATTTTGATTCGACATTAAACATGGCCACCAGCGGCCATCTTTGTTTACATAGATTTTATATAGTATAAGTTTGTAGTGACTACTTCTCTGAAACTACATGATGGATTTTCATGAAACTTCACAGGAATGTTGCTCTTGATGTTTAGTTGATCCTAGCAAAATATCAGGTTGGCCTGAAGTTCAAACTGGCCGCCACGGCTAAAAATAGATTTTTTAAAAAACAAGTTTGTAGCGACTACTTCTTGAAAACTGTACAGTTGCTGCACGCGAATTACGACTAATCACACTCGGGGATTTTATCTCACCGCGGACACACTGATTTTGTCCCCGCGATCGGCAGACAGTCCACACATCGCGGGGACAATAACTTTTGACCACCTCGACACAATCACCGCGATTCACCGTGATCTGTTTTGATTCGCACACCGCTTTACCTGGTGTGAAATCGCAGGCCATCGCCGCGATTTATCTTCAGTATCAATGTACAGTTTTGCAGTCAATTTAATGCATTATTACTCAATAACTATTAAAAACCCGAAGCAGAAGACAATTTTTATTTTTGTTTTCTGAAAATTCAAATGCCCGGATAATGTATACTGGGTCACAATAGTTATATGGCGGTTCCTATTACCGACTTCGCGGTGACTGAACATAAAATTCAAATAATAATTCTTATACTGAAAATTAGAATTTTAAGTAATCGTTATTTTAACATATTTTACTATTCTGCTGTTGATTATTAATACATCGATGGGTTCTTTAGTCAGAAATAATCCGAAAAATTGTAAAGAATTCCGGGTCATAAACCCGTTATTAGTGCCGCCTTGTTAATAGGTACACACATCGCAAAGGATTGTGGGTAGCCAATTTATGTCCGGTGAAGAGAAATGCGACTTTTGGACAGCAAAACGAAAAAAACAAGTTATTAAATGCATTAAAAGTTTGAAATACGTATTGCTTCCAAAATTGTTCATTGTATTTATCATTTTTAGCTCAACTGATCAGAGATCAGCGGAGCTTATGCCGTGGTGCGTCGTCCGTCTGTCAGTCTGTCTGTCTGTCCGTTAACTTTTATTTGTAGCGACTACTCCTCTGAAACTACTGGATGGATATTCATGAAACTTTACAGAAATGTTGCCCATGAAGTCTAGTTGATCCTAGCAAAAATTCATGTTGATGTGAAATCCAAGATGGCCACCAAAGCTGAAAATATAATTTTAAAATACAAGTTTGTAGCGACTACTTCTTGAAAACTATAAGTGATATTGATATGGGACTTTTTCTATAATGATCAGCATGACATGATGTTGGTCCTTGTCAAAAATCGTTTTGATTCGACGTTAAACATGGCTGCCAGTGGCCATCTTTGTTTACATAGAGTTATATAGTAAAAACTTGTAGCGACTACTCCTGAAACTATTTGACGGATGTTTATGAAACTTCACAGGAATGTTGCTCTTGATGTCTAATTGATCCTAGCAAAATTTCAGGGTGGCCGGAAATTCAAGATGGCCGCCACGGCTAAAAATAGATTTAAAATAAATAAATTTTTAGCGACTACTTCTTGAAAACTGTAAGAGATATTGATATGGGACTTTTTCTAAAATGATCAGCATGACATGATGGTTATATGAGTCGAACATTATTTTGATTCGACGTTAAACATGGCTGCCAGTGGCCATCTTTGTTTACATACAGTTATATAATGAAAACTTGTAGCGACTACTCCTCTGAAACTACTTGACAGATTTTTAAGAAACTTCCCAGGAATGTTGCTCTTGATGTCTAATTGATCCTAGCAAAATTTCAGGCTGGCCGGAAATTCAAGATGGCCACCACGGCTAAAAATAGATTTTCAAAAAACAAGTTTGTAGCGACTACTTCTTAAAACTATAAATGATATTGATATGGGACTTTTTCTAAAATGATCAGTATGACATAATGTTGATCCTTGTCAAAAATTATTTTGATTTGACATTAAACATGGCCGCTAGCGGCCATCTTTGTTTACATAGAGTTATATAATGAAAACTTCTAGCAACTACTCCTATGAAACTACTTGATGGATTTTCATGAAACTTCACGGGAATGTTGACCTAGCTATCAAAAATCTATCAGTAGAGCTTCAAGGTCATTGACCTCTTGTTTATTATATTTTTCATTGATCCCTGCTCTAATTTCCCCCACGAACCTATCACAGAGAATCGCGGTGATTTCTTTCTTTCGAGAATGGATTTTGCAATCGCGGCGATTTTTACAGTCGCGGGAAATCCCTGCGATATTTCGGGTGACAGTCCGCGGTACGATCACAGGATATTGTGACTCGATTGAAAAACGGCCGCGGGGATGCTGCGAAAAAGTCGTAATCTGCGTGGCAGCAACTGTAAGTGATATTGATATGAGTCTTTTTCTAAAATGATTAGCATAACATGAAGTTGATCCTTGTCGGAATTTATTTTGATTCAACATTAAACATGGATGCCAGCGACCCTCTTTGTTTACATAGAGTTTATATAGTAAAAGTTTGTAGCGACTACTCCTCTGAAACTACTAGACGGATTTTCATGAGACTTCACAGGAATGTTGCTCTTGATGTCTTATTGATCCCAGCAAAATGTTAGGTCGGCTGGAAATTCAAGATGGCCGTCACAGCTAAAAATAGACTTTATAAAAACAAGTTTGTAGAAACTATTTTTTGAAAACTATAAGTGATATTGATATGGGACTATGATCAGAATGACATGATGTTGATCCATGTCGAAAACTATTTTGATTCAACATTACACATTTTGTTTACATAGAATTTGTATATTAAAGATTTGTAGGGACTACTCCTCTAAAACTACATAACGAATTGTCATAAAACTTCACAGGAATGTTGCTATGGATGTCTAGTTGATCCTAGCAGTTCAGTCGGCCGGAAATTCAAGATGGCCACCATGGCTAAAAATAGAGTTTTTAAAAACAAGTTTGTAGAGACTACGACTTAAAAACCATAAGTGATATTGATATGGGACTTTTTCTAAAATGATCAGCATGACATGATGTTGATCCTTGTCAAAAATTATTTTGATTCGACATTAAACATGGTAGCCAGTGGCCATCTTTGTTGAGATAGAGTTTGTATAGTAAAAATTTGTAGCAATATTCCTCTAAAACTACGTGATGGATTTTGACGGATTTTCATGAAACTTCACAGGAACGTTGATCTGTGTAGTTGATCCTAGCAAAATTTCGGCCGTAAACTCAAGATGACTGCCATGGCTAAAAATAGATTTTTTTTAAGAAGTTTGTAGCGACTACTTCTTGAAAACTGTAAGTGATATTGATATGAGACTTTTTATAAAATGATCAGCATGACATGATGCAGATCCTTGACGAAAATTATTTTGATTAAACATGGCTGCCAGCGGCCCTCATTGTTTACAAACAGTTATACAGTAAAAACTTGTAGCGACTAATGCTCTGAAACTACTTTACAGATTTTTATGATACTTCACAGGAATGCTGATCTTGCTTCAAAACCTATCAGTAGAGCTTCAAGGTCATTGACCTCTTGTTTTATAAAAATAAAAGGACTGATAATTTTGCAAGAATATAAATGGACATTTAGAAGGAAAATCTATTCACATGAAATGAAGAGATCAAACTAATTCATGACAATATGCTAAACTTTAATATTAAGGAATCTGTTAGTGGAAATAAAATGTGTTCAGAAACTTTGGTATACATGTAATATAAAAAATTGTGCATTATTGTAATATTCTTCTGTACCATATACAAGTTTTATAGACCTGTCTGTCAGAAAAAGGGATGCTTGGCTTTGGTCCATTTACCTTTACTGGTCTGTCTGCAATGCAGGTCCATAAATTGGCATATGACCTCCATCACCATGCAATATTTATAGGTTATTAGATTTGTATTGGGATATATGCACGAGTTCTTCCGCATAAGAATATTGCACAACTTTAGGAGCGTGTATGCGTACATCCCAGTACAAATCTAATATCCTTCCATTTTTAATATAAAAACGAATAATAAGAACAAAACAATAGTTTTTAACATTTAATTTTCATTAAAAACATTTATTTGAAACAAACATACAGTCGTAACATTGTGGGAATAAAACGCAACGACAATAATGACAAACTTTCTGTGACATGAACTGTTAATTGCACCAATCCATAACGAGTATACAAAATAGTAGTTCAAATACAATAATTTTACAACAGGTCAACATGACACGCCAATATGGCTGAATATTGACGTTTGTTGTTACATTGAAAGTAAACGGAGCTTGTAAATGCATATGCAATCCATGTTAATTATTTACTTGTGGATTATAACATATAATTGGCAAGAAAAAATAATTCTTAGGTAAAATAATTGACAGCATTACATCTTAATTAGTGTCGACTTTCTCCGAAATAATCGGTGACGGTAACAAATATCCTTAAAAGTTGCCATGTGTTTCACATTTATTGCTTGCTAGTTCCCTTAATTGGCATGTCATTATCCAATAATCACAGTCTTAATCATTTTTAGAGCACAAGCGATATTGATACAAGATGTTTACCAAAGTGATCAGTATGGCCAGAGATCTTTATTATGTCTGGTATGGCATGATCCAAAAATACAAGGGCCACAGACTTTGTTTACATAGACTTATATTGGAAAATATATTGATAGCTATTTATAGAATTATATTGGGAAATATATTGATAGCTATTTATAGACTTATATTGGGAAATATATTGATAGCTATTTATAGACTTATATTGGGAAATATATTGATAGCTATTTATAGACTTATATTGGGAAATATATTGATAGCTATTTATAGACTTATATTGGGAAATATATTGATAGCTATTTCTTTTAACTACTTACAAGATCTTCATGACACTTCATAGGAAAATTGCAGTGGCCTAGGTGGATTTAAATAAAATTCAAGTTCCATCGAAATCCATGGTGGCTATACAGGCGAAAAATAGAAAAAGAACATTTATTTTGTGCCTCCGAAAATTTAAGATCAGACTAAAATCCACAATAGCCATGATTGCTGCAAATATAAACGTCTATTATAACTTCAGCACTGTAAATCATCAATACTTTCCTCAAATGAAATGTAATTTAACTATGCCCAACACTTTCTGTCTGGTCACCCAAGACACACTTTCCCCAGTAGAGCACAGTCCCCATCAGGAACTCATGTTGTATTTGGCTTATGTCCGAACGACTGAAGATCTTCGTTTATAATGAAAGCCTTCTTCAACCATGCTGCTGTCTTGCAGTTCAAAATGCTGAAGAGCATCTTTGACCCATTGAAGTTCATAGATTTTGTATGTGCATTTCTTTCATACTTTTACTGTTTACTTTGCGCATGGGGTACCTCATCTTTTTATACGGTCGTTTGAAAAACGAGACGTAGTTTGGTATGGGTTTGTCCATCCGTAAACAGTTCTGTGCGATTACTTAGAAACCATAACACCCTCATGACCCTCAGGTACGAGGGCTGTTCGGAAAGTAATGTCCTTTGATTATTTTTTTCAAAGGTAGAAAAGTTTTGATTACTTTAATTTGCAATGACCTTCAAAGTAATCTCCCTTATCCAAAATACACATTTTTAGGCATTCTCACAATTTTGGAAACATTTTTCATAGTCTTGAAGTGGTATACCCCTGGGATACTGGAAAATGGGCGCATCTTGATTTATATATTTTCCCAGTGGGATTTCAGTTTGGGGAAGAGAAAATAGTCACAGGGTGCCAACTCTGGTGAGTACGGTGAGTGAGGAAGAACAGTGACCTTTTCTTTTTACAAAGAATCGGTTACAATACGTGCCTTTTGTGCTGGTGCATTGTCATGAGAGACCTGTTCTTGGGCGGTTTTTCATAACATTCTTGTAAAAAAAAATCCTTTCACGGTTCGGCCTTTTGGAACCGCCGTTTGAATAACTGGGCCATTATGAGTGAAATATTGCGTACAATACCTTTTTAGCAGTTCTTGTCTGTTTGGCGATACATGGACCTCTCGCATTTTTGTCGCCCAGATTGAAACTTTTCTTTTAGGTTCCCCACCCCCTCCCCACTCCCCCCTCCTCGGTTAACAAATGGAGTATCCATCTCGCATTAATCTGTAACCTCTTGCTGTCCTATCTGAAATTTACTAACCCACCAGTGACCTACAAATAGGTCTATAAGACATTTGACCCTCCCCATAAATGTTGCAGACCTTGTGAATATCTATCGCCTTCAATCTCAGTAACGACCTACCTTTTATATAGGATCTGATTTCTAGAATTTTTTTGGCTTTTTTGCCAGCCATTTTGCATGTGGTGTTACGACTATACTGTAAAGCAATGTACACTGCACTGAACTCAGTGAAGGTATGAGCGTAATTTTTACCTGTGTCACATATCAATGAACACACCACTGATACACAGTGTTTTTGTGCACAAACTTTACGTTTTCCGCAAAATAATGCTCTGAAGTCATTACTTTCCGAACAGCCCTCGTAAATAGCCATTGGTGAAAAGAGGAATCATTGTTTTTGGGGTCAGAAGGTCAACGGTCAAAGTCACCATTACCTCATATGTAGAAATACACATTCCATACGACAACTTTGAAAGCATAGCAACCCGCTTATGAAACTTCATAGGTAGATTGTCCTTGGTGCAAAGAGGAACCTTATTGTATTTTAGGTCAGTAAGGTCAATGGTCAAATACGCCTTCAGTTTGTAAACTTCATAAGCATAACACCCACCCTCATGAAACTTCTTATTTTTTCCATGGATCAGTAGGTCAAGGTCACCATTACATCATATATAGAACTATGCATTCCGTACGACAACTTCGACAGCATAACCGTGATAACACCCAGCCTCATGAGACTTCATAGTTTCATTGCCCTTGATGATAGGAGGAACCCTATTGTTTTGGGGTTCAGTAGGTCGAAGATCAAGGTCGCCTTGCCTAATATGGTAATATGCGTTCTTTGCAATATCTACACTTATAAAAATGTATAGGTAAACTGCCCTTGGTTAAAGGAGGAACCCTATTGCTTTTAGGTTCTGTAGGTCAACGGTCAAGGTCAATGGACATACATACTCTAAGCTTTAAGTATAACACATTCAGTCGTGAAATTTTATTGGTGCATTGCCTTTGACGAGAGGAGAAATCCAATATCTTTTGGCGTCACTATGTTAAAGGTTAAGGTCATGTAGGATTACATGTTCCGAGCGATAACTCCGGGAGTATAACACCTACACTCATGAAATTGTATAGGCACATTGCTGTTGGTGAGATGAGTAACCCTATTGGCTTAAAGAACAGTATGTCAAGGGCACCATGACCTCATATGGCCATATGCATTCCCTGCAATAACTCCTCAAGTTAACATCTACACTTTATGAGACTTCATAAGTACATTTCTCTTGGTAAGAATAGGAGCCCTATTGCTTTTGGGGTCAGTAGGTCATCAAGGTCACATTCACCTGACAATGACCCAGTCCTGAGAAATACTTTGCCAACAGTAACTTGTAAACCGTTAGACCTACAATCTTGAAACTTTAAAGAAATAGTACTAATGGTTACATCAGGTATATCAATGACTCCTATTCATTTTGGTGTTAGCAGGTTAAAGGTTAGGGTCACAATAACCTGATCACAAAAAATGCCTTCCACACTGTAATTTATATAATAAACCTACAATCTGGAAATTTTATGCAACTAGTATACCTGATGCAACAACGACCCATATTACTGCTAAGGTTAGTAGGTCAAATGTCAAGGTTACTGTGATCTTGAAACTTTATAAATAGTGCTCTTGGTTAAACAATTTTTCTGTCGGTAGGTAAAAAATTAAGGTCATATTACTTGACCCGACACATAGGAAATGCCTTTCACAAAAAAAAAATTAGCGAAAGGGCATATAATGCCCCGTTAGGTGGGGCTCTTGTTTCTGAGTTTTAATGAAGTGCCCACTTCCTGTTATGAGATTATTGCATTGATATATACGGAGTAGTAAATTCACTGGGCTCGGACAGCTCTTGTTTCGTCATAATAGCAGTTGCTTTTTTACAAATTTACAGCATAATTATTTTCCTTCATTCAAACTGGAAGACTTCCTCAACCAAACTACTTTCTAATTCAAAATGCAAATAGTGAAGTCTCTGTCAGCTCTTATTTTTGTCTCGTCTTTTCAAAGAAAAAAAGAGACAGGTGTTGCTTTTCTGGCGGCAGCTTCGGCGTCAACATTCATGTTTTGCGTTTAGGTAATTTTTTCACAAACTGTATGCACTAGACCTTTCAAACTTTGCTTAGAGTTGTATCTTGGGTGGTACATCGCAACGTGATAAAGCAAATGTGGAAGTGACCTTGACCTTCCAAGTAAAGGGCAGATAACTTAATAATTTTTACCTTCAACTTTTGCGTTTAGGTCACTTTTTCACAAACTGTACATGCTGTATGCACTAGACCTTTCAAACTTTGCTTACAGTTGTATCTTGGGTGGTACATTGCACTATGACAAAGCAAATCTGGAAGTCACCTTGACCCTCCAAGCAAAGGGCAGATAACTTAATAATTTTAACCGTCAACTTTTGCGTTTAGGTCACTTTTTCACAAACTATGCACTAGACCTTTCAAACTTGGCTTACAGTTGTATCTTGAGTGGTACATTGCAATATTACAAAGCAAATGTGGATGTGTCCTTAACCCTCCAAGCAAGGGGCTGATAACTTAATAATTTTTACCTTAAACATTTGCGTTCAGGTCACTTTCTCACAAACTTTATGCAGTACACCTTTCAAACTTTGCTTATAGTTGTTTCTTGGGTAGTAGTTCATCACAACATGTGAAAAGCAAATGACCTTCACCCTTCAAGCAAAGGACAGATAACTTAAATTGTTACATTTACATCACTTTCTCCTGATTTATGCACTTGATGCTTTAAATCAAGTTTATAGCTTAATCTTTGGAAGACAATACATTCTATTTTGACATAGTTGTGTCTTGGGTAGTTCATGTTTTTGGATGCATGGATTTCTTTCTTTTTTTTGATTTTTAGCTCTACTGATCAGAGATCAGCAGAGCTAATGCCGTGGTGCGGCGTCCGTCGTCCGTCCGTCTGTCTGTAAACTTTTATTTGTAGCGACAACTTCTCTGAAACTACTGGATGGATATTCATGAAACTTGACAGAAATGTTGCCCATAAAGTCTAGTTGATCCTAGCAAAAATTCATGTTGATGTGAAATCCAAGATGGCCACCAAAGCTAAAAATAGAGTTTTAAAATACAAGTTTGTAGCGACTACTTCTTATAAACTATAAGTGATATTGATATGGGACTTTTTGTAAAATGATCAGCATGACATGATGGTTACTTTTTCATGACATGATGTTGATCCTTGTCAAAAATCGTTTTGATTCAACGTTAAAAATGGCTGCCAGCGGCCATCTTTGTTTACATAAGAGTTATATAGTAAAAACTTGTAGCGACTACTCTTCTGAAACTACTTGGCGGATTGTCATGAAACTTTACAGGAATGTTGCTCTTGATGTCTAATTGATCCTAGCAAAATTTCAGATCTGCCAGAAATTCAAGATGGCCGTCAAAGCTAAAAATAGATTTTTAAAAAATAAGTTTGTAGCGACTACTTCTTGAAAACTATAATTGATATTGATATGGGACTTTTTCTAAAATGATCAGCTTAACATGATGTTGATCCTTGTGGAAAATTATTTTGATTCGACGTTAAACATGGCTGCCAGTGGCCATCTTTGGTTACATAGAGTTATATAGTAAAAACTTGTAGCGACTACTCCTCTGAAACTACTTGACGGATGTTCATGAAACTTCACAGGAATGTTGCTCTTAATGTCTTATTGATCCTAGCAAAATTTCAGGTCGGCCGGAAATTCTAGATGGCCGCCACGGTTAAAAATAGATTTTCAAAAAACAAGTCTGTAGCGACTACTTCCTGAAATCAAAATCAATCAGTAGAGCTTCAAGGTCATTGACCTCTTGTTTTTAGCTCTACTGATCAGAGATCAGCAGAGCTTATGCCGTGGTGCGGCGTCCGTCGTCCGTCTGTCCTTAAACTTTTTTTTGTAGCGACTTCTTCTCTGAAACTACTGAATGGATTTTCATGAAACTTTACAGAAAGGTTGCCCATGAAGTCTAGTTGATCCTAGCAAAAATTCATGTTGATGTGAAATCCAAGATGGCCGCCAGATCTAAAAATAGGTTTTTAAAAAACAAGTTTGTAGCGACTTCCTATATGAAAACTATAAGTGATATTGATATGGGACTTTTTCTAAAATGATCAGCATGACATGATGTTGGTCCTTGTCGAAAATCGTTTTGATTCGACGTTAAACATGTCTGCCAGCGGCCATCTTTGTTTACATAGAGTTATATAATGAAAACTTGTAGCAACTACTCCTCTGAAACTACTTGACGGATTTTCATGAAACTTCACAGGAATGTTGCTCTTGATGTCTAATTGATCCTAGCAAAATTTCAGGTCGGCCGGAAATTCAAGATGGCCGCCACGGCTAAAAATAAATTTTCAAAATACAAGTTTGTAGCGACTACTTCTTGAAAACTATAAGTGATATTGATATGGGACTTTTTCTAAAATGATCAGCATGACATGATGGTTATAAGAGTCAAACATTATTTTGATTCGACGTTAAACATGGCTGCCAGTGGCCATCTTTGTTTACATAGAGTTATATAATGAAAACTTGTAGCGACTACTCCTATGAAACTACTTGACGGATTTTCATGAAACTTCACAGGAATGTTGCTCTTGATGTCTAATTGATCCTAGCAAAATTTCAGGTCGCCCGGAAATTCAAGATGGCTGCCATGGCTAAAAATATATTTTCAAAATACAAGTTTGTAGCGACTACTACTTGAAAACTATAAGTGATATTGATATTGGACTTTTCGTAAAATGATCAGCATGACATGATGTTGGTCCTTGTCAAAAATTGTTTTGATTCAACGTTAAACATGGCTGCCAGCAGCCATCTTTGTTTACATAGAGTTATATAGTAAAAACTTGTAGCGACTAATCCTTTGAAACTACTTGGCAGATTTTCATGAAACTTTATAGGAATGTTGCTCTTAATGTTTAATTGATCCTAGCAAAATTTCAGATCGGCCAGAAATTCAAGATGGCCGCCACAGCTAAAATTAGATTTTTAGCTCTACTGATCAGAGATCAGCAAAGCTTATGCCGAGGTGCGGCGTCCGTCGTCCGTCCGTCTGTCCGTCTGTCTGTCCGTAAACTTTTATTTGTAGCGACTTCACAGCTGAAACTACTGGATGGATATTCATGAAACTTTACAGAAATGTTGCCCATAAAGTCTAGTTGATCCTAGCAAAAATTCATGTTGATGTGAAATCCAAGATGGCCGCCAAAGCTAAAAATAGAGTTTTAAAATACAAGTTTGTAGCGACTTCTTCTTGAAAACTATAAGTGATATTGATATGGGACTTTTTCTAAAATGATCAGCATGACATGATGTTGATCCTAGTCAAAAATCGTTTTGATTCAACGTTAAACATGGCTGCCAGCGGCCATCTTTGTTTACATAGAGTTATATAGTAAAAACTTGTAGCGACAACTTCTCTGAAACTACTTGGCGGATTGTCATGAAACTTTACAGGAATGTTGCTCTTGATGTCTAATTGATCCTAGAAAAATTTCAGGTCGGCCGGAAATTCAAGATGGCCGTCACAGCTAAAAATAGATTTTTAAAAAATAAGTTTGTAGCGACTACTTCTTGAAAACTATAAGTAATATTGATATGGGACTTTTTCTAAAATGATCAGCATTACATGATGTTGATCCTAGTCAAAAATCGTTTTGATTCAACGTTAAACATGGCTGCCAGCGGCCATCTTTGTTTACATAGAGTTATATAGTAAAAACTTGTAGCGACTACTCCTCTGAAACTACTTGGCGGATTGTCATGAAACTTTACAGGAATGTTGCTCTTGATGTCTAATTGATCCTATCAAAATTTCAGGTCGGCCGGAAATTCAAGATGGCCGTCACAGCTAAAAATAGATTTTTAAAAAATAAGTTTGTGGCGACTACTTCTTGAAAACTATAAGTGATATGGGACTCTTTCTAAAATGATCAGCATGACATGATGTAGATCCTTGTGGAAAATTATTTTGATTCGGCGTTAAACATGGCTGCCAGTGGCCATCTTTGGTTACATAGAGTTATATAGTAAAAACTTGTAGCGACTACTTCTCTGAAACTACTTGACGGATGTTCATGAAACTTCACAGGAATGTTGCTCTTGATGTCTAGTTGATCCTAGAAAAATTTCAGGTCGGCCGGAAATTCAAGATGGCCGCCACAGCTAAAAATAGATTTAAAATAAATAAGTTTGTAGCGACTACTTCTTCAAAACAATAAGAGATATTGATATGGGACTTTTTCTAAAATGATCAGTATGACATGATGTTGGTCCTTGTCGAAAATCGTTTTGATTTGACCTTAAACATGGCTGCTTTGTTTACATAGAGTTATATAATGAAAACTTGTAGCGACTACTTCTTTGAAACTACCTGACGGATTTTCATGAAACTTCACAGGAATGTTGCTCTTAATGTCTTATTGATCTTAGCAAAATTTCAGGTCGGCCGGAAATTCAAGATGGCCGCCACGGTTAAAAATAGATTTTCAAAAAACAAGTCTGTAGCGACTACTTCCTGAAATCAAAATCAATCAGTAGAGCTTCAAGGTCATTGACCTCTTGTTTAAAAAAGAAGTTTGTAGCGACTACATCTTGAAAACTATGAGTGATATTGATATGGGACTTTTTGTAAAATGATCAGCATGACATGATGGTTATCAGAGTCAAACATTATTTTGATTCGACGTTAAACATGGCTGTCAGCGGCCATCTTTGTTTACATAGAGTTATATAATGAAAACTTGTAGCGACTATTCCTGTGAAACTACTTGACGGATTTTCATGAAACTTCACAGGAATGTTGCTCTTGATGTCTAATTGATCCTAGCAAAATTTCAGGTCGGCCGGAAATTCAAGATGGCCACCACGGCTAAAAATAATTTTTCAAAAAACAAGTCTGTAGCGACTACTTCCTGAAATCAAAATCAATCAGTAGAGCTTCAAGGTCATTGACCTCTTGTTTATAGAATGGAATTTTGTTTTTAAACAAATACACTTAAATGTCATATCAGCAAACTGTAAACTCCATTGCTTTTATTTATTAAAATGTTTACAAGCTTTCATTTAGGCAACATTTTTATTTTTAAGTTTCGGCCCCGTTAGGAGAGACATGTGAATCCGCAGATTTCTTGTGTTTTAATAGCACATGCTATACTAAAGGAAAAAAGATTCAGGAATTTTCGCTTTATATCGTATGTATAATTTGCTGCTGTTAATCGATTGATACATGGCCACATTAGAGATTTCCTTTCGGAAAAAAGACTAGAACAACGCATAACACACCAAATGTTATCCCTTCAAAATTTCTTTATTGATAGAAAAAGCGTTTGGCTCAAGCAGATGAGCAACCTTAGAAATGTTGAAATGGCTTGAATTTTCAAAGCGGAACTTCTACATTTATGTATTCCTTGTTACAAAGTGTTCTGTGATTAGAAAGTCTACAACAGCACAATTTCGTCCTTTCTCTAACAAGCTGCTTATCTTTTTTTTCCTTCAAAACAACTTGAGATTTCTCTGGAATATTACATGGAATTAAGTGTGCAATATATAAACTATAAAGCGGAAATACCCGAGTTGCGTTTCTTTTTTCCTTCAGTATATATTTATGATACAATTACTTGTCAAACTGGCTCAGCTGACGATGCTTGACAGTTTATTGCGATTTGTGTAAATCTTGCCCAGGTTTAGTTCTTAAAAATCAAGTTGTTCATGTGACAATAACTTTTTCAAGCTGCAAGCTCGAATTGTGTTAAATTGGCAGATGATATCACACTGGGATCAATAATCTGTCCTTGTTGCACATAACAAGGTTTCTCATCACACTGTCTGTCTCGGACGTTCATCACTTGGCATGTGATTGATGGAATGGGATTTTATTTGAGACATCTAGTCTCGGAAATTACTGTATTTCTCAATAGCTGTGGGTTTATTACAGTGATAATTTGTCAGATAACAGTGGGCTAATATTTACTTAGTTTGTAAAAACAAATGTTACTAACAGCAGAAGGATATCTATGGGTTTTGGTGGGTGGGGTGCAAACAAATGTAATTAACAGCAGAATGATATCTACGGGTTGTGGTGGTGGTGGTGGGGGGTGCGAAATTGTAAAATGAGATTGTGCCATTTTTAAGCGTGGCTGGCAGTAGAATCAAAATGCTTTGATCAAATTATCTAAAATTACTACATTATTGGCATGACCATATTAGGATTCCTGAAAAGTATTAAGTCGCCGCTTTGTCCATCTGTCCTTATGTTTGTTCGTCCGTTCCACTTTTCTTGTCCGAATATTATTTCTGAAGCCGTTTAATGTTGTCGCATGAAACTGTTTACAAGTGAAAAACACAACCGGATGGCTTTAACTCTAGGTCAGTTTTTCGCTAAATTATACATGTATCCCTTTTTATGTTGTTTCTTTCACATATTTCATGTCCAGAGTATGTCTGTAAAACCATTTAACCAAGGACTGTGACGAGAGGATGACCCCTATTGATTATAATGTCACAAGGTCAAAGATCAGGGTAACTCATCATGACTGGATGAACACATGGATGGATGGATGAATGGTGTTTTACAGCAGGTCCACACATAGATAGGTCATATTGTGTGCAAAAACTGATGAAAGATGAAGAAATGAAGTAGTAATTAAATATTAATGTAAATATATAAAGATAAAACTATTTACAAATAAGGGATGATATGATGAACACCTGGAGTAATGGGCCTTTGATATTTCTTCTTTAATTGTCCTCACCACTTCTTAACAACTAAACATGTTTTGGCAAAACTTGGTACGAAGCTTTAGTGTGGTGTCTAGTTGTGCATATCTTTGTTGAGTTCCTGTTTGATAATTTTGACGAAGTTTTGGACCTTTGACATTTGTACTTAAATAGACTTTAAAATTCTAGTCAGCGCTACTTCTCCTAAATTGCTTCATGGATTATGACCAAACTTAGGCTTCAGTATGATGTCTTGTTATGCGTACCTTTGTTGCATTTAAAATTATTGTCCACGTTACTTTTCCTAATCACCTTTTTGGATTTTGACATAAAACTCCTCTGTCCAGCAATATGAAAAGTTGGAAATGTGATCAGAACAGGAAATGCAGCATTCAAAGCATACACAATGCAGCCAATCCAAAAGTACAAGCAAGGAAATAATGCATACGATTTAAATATACAGAAACATTTCCACAAGTCATTAATGTCATCCAAAAACATCTGTCTCAACAACAACAAAAACAGTTCTAAGGTGCTTCTGTTAGTCACATAGTTTTTGTGTTGTCTGAGTAGCATGGCAGACACTTTAGAATCACTTAAGTTTGTCGTCTGTCGTCGCCGTCCATCTGTCACACTTTAGCCTGCAATCTGACCATGGCCATAGCTTGAAAATTATTTGACCTATGTTCATGAAACGTCATTAAACATCTTCATCTTACCCTCAAGGAATGTCGTTACACATGTCCAGTAACTCTGACGGCAGAGTTATGCCCCTTTTATAAAACTTAATTCTTCAACTTGATCTACCTCATAATATTAAATAAGCACTTGACAGGTAACACAAGTGTTCCGTGGAACACACTTCTAATTAGTATTCTACTTTATGCTATAGTTGTCTGGATTATGTTTTAAAAATCTACTCAAGTAAATTGTGAAAACTTGGCCAATCCCGTCATGTGTCGGGATCCTGCCTCCTGTGCATTATGTGGTCCGAGTATTAACTCTCATACCCCATCCAACCCCTTCTCTATTAAGCGAAAACGGGTTTGGCTGGGATATGAAACCGTATTTTCGGCTTTTAATAGGTAATTTTAAACAGGTTATCATATTTTTTCAGTAAAACATGTTTTTAAACGTGTTTTATTGTCGAAATATCTGTTATAAAATCCAGCTAATACGAGAGGTGTTCAACTTGTAATTGAACACTTTAATTGTGTAACTGAATCAACTATCTTGAAATTCTCAGTGAATATGTTGAATTTAATGTCAAGTCTAATGATTCCTTCGATATGACATGCACTATTATGTGCTTCCTAATGTTGCTGCATCCGTATTTTTGAAAAAAGAGTAGAGAATGACATTTTGAAGCAAACATCTTGAATTATAAAAATAACTGCAATACAAAGGACTAGGTAGGATAAGGGGGTATTTTGGCCCCCAATATGTTCGAAATGCAAAAAATAATATACTGAAAGGAAAAAGAAAGGGTGCGTATTTCCGCTATATATTGCATATACTGCACACTTAATTCCATATATATTCCAAGGAGATCCCAAGATGTTTTGTAAAAAAAAAGTGCAGTTAGTTAGAGAAAGGACACAACTGTGATGTTGTAGACATTTTAATCACAGTACACGTTGTAACAAGAAATTCATAAATGCTGAAGTTCCTCTTTGAAAAATTGAGCCAGTTCAGTACTGTATTTAATGTTAAGTGATTGCAACATTTAAAGCCTAAGTTTGCTCACCTGCTTGAGCCAAATGCGCATTCTGACGATAATGAAACTTTAAAGGGGTAACCATTGCTGTGTTCAGTGCTGTTTAAACCTTCTTTCTAAAAGGACAGGCCTAATGTCGCCCTGTACCATTCGATTAGCAGTAGCATATTAAACATACAATATATAGCGGAAATACGCACCCTGCGTTTCTTTTTCCTTTCAGTATATTTACATATAGACTCTTGTGCATGATGAAGTAAATTGATCATATTCTATCTTCAAAAGATATTTTTATTTATTTGATTTATCTAGAAGAATTAACAGGGTCTCATAAAATGGCATTTTTGGTACTTCTGTTATATTTTATAGATTTAGTACCTTTCTGGGAAAGATTTTGATCCTAAAAATATAGAGCACACACAGTTTTTTGGCTGATGATGCATCCCTATCAAGTACCTTTTTCAACAAGGGTTCGCTCTGTATTTCCAAGACCAAAAACTGATTGAAAACTGCTGAAAATGAACAAAAATGTCATTTTTTGAAAGAAAAGGCCTTGTTTGTGAGGCGCTTAAACTCATTTAGAGCCTTCAAATGTACTTGTAATGAGTTTTAATAATGATTCAGTTCATTTGTAGCTAAACTAGATATTCAAAACTTGTGCATTAAAACATTCAATATTGGGGGCCAATTTTACCCTTACCATGCCTAGTCCTTTTAAGACAAATGCTTTTAAAATGTCGTTTAAATCTATAGTATTCTGATATGTCCATGTCTGAACGTAAAGAAAGTGTAATATGCATTTTTTTTGAAATTTGTCGATTTTCAAGATTTCAGCGAAATTTATAAAATATTCAACTATGAAAATGATTAAATTTACGAAAGCTTCAAGTTCGAAACATCAACTGCAGGCATTTTTGTGATTTCCTCTGCTATAAAAAAACAAGTTTCATAAGTTTCTTAAAAGAAAAGATAGAAAAAATATATAACTTAAAATTTAGGGGCAAAACACACATTTGCAAATAATGATAAAAATAATATAACTCTTTATAAGGTATTTTTTTATAGCACAAAATATGATTAAAATAGTTATTTTGGTTAATTTATAAAATTATCAGTAACATACGAGCAAACTGTCCTATTATCTGTCAATTTCTTAATATTGCGGTAAAAAGTCGAGCTTTTAATTCAACATCTATGTTTTTGTCTTAAAATAAAACATACGATCATATTTAAATTATAAACACAGTTTTAAACAATTATAATACGCATTTAGTGGAATTAATTTGGTTTAAGATAAAACTCCACGACAACAGAAACATATAGGTTTAAAATTGAAAAATAGTGTACACCTAATTCAAAATGTAATTTAAAACGAACCGCGTGAAATTGGAGATTATTTTTAAATGCATACGTTCTAAATGACAGTTTCACATCATTAAATCGCGCATTTTTTATAATAATCACTTCTGCTGAAAAATAACATCTTAAAAGTGTTCAATTATAAGTTGAACACCTCTCATACAAGCTGTTCCATCGCTTAATGGAATTGAGGCGGGACTACGTCATGTATATTGTTGCTTCGGTTTGTTCAAAATCTTGTCCTTTTGTTAACCGGAAGGCAATGGCACAGAAAATAGTGCACTGTTGCTTAGCTGTTGCTTGCTTAGCTGTTGCTATATAAACAATATGCCTGGCTGCCACATGTGTTGATGTATATTTGCGTTGCATGTTTGTTATTTACAATACAGATGAAGGTTTTATCACTGCTTTCATGTAAATAAACTATAGATGGAGCAATCGGCTAAATATCATTGTAAAACTTTGAAGATACATTTGATTTTGAATGAAAATTTGTTTTGCTGGGAATCTGACCTGCTGCATCATGCTAGGATGGCGTAACCAATATAGTGACCTTCGATACACATTTGGGTAATGCTTCGAAGAAGTGAACAAGATGTTGCGAATGTTATTAAGTATGATTATGCAGAACAATAACAATAAAGACACGCAGCTGAACATTCATTATTCTTGCATACCAGTTAAGGATATCATGGTCTAACACGTGGCGACAGATGAAAGTCACAAGCATCAAAAATTGTCCATAACATCAACTTGCATGGCATTAAAAATGTCGATGGTATGCATGTTAAAGAACGGAAAAGTGTTTTACACATACTGCACAAAAAGAAAATGAATGAATGAATGATTTAATGAAAGGATGAATGATTTACTATTCAAGTATTTAGAAATAAACCATATATATTAATGTACCAACACAAACTAAGACTTACGGTAAATCTAATTTGTAAACAGTAATTGCAAATTTCGTAATGCTTCCTTTAATAGTAATATCACCTAGGTGAGTTTTATTAACAGAAGGGAATTGCTGGTGTGACATTTTCTTGAAAAGCTTTCACAAATTAATCTCAAATGACGGATACCATAACAATCTGGGCAGACATTTAAATTCGAAAGCTTTCTTCTGCATTAAATAAAATCAATCCATCAGGAGGTGAAAGTCGTTAAAAGCTTTTTCATCGGCAGTCGCTATTCAGTGGCCATTGTTACACAATGACTTGTTACTCTAACAGATGAAACTTGTGACTTGTAACCAGTGGCGTGAATCGAGCAACTCCCAGTTGAGACTTGTCTCTTACTACTCCATAGAGTGTGTCAAGAACATATTCTCCTGATAATTGTGCTATGTATTGGGGAAATGATCTGGTAATGGAACGACCAGTGTTTTGTTCTGCTTTCAGGTTACTCTAGTTTAAAGGAAGTGAGTTATTTTCACGCACGTGTGGAAGACATATATCGGATAAAATACCTATTTTGATGGTAAGCATTTAGGGCAAATATGCTTTAATATTATTGTTTTGATTGAAAGATTTTTATTTGATTGCTTTAATTTTAAAATATTATTTGACTTATATTTATTAAATCGTGTTGACAAAACTGACAGGTCATATACAAGTGTATGCAAAGGATTTGTACAGTTATCTAATGCTTTATAGATTTAGTGTTTTCAACTTTTTGGTAGAGACTATTGATGAACCTTGTGGTAAACACTAAGTTGGATAGAGGCTATAAAGAGAATTTTTCACCATTAAGAAAGCACAGTTGTTTGCTACTCTCTCTCAGTTTCAGCTAGGTGAATAACACAGAACCACAAGCTTCTCATGGCTTTGTGAATAACACAGCCACATGCTTCTCGTGGCTTGGTGAATAACACAGAACCACAAGCTTCTCATGGCTTGGTAAATAACACAGCCACAGGCTTGGTTAATACCAAAGTCACAGGCTTCCCATGGCTTGGTAAATAACACAGAGCTACAGGCTTCTCATGGCTTGGTGAATAACACAGCTACAAGCTTCTCATGGCTTGGTGAATAACACAGCCACAAGCTTCTCATGGCTTGGTGAATAATACATCTACAGGCTTCTCATGTCTTGGTGAATAATACAGCCACAGGCTTCTCATGGTTTGGTGAATAACACAGAGCTACAGGCTTCTCATGGCTTGGTAAATAATACAGAGCTACAGGCTTCTCATGGCTTGGTAAATAACACAGCCACAAGCTTCTCATGTCTTGGTGAATAATACAGCCACAAGCTTCTCATGGCTAGGTGAATAACACAGCCGCAAGCTTCTCATGGCTTGGTGAATAATACAGCTACATGCTTCTCATGGCTTGGCAAATGACACAGACACAGGCTTCTCATGGCTTGGTGAATAACACAGCCACAAGCTTCTCATGACTTGGTGAATAATACAGCCACAGGCTTCTCATGGCTTGGTGAATAACACAGAGCTACAGGCTTCTCATGGCTTGGTGAATAACACAGCCACAGGCTTCTCATGGCTTGGTGAATAACACAGCTACATGCTTCTCATGGCTTGGCAAATGACACAGACACAGGCTTCTCATGGCTTGGTGAATAACACAGCCATAAGCTTCTCATGGCTTGGTGAATAATACAGCCAAAGGCTTCTCATGGCTTGGTGAATAACACAGAGCTACAGGCTTCTCATGGCTTGGCAAATGACACAGACACAGGCTTCTCATGGCTTGGTGAATAACACAGCCATAAGCTTCTCATGGCTTGGTAAATAATACAGCCAAAGGCTTCTCATGGCTTGGTGAATAACACAGCCACAAGCTTCTCATGGCTTGGTGAATATTACAGCCACAGGCTTCTCATGGCTTGGTGAATAACACAGCCACAAGCTTCTCATGTTTTGGTGAATAATACAGCCACATGCTTCTCATGGCTTGGTGAATAACACATAGCCACAAGCTTCTCATGGCTTGGTGAATAACACAGCCACAAGCTTCTCATAGCTTGGTGAATAATACAGCCACAGGCTTCTCATAGCTTGGTGAATAACACAGAGCCTCAAGCTTCTCATGGCTTGCCGAATAATACAGCCACAGGCTTCTCATGGCTTGGTGAATAACACAGAGCTACAGGCTTCTCATGGCTAGGCAAATGACACAGACTTCTCATGCCTTGGTGAATAACACAGAGCTACAAGCTTCTCATGCCTTGGTGAATAACACAAAGCCACAAGCTTCTCATGGCTTGGTGAATAATACAGCCACAGGTTTCTAATGGCTTGGTGAATAACACAGCCACACTTATCATGGCTTGGTGAATAACACAGAGCCACATACTTCTCATGGCTTGGTGAATAACACAGAGCCACAAGCTTCTCATGGCTTGTTGAATAACACAGCTACATGCTGTTCATGGCTTGGTGAATAATACAGAGCCACAAGCTTCTCATGGCTTGGCAAATAAGCAGAGCCACAGGCTTCTCATAGCTTGGTGAATAACAGTCACCATTTTCTCATGGCTTGGTGAATAACACAGAGTCAAAAGCTTCTCATGGCTTGGTGAATAACATAGCCACATGCTTCTCATGGCTTGGTGAATAACACAGTCACAGGCTTCACATGGTTTGGTGAATAACACAGTCACATGCTTATCATGGCTTGCGAATGACACAGCCACAAGCTTCACATGGCTTTGCGAATAACACAGTGTCAAAGCTTCCCATGGCTTGGTGAATAACAGCCACAGGCTTCTCATGGCTTGGCGAATTACACAGCCACATGCTTCTCATGGCTTGTTGAATAACACAGAGTGACAAGCTTCTCATAGCTTGGTGAACAACACAGAGCCTCATGGCTTGGTGACTAACACAGTCACACAGACTTCTCATTGCTTGGTGAATAACACAGTGTCAAAACTTCTCATGGCTTGGTGAATAACACAGGCTTCTCATGGCTTGGTGAATAACACAGAGCCACATGCTTCTCATGGCTTGGTGAATAGCACAGGCTTCTCATGACTTGGTATATAACACAGTCACAAGCTTCCCATAGCTTGGTGAATAACACAGCCACAGGCTTCTCATTGCTTGGTAAATAACACAGCACCACATGCTTCTCATGGCTTGGTGAATAGCACATGCTTGTCATGACTTGGTGATAACACGGAGCCACACGCTTCTCATGGCTTGGCAAATAAGCAGAGCCACAGGCTTCTCATAGCTTCTTGAATAACAGTCACCATCTTCTCATGGCTTGGTGAACAACATAGCCACATGCTTCTCGTGGCTTGGCAAATAACACAGTCACAGGCTTCACATGGCTTTGCGAATAACACAGTGTCAAAGCTTCCCATGCTTGGTGAATAACACAGCCACAGGCTTCTCATGGCTTGGTAAATAACACAGCCACAGGCTTCTCATGGCTTGGTGAATAACACAGTCACATGCTTATCATGGCTTGCGAATAACACAGCCACAAGCTTCACATGGCTTTGCGAATAACACAGTGTCAAAGCTTCCCATGGCTTGGTGAATAACACAGCCACAGGCTTCTCATGGCTTGACGAATAACACAGTCACATGCTTCTCATGGCTTGTTGAATAACACAGAGTCACAAGCTTCTCATTGCTTGGTGAACAACACAGAGCCACATGCTTCTCATGGCTTGGTGACTAACACAGTCACACAGATTTCTCATTGCTTGGTGAATAACACGGTGTCAAAACTTCTCATGGCTTGGTGAATTACACAGGCTTCTCATGGCTTGGTGAATAACACAGAGCCACATGCTTCTCATGGCTTGGTGAATAGCACAGGCTTCTCATGGCTTGGTGACTAACACAGTCACACAGATTTCTCATTGCTTGGTGAATAACACGGTGTCAAAACTTCTCATGGCTTGGTGAATTACACAGGCTTCTCATGGCTAGGTGAATAACACAGAGCCACATGCTTCTCATGGCTTGGTGAATAGCACAGGCTTCTCATTGCTTGGTAAATAACACAGCACCACATGCTTCTCATGGCTTGGTGAATAGCACATGCTTGTCATGACTTGGTGATAACACAGTCACAACCTTATCATGGCTTGTTGAATAGCACAGGCTTCTCATGGATTGGTGAATAACACAGTCACATGGCTTCTCATGGCTTGGTGAATAACACAGAGTCACAAGCTTGTCATGGCTTGGTGAACAACACAGCCACAGGCTTCTCATGGCTTGGTGATTAACACAGAGTCACAAGCTTTTCATGGCTTGGTGAACAACACAGAGCCACATGCTTCTCATGGCTTGTTGAATAACAGAGAGTCACAAGCTTCTCATAGCTTGGTGAACAACACAGAGCCACATGCTTCTCATGGCTTGGTGACTAACACAGTCACACTGACTTCTCATTGCTTGGTGAATAACACGGTGTCAAAACTTCATATGGCTTGGTGGATAACACAGGCTTCTCATGGCTTGGTAAATAACACAGAGCCACATGCTTCTCATGGCTTGGTGAACAGCACAGGCTTCTCATGACTTGGTGAATAACACAGTCACAAGTTTCCCATAGCTTGGTGAATAATACAGCCACAGGCTTCTCATTGCTTGGTAAATAACACATGCTTGTCATGTGACTTGGTGATAACACAGTCACAAGCTTATCATGGCTTGTTGAATAGCACAGGCTTCTCATGGATTGGTGAATAACAGAGTCACATGGCTTGGTGAATAACACAGTCATAGGCTTGATGAATAATAAGGTCACATGCTTCTCATGGCTTGGTGAATAACAGTCACATGCTTCTCATGGCTTGGTGAATAACACAGTCACAGGCTTCTCATGGCTTGGTGATTAACACAGCTACAGACTTCTCATGGCTTGGTGAATAACAGTCACCATCTCCTCGTGGCTTGGTGAATAGCACAAATACAGGCTTCTCATGTCTTGGTGAATAAGACAGTCAAAGGCTTCTCATGGCTTGGTGAATAATATGGTCACAGGCTTCTCATGGCTTGGTGAATAACACAGGTACAGGCTTCTCATGGCTTGGGGAATAACACAGTCACAAGCTTCTCGTGGCTTGGTAAATAACACAGCCAAATGCTTCTCATGGCTTGGTGAATAATATGGTCACAGGCTTCTCATGGCTTGGTGAATAACAGTCACAGGCTTCTTATGGCTTGGTGAATAACACAGTCACAGGCTTCTCATGGCTTGGTGATTAACACAGCTACATACTTCTCATGGCTTGGTGAATAACAGTAACCATCTTCTCATGGCTTGGTGAATAACACAAACACAGGCTTCTCATGGCTTGGTGAATAAGACAAGTCAAAGGCTTCTCATGGCTTGGTGAATAATATGGTCACAGGCTTCTCATGGCTTGGTGAATAACAGTCACAGGCTTCTCATGGCTTGGTAAATAACACAGTCACAAGCTTCTTATGGCTTGGTGAATAATATGGTCACAGGCTTCTCATGGCTTGGTGAATAACACAGTCACAGGCTTCTCATGGCTTGGTGAATAACACAGTCACAGGCTTTGCATGACTTGGTGATTAACACAACTTCAGGCTTCTCATAGCTTGGTGAATTTCACAGAGCCACATGCTTCTCATGGCTTGGTGAATAACACAGTCATAGGCTTCTCATGACTTGGTGAATAACACAGTCACTGGCTTCTCATGGATTGGTGAATAACACAGTCACAGGCTTCTCATGGCTTGGTGAATAACACAGTCACAGGCTTCTCATGGCTTGGTGAATAACACAGTCACTGGCTTCTCATGTATTGGTGAATAACACAGTCACAGGCTTCTCATGGCTTGGTGAATAACACAGTCACAGGCTTCTCATGGCTTGGTGAATAACACAGTCACTGGCTTCTCATGGATTGGTGAATAACACAGTCACAGGCTTCTCATGGCTTGGTGAATAACACAGTCAGAGGCTTCTCTTGACTTGGTGAATAACATAGTCACTTGTGTAGTTTAGTGTTAAACACATTGTCTATATGTTGTGTAGTTTGGTATTAATTGTGTAGTTTTGTGTTAAACACAGTCTATATGATGTGTAGTTTGGTGTTAAACACACTGTCTATATGTTGTGTAGTTTGGTGTTAAACATACCATATATATGTTGTGTAGTTTGGTGTTAATTGTGTAGTTTAGTGTTAAACACGCTGTCTATATGTTGCATAGTTTGGTCTATATTTGTATAGATTGATGTACACTGTCTATATGTTGTGTAGTTTGGTATTAAACACACTGTCTGTATTTTGTGTAGTCTGGCGTTAAACACACTGTCTGTATGGTGTGTAGTCTGGTGTTAAATACACTGTTGATATGTTGTGTAGTTTGGTGTTAAATGCATCATATGGTGTAGTTTGGTGTTAAACACACTGTCTATATGTTGTGTAGTTTGGTGTTAAACACACTGTATTGCATAGTTTGGTGTTAAACGCACAAACTATATGTGTATTTTGGTATTAAACACACCATCTAGATGTTGTGTAGTTTGGTGTTAAACACACCATCTAGATGTTGTGTAGTTTGATGTTAAACACACCATCTAGATGTTGTGTAACGTCTAGATGTTGTGTAGCTTGGTGTTAAACATATCGATCAACCTTTGTTCCCTAGCAGTTCATAACTGTATTAATACCAATGAAACTTTGTATACATCTTTTGTGTCACCAACTGCAAGAATTTCTTGAGTTTTACGTTCATGGCTTGGTGAATAACACAGTCACAGGCTTCTCATGACTTGGTGAATAACATGGTCACAGCCTTATCATGGCTTGGTGAATAACACAGTCATAGGCTTCCATGGCTTGGTGAATAAAAGTCACAGGCTTCCCATGGCCTGGTGAATAACACAGTCACAAGCTTCCCATGGCTTGGTGAATAAAACAGTGTCACAGGCTTCCCATAGCCTGGTGAATAACACAGTCACAAGCTTCCCATGGCTTGGTGAATAACACAGTCACAGACTTCTCATGGCTTGGTGAACACAGCCACAAGCCTCCCATAGCCTGGTGAATAACACAGTCACAAGCTTATCATGGCTTGGTGAACAACACACTGTAATAGCAAATTTCTCCATATGATGTTAAATCAATGAGACAGAAAATAGTCAATAAATATGAGTTGCTTTTAATTTAACTTAATATCATAGAGTTGCCATGATTCAATAAAAAGCTCTGAATGATATTATTGTGAATAATGCAATCATGAATGTTTTGCTTTGTGGTTTGAAGCATGGCCTGTTTGATGATGGAAGGGAAACATTTGTTTGTTAGCTCTACTGATCCAAGGCACATCATATGGCAGTCAAACACTTTTAGGAGGTATTTTAGGACGGTCACAGGTCGTCGAATTCACAAGCTGTCCAAATCTATCTTTGAAACCTACAGTGGTGACTGTGATGTTGACTCTTATCATTATAATTGCACATATTAAACTACAGCCCTGTTTTTAAATGCTCTGCAAATAATTTTATAAAATAAAGAACAACATCTGTAAACATCAGTATCTCGCCAGATTTCCTTGGATATTAGATTGACGACTGTCATGTGGTGAGAGTGTGTTTCCAGGCAATAATTTAAGTTAGGAATGTGATCACTGTAGGGATCCGTACACCGGATCTTGGTCAAGACCCCGTTCACTAGTACGGAGTTTTGGTCAGCCATGTTGTAGAAAATGTGCGGATAACAACAGCAAAGGTAGGTTAACCACGTTTTTCTCCTATTTTTGTTCATGTATATGAATAATCAGTATTGCTATATGTTGCGGAAACATTTCCCCGTTCAAATATTACCGTACATTGTTGACATATTACTTTAAATGCTACAATTCGGATCAAAGAAAAACAATTGCCGGTGCTGAAATTCGCCCAAAGTACCCTTTAGCAATAAATTAATGAAAATTTTGAATTGGCAGATTTATTTGTTTTTCCAACATACGTGCATGTTTAAAATTTCAGCATCTTTCATCCGAAATTGGCCGAGATATGAATCGAAACAAAACGCGCCCAGCGTAACTAATTCATATAAAAAGACGCTGATTTGTGTACGGAGTCTTGTCCATGTACTGTACGGGGTTTTGCAATGCAAAGATTGTTTTTGCTGCTCTGCACTGATGTTATTTACTTATATTTGTAGTAATTCGTAGACATTATTTAAGTCCTATATGTCTTATACCATTTTGTATTGTTAAGACGAAAAAATGCAGAAAACTAAAACTTAAAAGGGGTAATTCTTGAGAAAGACTCCGTACTTATTCCAAATAACTACATGTACTACAAACTAAGTCCAGACGTATATTATTGTCTGTTAGAATTGATACAGTTGTCCAATTTTAGCTCATTGTGACCACAGTTAACGTCATATAATTTTTTTTGTCATTTACAACAATCCCTTATATTGGTCAATGCTTATTCAACTTAGAAATGAGGTAATTGCTTTAATTCGCGAATCTAAGGAATCATACAAGTCAAAACTTACATCCCAGTTAACTGATAAATCAATCCCCCCGGGTAAATGGTGGCGTATAGCAAAATCGATCTCTAAATTGAACAAAGTAACTCAACCAAACTTTCCAATAAAAAATAACGGCCGTATTTTAATACATCCAGTAGACAAAGCAAACGCATTGAATTCTTCCTTTTCTGCAACATCTCATATTGAACATGAACCGGAATTACCTACTTTTCATAATCACACTGACAATAAAATGAATGACTTTATTATAAATGAAACGGAAGTAATTGATCAATTCAAAATCTTGAAATTATCGAAACCTCCAGGCCCAGATATGATTAGCCCAAAGGTGTTAAAATTAGTTTTAAATAGCATCACTGCTCCATTGACGCGACTTTTTAATCTGTCATTGTCCACTAGAAAAGTACCATACCAATGGAAACAGGCGAATGTAACTCCTATTTTTAAGGGCAAGGGAGAACCTGACATGCCGGGCAATTATAGGCCTATATCGATTACCAGTATTATTTGCAAATTGATGGAAAAAATCGTATTTAAACACTTGTTCAACTATATCAAAACGAATAACCTTCTGTGCAAATACCAGGCAGGCTTTCAACCTAGAGACTCTACAGTAAATCAGCTCATAGAAATATATAATAACACAATAAGCAACCTCGACGCTGGGAAAGATGTACGATTTATATTTTGCGATATTGCTAAAGCATTTGACAAAGTATGGCATGCTGGGTTGCTTTTTAAATTAGCTAAATATGGTATCAATGATTCATTATGTAACTGGATACGTAGCTATCTCTCTGATAGGCAGCAAAAAGTAGTCCTAGATGGATTCTCTTTAAGCTTCAGTACTATAGATGCAGGTGTTCCGCAAGGCTTTGTTTTAGGTCCGTTTCTATTTCTGCTTTATATAAATGACATCACAGATGACTTATTGAATGATGTACGGTTATTTGCTGATGACACTTCTCTTTTTGTTGTAGTTGATAAAAACCCAGTAGAATGTGCCAACTCTCTTACAAATGATCTTTGCAAAATATCTGAATGGTCAAAAAATGGGCTGTTACATTTAATCCTCAAAAAAACAAAAGCCTTGTTTGCACTAGAAGAAATTATAACCACCCACCAGTCTACTTTGATAATGATATTGTACAAGACGTAGCGTCACATTGCCACCTTGGATTAACAATTCAGTCCAATGCAACTTGGTCGCATCATATAGAAAATATATACGAAAAAGCATGTGCACGATTTAACATTCTAAGAATGCTTAAGTACAAACTTGACAGACATTCTCTATTGAAAATATATATCGCCTTTATAAGACTTATACTTGAATATGGAGATTCAGTATGGGATAACTGTACACAGGGAGAATCTGATCTATTAGAGAGCGTCCAAGTTGAAGCAGCACGAATAATAACAGGCCTCAGATGCAATTCCTCTAGATCATACTTATATACTGAATTGAACTTAGAAACATTAACAAAAAGAAGAAAAGATCATAAACTTGTAACTATTTACAAAATAATTTATGGCATAAGTCCAGATTACATGTATAACTTAATCCAGCCATACTTACCTGTAAACAATAATTATAACCTTCGAACTTCGGGATTAAACTTACGTCTCCTTCTTTGTCGTACAACATCATATTATAACAGCTTTCTGCCGAGTACAATTAAATTGTGGAATGCTTTACATTTAGACGCTAAAAATGCACCATCTGTTGAACAATTTAAGCATAAACTTAAGGCTATTGAACATAGGACTGACAGTCCATACCACTATAATATAGGAAATAGGAATGATAACATCATCCATTGTCAATTAAGAAATAACTCAAGTAATCTAAATACGCATTTATTTGACCATTTCTTGACAGATTCAGCAGTATGTCCGAAATGTGGCAATCGATGTGAGGACAATACTCATTTCTTTTTCAACTGTCCACTGTTTAACCAATTCAGAAATGACTTACTTGATACCCTAGCCAATCTTGTTGATGTCACGCATATCAACAGTGACTTGATACTGAATGGCAGTTCCAATCTAGACGATACTACGAACTCAGAAATTGTACTTATCGTCCACAAATACATCAAGTATACCAGGAGATTTTCGTGAATTATAGATGTATGTACATGTACATATGTATATGTATGTGTATATATGGGTATATAGGTATGTACATGAATGTGTACATGTATACATGTATTTTCAGATATGTTTTGTCACAATGCTAGAAGTTTTTTTTATATATCATCTTTCTTCCTTTTTTATTGTAATTTTTATTTTTTTGTTTGTCTGTTTTCTCAGTTATCTTAAATTCCAAAATTAACTATCGGTTACAGAAACTAATACTAAAACCATTATATTTTGTAATAATATGGTACATTTTTATATATATTTCGTATTGATTTCCAGTATGATTTTCTTTCTGTTTATTCTTTTTTTTTCTCACTTAAGTGTTAATACTAAACAATCACGGTACATGTTTCAAAGATTCTAAGTTAATTGTCAAACCAATATATCCAAACTGTACTACAATTCCACATTTTATGTTATGTTTGATATGAATTTATTGTTTATATGTACCTTGATATGGGAGAGGTCTTACATAGGCATTGCCTGTTGTCCAATCCCATTCAGTACTTGAATAAAATATTGTTTAAATAAAGTATTATTATACGTCCCACAGGCGTTAAAAATCCTTACCGTATTTTTTCAGACAGTTTGCCTGTCGGGTTAAATTTAATTCTATGCCCCATACTGACATCTAATCTGTGTCAAACTTCCCTAAGCATGTTAATAGGAAATGTAAAGTTGGTTCTTAAACTACATTGACAACACATGATATAGATAACGGCATGGGTTAATATTAATTATCTATATAGCTCGCATGATTATATCTGTTCAAAGAAATCTACGTTGATTCAGTTCTAATGACGCTACATTGACTGTTTACAAACATTCAATGAATGTTTTATGTATTACATGTACCATTAAAGACATCATACCAGCCTAATCCATCCTATAGAAATAGTGGGGGCATATTTATGATTGTTTTTTTCATGCATTGTGACAAGTACGAGAATTTCATGCAAAATTGGAGATTGGTATGTACTGTTATATTATGAGGCCCCGACAAACAATTTTAAATCCGATTTAATTATTTCTAAATGTTATGTGTAACACTACCAGCATGAATTAATTTTAGTATTTTTAGTATTGATTTTGGTTAAGTTTAAGACAACATATAGTATATTGTTAATTTAATAATAATTATGTGTAAACTTACATTAATTGGGTCTTCTAAAATGGTCTCCGAATACAGTCTTTGAACAATAAACTGACCCATCTTAACAAATTCGATTTCGGTATCCATAGGATGATCGACGTGAGTTGTCCAAACTAATGTTTTCATTCCAATGACACAGCTGTTTGTTTTTAAAATGTACTGTATATCACCACAAGAACCTATCCTTTTGTCGTGAAAAATGTTTAGTGTGATATTAAAAGATTCCACTACATAAGAGTCCATACTGAAAATGTAATTCTGGGGAGTTTTGTAAACGTCAAAACTTTTGATTGTCGATAATAAAAGCTGTTTTGCAAAAAGGTCTGTTATGATAATACGACTTGGCTCATAATTTGTATCTGTTTTACATCTGGATGCTGGATCCCAATTTAGAGAAAATACCATACATGGGACATATGTGGGACTAGAAAGGATATTTTGTAATGTTTGTAATGTTGTTTATTGTGTATTATTTCAGTCTATACATATTTGTTATTATAAAATAAATTGAATTTGCAGATTTTACCTTTTTAATCTGCCATATTTAAATGTTTCTATTCGAAACAGTAAAATGAACATTTAGCAATTGTAAGAAACATTGCACATTGTAGTCTTATATAAAATTATGTCAGGGCCTCAATAAATATTTTCCACAGTAGAGGATTAACAAGTTTGTGATCGTCTCTAGCTGTAAAATGTCCGTGGTCTTTTGATTCTGGTGTGATGTCTTTAAAACCATAGTTTCATACAAAATATTTAAAGCAAAACTCACTACAGTAAAAAGAGAATATTTGCCGTACTCCGTACACAAGTGCCCAAGACCCCGTAAACAAACATTAATTTTGTTTCGATTCATATCTCGGTCAATTTCGGATGAATGAAGTTCAACATTTGAACATGCACGTATATTGGAAAAACAAATAAATCTGCCAATTCAAAATTTTCATTAACTTGAAAAGTAATGAGATATTTATTGCTGAAGGGTACTTTGGGCGAATTTCAGCACCGGCAATTGTTTTTCTTTAATCCGAATTGTAGCATTTAAAGTAATATGTCAACAATGTACGGTAATATTTGAACGGGGAAATGTTTCCGCACCATATAGCAATACTGATTATTCTTATAAAATGAACAAAAATAGAAGAAAAACGTGGTTAACCTACCTTTGCTGTTGTTATTCGTACGTTTTCTACAACATGGCTGACCAAAACTCCATACTAGTGACCGGGGTCTTGACCAAGATCCGGTGTACGGATCCCTACAGTGGTGATATTAGAATGAAACTTGGATTGTAGGTAGCTTATATGGAAAGGAAGGTTGGGATTGCATCTGGGGTTACTGGGGTTACTAAAAACAGAAAAATGGATTCCGGACAGTAACTTTAGTTAGGAATAAGATATTTAAATGAACTTCAGATAAAGGTTGCTTATATGAAAAGGAAGCTTGGGGTTATATTTGAGGTCACTGGCTTTAAGGTCAAGATCACTGTTACTAAAAATAGAAAAATTGTTTCCTGGGCAATTACTTTAGTTAGGTATGAGATATTGTAACGAAACTTGATTCGTATAGGTAGCTTATATGGAAACGAAGCTTTGGATTACTTTTGAGGTTGCTGGGGTAGAGATCAAGGACACTGTTACTAAAAATGGCAAAATGATTTCTGGGTAATCACTTTACTTAGGAATGTGGTACTGGAACAAAACTTGATGGGTAGGTAGCTGTTACTGAAAGAAAGCTTGGGATTGCATTTGAGGTCACTGGGTCAAGGTCATTGTTACTAAAAAAAGAGAAATGGTTTCCAGACAATACCTTGAATTAGGAATGAGATATTGGAATGAAACTTGATGTGTAGGTTTCTTATGTGGAAAGGAAGCTTGGGATTGCATTTTAGGTCACTGGGGTCATGGTCGCTGTTTCTTTAAAGTGATGAACAGTTTTTGGGAGTCAAATTCATTGTTTCAAGGCAATAATAAGTTAGGACTGTTATGACATTTCAAATTGAAAACCGGATGTTCGTGGAATTTCCATGTTTCTTGTTCAGAATACCTGATGCATGAAAGGGAAAATAAACACTATAATTATATTGTCAGTGCAGTTTGTCTTACGTATTAGTATGCATTCCATTAGAACAATATCTTGCATACAAAATACAAATCTTCAACACTACTTCGAAACAATAATATTGTTTGCATTTGTGTGAACCAATGCAGATAATGGAGATTTTTTTGTTTTGATTTCATCTTTGTGTGGAAAGCGTTTCCCTTTGAACATCAGGAAAGGTTTCATTGTTTTCTCTGCATGTTAAACCACATGTTTATACAGGGGTATATGTCAATGCCAATTATAATGGCTTTGAGTGTCGCAGTTGTTGATAATGTTCATCCAGTAATCGGTTGGAATGCAATGAGTGTAGATGGTATGGATAATCAAGCATCCATTACAACTACTTTCTTCTACATGTTTGTTCAATCCTCTTAAGATTTAATCTGTTCCTTTTCCCCCTTCTCATTCCTACCCTGTTTATCATAAATTTTCTCAGAGCATAATTTTTCTTATCTTTAAGGGCTAATAGATGTTTGTGACCAAGTAATAATATTAATATACTTAACGCCATTAAAAGTGCAATTTGTTTTATTTTGTGTTTATTTTTAATTAAAATGTCCCCAAGATTGATTGCATAATTCCAATTTTACTTTGTCAATACATGAATTTGATCGGTCACCAGATTTGTAAGGAATGTGGATAATTTTTAACATGTACATAACACTACATCGATCTTGGAAATAAAGACAAAATAAAAAAAATTGCACTTTTAATGGCGTTCAGTATATATTGTCACTAAAGCTCAAGGGCATAATTGATGCTGTGTTTATTAATTGCTATGCATTTTGACTCTTGTTGAGTAGATTAAAGTCCCTTCAAGCCTTTCACATTGATCAGAACCAGATCCAATTCTATAGAGACAACCATATGGAATTATAAGATGGATTATGATGACTGACTAAACAGTATATAAAATAAAACAAAATAATCACCCCAGTTTTAGTAATCACAGTAAATACAATTATATCCATCAGAAATAAATGTTTATTAAAATTAAAGCTGTTTTTGCACTCATGCTGTTTTCTCTTCAGTTTATTTCTCAAAGTATGTTATATTTCTTTTAACAGTTGCTCATTGTGAACTTATGCTGTATTCTCTGCTGCTCATTCTACATATATGCTGTATTCTCTGCTTCTCATTCTGAACATATGCTGTAATCCTTGTTGCTCATTTTGGACTTATGCTGTATTTTCCGCTTTTCATTCTGAACTTATGCTGTATTCCTTATTGCTCGTTCTGAACTTATGCTGTATTCTTGGCTGCTCATTCTGCACTATGTGCTGTATTCTCTGCTTCTCATTCTGAATTTATGCTGTATTCTATGCTGCTCATTCTGAACTTATGCTGTATTCCTTTTTGCTCATTTTGTATGCTGTATTTCTTGTTGCTCATTCTGAACTTATGCTGTATTGCCTGCTGCTCATTCTGAACTTATGCTGTATTCCTTGTTGCTCATTTTGTATGCTGTATTCCTTGTTGCTCATTCTGAACTTGTGCTGTATTCTCGGCTGCTCATTCTGCACTATGTGCTGTATTCTCTGCTTCTCATTCTGAATTTATGCTGTATTCTATGCTGCTCATTCTGAACTTATGCTGTATTCCTTGTTGCTCATTTTGTATGCTGTATTCATTGTTGCTCATTCTGAACTTATGCTGTATTCTCTGCTGCATATTCTGAACTTATGCAGTATTCTCCGCTGTTCATTCTGCACTAATACCACTGTATTACTTGCTGGTGTTTCTGGAAACAACTGCAGGTTCGAATCTCAATGGGAGTTTGACATGTCATTGGTTCTATCCAGGAAAAATGGGGTGTTCTACCACTACCACAGAAAAAACTAACCTTCATATATGGCCTAACATGTGCTAAAAATTACATAAAACACCATTCAAACAAACCAACAAACTGAACTTATGCTTTATTCCTTGTTGCTATTTCTGATCTTATGCTGTATTCCCTACTGCTACTCAGTCTTTCTGCACTTACTTATTCAATATTCCCTGCTGCTCTTTCTTCACTTATGCTTCTTTATCACATCTCATGACTTCTGGGAGTGTAATAAAGCCATGACTTATTTATCATAATACACTAGTGTATTATAGATGCGAATGAGGACAGAATCACTGTGTTTGTGAACAGTAATACATTAAGTGCCAATTGTTTGCATGGTATATCATACAATATGTTCAGACACCTTAAATATTTATCATTATTTGAAATCATACTTTTAAAATGCATGGTATTAATGTTAAAATTGGTTTAAGGTGTCGCATTATTTGTTGTGCGTATGCATTACAGCCGTGTAACGTAGATGACGTCATGTAAATAAGAAAATTACATAATGATTTCTCTTACAAATTGCTGCCGTATACAAGGTAAATTGACAACATTAAAGTGAAACTATCATGTCGTAGGTGTGTTACATGATAAATAGAATCTTACATTCTTGAATGTGTATTATTGACTTTAATAAACTTGTTGGATAAAGAAATAGGATACTCATACTCGGCAGAACCTTGTATTTTATCCAAATTGTTTATTAACATCAATAATACACAGTCGCTCATGTAAGATCCTCTATATATTCCTTGCTGCTCTTTCTTCACTCATGCTACTGTATTTCCTGCTGCTCTTTCTGCACTTATGTTATGCTACTATGTTCCTTTGTGCTCTTTCTTCATTTATGCTACTGTATTCTCTGCTGCTCTTTCTGCACTTATGCAACTGTGTTCCTTTGCTACTCTTAACTTATGCTACTGTATTCCTTGCTGCTCTTTCTTCACTTATGCTACTGTGTTCCTCAGCTAATCTTTCTTCATTTATGCTACCGTATTTCTTGCTGCTCTTTCTTCACTTATCCTGGGCGTCCGTAGCCGAGTGGTAAGAGTCTCTGACTTGAAATCACTTGCCCCTCACCGATGTGGGTTCGATCCCTCAGGGGCCTAGGAATCTTTATGTGAGGAAGCTATCCAGCTGGCTTGCGGAACATCGGTGATTCTACCCAGCCTGTGCGCGAAAATTGCCTGGAGAGGCACCTGTGTTCTTCCTCCACCAGTCCCAGTGGCCGAATGGTTAACGACGTTACATTGTAAACCTTCGTCTCTCACCGCTGCGGGTTCGAATCCCACTGGGAGCTCGACTTGTAAGTGAGGAAGTGTCGATTCTAACAGATAGCAGGAGGTGTACAGTACTGGTTCTACCCAGGAAAAGTGGGTGGTCTGCCTCCACCACAAAAAAATCGACCGTCATATATAACCTTACCGGTGTTGAAAATGATGTAAAACACCATACAAACAAACATCCTCCACCAGTGGAAGCTGAAAAGTCGCCATAATGACCTTAGCTGTTGGTGTGACTATAAAATCCAATTCAATTCAATTCACTAATTCTACTGTATGCTACTGTATTCCCTGCTGCTATTTCTTCACTTATGCTACTGTATTCCTTGCTGTTCTTTCTGCACTTATGCTACTGTGTTCCTTGCTGCTCTCTCTTCACTTATGCTAAGTCCTTGCTGCTTTACTGTGTTCTTTGCCACTCTTTCTTCACTCATCTGTTGCTCTTTCTTCACTTATGCTACTGTATTCCTTGTTGCTCTTCATTTTTGCTACTGTATTTCCTGCTGCTATTTCTTTATGTAATATTCCCTTTTGCTTTCAGTTAATTAGAATGCTATCCGATACAGTCTATCTTACTCAGCGGATACTGCATATCTTATAGACAACAGTTTACTGTTTTACAGTTTTCAGTAAAAATGTCTGTGAGGTAGGAGGATGGTCAAGAAATATAATATTTTTTTATTTTCAAAAGATCTATTAAATAATTATCAAAGGAAGATAGATAGGAAAATGTAGTTCCTTTTGATGGTTATAAAATTTCTAACTTTTTATCAGAGGCGATAATTTATTTTGGAAACACAACTTTTTTTTCTTCATTTTTGTCAAATTTTAGTGCAGGAGGGTCGATAATCCTAAAAATAAAATAAAATAAAATACTGGCTTAAGTATGAAAGGACAAATAATTATGTCATGGACCAGTAGTAGTCTAACACTGTGCTCATGCTATGAAGAAAAACAAATCTATAGTGTATTTAGAAACATAAAGGCTATTGTGTCTGTCTATGTACAGCATGAATATGCAATTAACTCTTAAAGTTTTAATATTGATTTGTTTTAATTCCACCTTTTTATTTATGTCCGGATAATCCGTTTACAGGATAATCTGTTTATGCTTAGTAATATTTCTCTCCATATTACATTGTAGCTCATGCATAGTAACATTTCTCTCCATATTACATTGTAGCTCATGCATAGTAACATTTCTCTCCATATTACATTGTAGCTCATGCATAGTAACATTTCTCTCCATATTACATTGTAGCTCATGCATAGTAACATTTCTCTCCATATTACATTGTAGCTCATGCTTAGTAACATTTCTCTCCATATTACATTGTAGCTCATGCATAGTAACATTTCTCTCCATATTACATTGTAGATCATGCTTAGTAACATTTCTCTCCATATTACATTGTAGCTCATGCATAGTAACATTTCTCTCCATATTACATTGATTTCTCTCCATATTACATTGTAGCTCATGCATAGTAACATTTCTCTCCATATTACATTGTAGCTCATGCATAGTAACATTTCTCACCATATTACATTGATTTCTCTCCATATTACATTGTAGCTCATGCATAGTAACATTTCTCTCCATATTACATTGTAGCTCATGCATAGTAACATTTCTCTCCATATTACATTGTAGCTCATGCATAGTAACATTTCTCACCATATTACATTGATTTCTCTCCATATTACATTGTAGCTCATGCATAGTAACATTTCTCTCCATATTACATTGTAGCTCATGCATAGTAACATTTCTCTCCATATTACATTGATTTCTCTCCATATTACATTGTAGCTCATGCATAGTAACATTTCTCTCCATATTACATTGTAGCTCATGCATAGTAACATTTCTCACCATATTACATTGATTTCTCTCCATATTACATTGTAGCTCATGCATAGTAACATTTCTCACCATATTACATTGATTTCTCTCCATATTACATTGTAGCTCATGCATAGTAACATTTCTCTCCATATTACATTGTAGCTCATGCATAGTAACATTTCTCACCATATTACATTGATTTCTCTCCATATTACATTGTAGCTCATGCATAGTAACATTTCTCACCATATTACATTGATTTCTCTCCATATTACATTGTAGCTCATGCATAGTAACATTTCTCTCCATATTACATTGTAGCTCATGCATAGTAACATTTCTCACCATATTACATTGATTTCTCTCCATATTACATTGTAGCTCATGCATAGTAACATTTCTCTCCATATTACATTGTAGCTCATGCATAGTAACATTTCTCTCCATATTACATTGTAGCTCATGCATAGTAACATTTCTCACCATATTACATTGATTTCTCTCCATATTACATTGTAGCTCATGCATAGTAACATTTCTCTCCATATTACATTGTAGCTCATGCATAGTAACATTTCTCTCCATATTACATTGTAGCTCATGCATAGTAACATTTCTTTCCATATAACATTGTAGCTCATGCATAGTAACATTTCTCTCCATATTACATTGTAGCTCATGCATAGTAACATTTCTCACCATATTACATTGATTTCTCTCCATATTACATTGTAGCTCATGCATAGTAACATTTCTCACCATATTACATTGATTTCTCTCCATATTACATTGTAGCTCATGCATAGTAACATTTCTCTCCATATTACATTGTAGCTCATGCATAGTAACATTTCTCTCCATATTACATTGTAGCTCATGCATAGTAACATTTCTCTCCATATTACATTGATTTCTCTCCATATTACATTGTAGCTCATGCATAGTAACATTTCTCACCATATTACATTGATTTCTCTCCATATTACATTGTAGCTCATGCATAGTAACATTTCTCTCCATATTACATTGTAGCTCATGCATAGTAACATTTCTCACCATATTACATTGATTTCTCTCCATATTACATTGTAGCTCATGCATAGTAACATTTCTCACCATATTACATTGATTTCTCTCCATATTACATTGATTTCTCTCCATATTACATTGTAGCTCATGCATAGTAACATTTCTCTCCATATTACATTGTAGCTCATGCATAGTAACATTTCTCTCCATATTACATTGTAGCTCATGCATAGTAACATTTCTCACCATATTACATTGATTTCTCTCCATATTACATTGTAGCTCATGCATAGTAACATTTCTCTCCATATTACATTGATTTCTCTCCATATTACATTGATTTCTCTCCATATTACATTGTAGCTCATGCATAGTAACATTTCTCTCCATATTACATTGTAGCTCATGGATAGTAACATTTCTCTCCATATTACATTGTAGCTCATGCATAGTAACATTTCTCTCCATATTACATTGTAGCTCATGCATAGTAACATTTCTCTCCATATTACATTGTAGCTCATGCTTAGTAACATTTCTCTCCATATTACATTGTAGCTCATGCAAGAAATGTGAATAATGGTAATGGTGAACTCTTAAATAATATTTTGGTGGGCTTGATTCTATCAAAATCTGTGTTCATTTGTATTCCGTATTTGTCACGATTTACCTACTGTGGTATCATTTTATTTGGTAGGCATTAAAATTTTGCGATTCTATCCAGAAAGACAATTTGAAGCAGACGTAAATCGCACATTAGCTGTCTGGCGTTTCGTCATACATTTCCTGTTGCGTGTCAATTGCCCAATTAATCATGGGTCATTAAAAACTAAACACACTCAGTGGGGATCGATTTATGTCCGACACCATTGTTCAACTTCGCTAATCATTTTCTGTTTATTCCGGTAATCAGTCATGCGTACGACTGTCGTTTGACTGGTTATCGATTTGTTGCGCATTTATTTGTCATCTATGGTAATAGCACTCAGTATCCGGGAAAAAAATAAAAATGCTAGTGACATTTGTTCTTGTTTTCAAAATACGATTTTTTGACATGTCTTCTGTCCTTTTCTAATGTTCTTGTTGATAAAATATAACAAATCATTTCTGTGGTCAATTCCTTGAAAACAGACCCAGTTGCTGACCAAATAAAATGATTCACGGAACTAAGAACTCGGTAATTGATGACAACGATAACAAACAGTAATACCATTCGTGAACGCTTTACTAGTACACAACTGCGAACGTAAACATTGGCATATTAGTTAAAACAAGCCCTCAAGTTTTTATTAGCCTGACTACGTAGCGAATCCAGGCTTACAGTTTGCTGATTTCTGTCCGTCCGCCTGTCCATCTGTCTGTCTGTCCGTCTACACTTTGGCGTTTTGGTTAAAGTTTTTGTTTTTTCCTAATTTCTCAGAAAGGTATTGTTGGAAAGCTTTGAAATGTGGCACACATGTTTATTATCATTACACAATGTTACTTGAAAATAACCATAACTGTCATGTATTGTACCTAAATTATTACCCTTTTTTTAACTTTTTTCAGTTAAAATGTTGAATGGTCAATCTGGGGTTTGCACCACTGTTGGTACTTCACTTTATTATCAAAATAAATACTCAATAAATACATGAACCTTTTTCCTGACAAAACACAGTTATTGTCTAAATGATGAGCCAAAATCTGCTATACAGTACCATACGTTGTGAATTCAAGGCTGTTTTCATACTCATTTTTCAAACATTAGGACATCAAACTTACACGGGGATTTGTTTTCGCGCTTTGAGTCAACCATAAAATACGCAAAATTTAATTAATGGTTTCACAGTATTCAGACTTGATCCAGAATTGTGCAATTTAGAAAGCAGATTTAAAACCTACATAATATTTTATGGTTGGTAGTTAGTATGAATGGGTTAATGTCATGGTATTGCGTGGAATCCCATGTGAGGGCATTCGATTTGCCATAAAGTGGAAGGTACCCATGCTACACAGTGAGGGCTCATATAAAATTAAAATTAAAAAACAACCTGGTTCTCTGGTGAATACTTATGTTTGTATATATTGGGTTCAATGTCGCTTTCAACAATCTATCATTCATATCACGACGCTCAATGCTCAACTTTATAGTGCCAACACATTGGAATACCACACGATACCCCACCCAGTCATGTTATGTCCTAGAAATATCCTTAATATGCTGAGCGTTGCGCAAGGAAGCTACTAGGGCCATATTTATTATACGCCCATTTGAAAAATCGGATGTATTATTTTATGGGGTCGTCCGTCCCGTCCATCCGAGCTGACGTTTAGGGGTTTAGGAGCTACTGACATTAGAGTTAGGAGCTTTTCTGCTGCTTTGTTTTACTAAGAAGCTCCTAAAATGGTGCTCTTATGAGCTAAAATATAAAGAAGGAAAAAGCTCATAAACCTAAAAAATGTCCGTACGTCAGTCCGTAAACAATTGGCATTCCGCACAATAACTCCAAAAGTATGAGGCCCACCTTCATGAAACTTTATAGGTACATTGCCCTAGGTGAGAGGAGGAAACTTATTGTTTTGGGGGCCAATATGTCAACGGTCAAGGTCACAGTAACTTTATATGGAAATAGGCATTCCACACAATAACTTCTATTGTCCTAGGTGAAAGGAGGAACCCTTTTTTTTGTGGGGTGGGGGAGTGGGGGCCAATGGTTAAGTTCACAGTGACCTTGTATATGGAAATATGCATTCTTCACAATAACTTCAAAGAAATAACACCTACACTCATAAAACTTCATAGGTACATTGCCCTAGGTGAGAGGAGAAACCCTGTTGGTTTTGGGACCAGTAGGTCAAGGTCACAATGACCTTATATGAAAATATGCATTCTGCACAATAACTTCAAAACCAACACCTAAACACATAAAACTTCATATGTACATTGCCCTCTGTGAGAGAAGGAATCCTATTATTTATTTGTGTGTGTGTGTGTGGAGGTAGGGGGAGTGGGGCGGGTAGTAGGTCAAAGAAAATAAATATTGGATCGATATGGAGTGATATAGTTCTGCATATTAACCCTTAAACCGCTATATATATATATAATGGACTGTTCTTTCTTTGAATTAAGTCCATTCCATTTATGTGATAAAGGGATGTTTTGGGGAAATTACTGAACAGCAGCCAGACATTGTAAACCCTGATCAGCCTGCGAGTTTCTCGTTTCTCGCAGGCTGATCTGGGTTTACAATGGACGCAAAGGCTATTATACTCATGCTTAGCGGTTTAAAGAGGCACTACCTATATCTGCGCGATTTTTAATGTAAAATATTAAATACTCAATATTACTGCATTTATATGTATACAAGGCTATTTTATGAGTATTCTAAGAAGAAACATGGTTCGTATTCCAGTTCTGTAAATTATTAATTATGATCAAAACAATATCTTGAATAAAATGCTGCCCAGCCATTTATTCCTGCTGAAGAACTACGAGTTTTTACGATTTTCTCGGACATGCGCAATGCGATTACAAACTATTCGGCGCAGTTCCGATAGCAAACGAATCGATCGGAACTCTTTGCTAATCAGACGAGGTAGTTCCGATTGTAAACGAATAAGATCGGAAAATCTCCGCAATCGGCTTGTCTAAAACAATTACGAATACAATTTCAAAAATCCGATCTTTTCAATCCTGTTTTTCCCCAGCAAAATGCATATTACATTGGGTGAAATTATTGCCATTTACCTTTTTCATAGTCCTCTTTATAATTAAGTAAAGTTTATATCAATTGGTGGACAAAAATATATAGGTAGAGCCTCTTTAATGGTTAAGTATCAAAGAAATGTCCCAGAAGATGATAATTGGTATTGTACCTGTCCAGCCTGTAGGAACTGGTAGTGCACTGAGGAGAATGCAATCATATAATAATTATGATTGACAAGAGTATCTGACGATGGACTGTTAATTGTTAAAAATATGGTGTGGTCATTGTTGAGCTATGATGGAAAGAGAGAGATAGTAATGAGTTCTATATTGAAGTCTGAAATGGAATGTTCTAATAATGGGATAGGCTAGATAATACAAGTTTCCAACTTAGTAATATGGAATGTTCTAATAATGAGTTAAGTTAGACTAGATAATAAAAGTTTCCAACTTAATAATATGGAATGTTCTAATAATGGGTTAGGTTAGACTAGATAATAAAAGTTTCCAGTTGAGTGATATGAAATGTTCTAATAATGGGTTAGACTAGATAATACAAGTTTCCAACTGAGTGATATGGAATGTTCTAATAATGGGTTATACTAGATAATGAGTGATATGGAATGTTCTAATAATGGGTTAGTCTAGATAATACAAGTTTCCAATTGAGTGATATGGAATGTTCTAATAATGGGTTAGACTTGATAATACAAGTTTCCAACTGAGTGATATGGAATGTTCTAATAATGGGTTAGACTTGATAATACAAGTTGCCAATTGAGTGATATGGAATGTTCTAATAATGGGTTAGACTTGATAATACAAGTTGCCAATTGAGTTATATGGAATGTTCTAATAATGGGTTAGACTTGATAATACAAGTTTCCAATTGAGTGATATGGAATTTTCTAGATATGAGTTGAGTTCTAGAGTTGTAAAGTAAAGGTTGGAAAAGTTAAATTAGATAAAGGGGGAACGTAAGATTCAATACAAAGACTTACATTTATGTTGATTACCTAAATATTTAATAAGGTGGACAACAGATATATAATTGACATAATTAAATAAAAGAAATAAATATACAAAGTGGATATACATAATTATACAGTTGTGTTATACATTATAGTTGTTAAGATTACCCTAGGTGGGAGGATGATCCTAATGTTTTTGGGGTCAGTAGGTCAAAGGTTAAGGTCACTGTGATCTTATATGGAAATTCACATTTTGCTGTATAACTTTATAACATGCTCACTCATGAAACTTCGTAAGTGCATTGCCCTTGGTGAAAGGATGAACCTTATTTTTGGGGTGTCAGAAGGTCCAAAGGTCAAGGTCACCAAGCTATTTTAAAGCATAACACCCACCAACGTAAAGCAATTTGTTAGCATATCAAAGGTCAAAGTCCTATTGACCTCACACCTAGGAAATGCTCTTAACATAATAACCCAGGGAACCAACGAGAGTGATTGGTATAAGCCATAGGCTTGTTTCACAATCGTGAAATAAATAGTTTTAAACTAAACTAACATAATAATTTTAAGGAAATGGGCGTGTAATGCCCCATTAGGCGGCACTCTAGTTAAGCCTTTGGCATGAACAGGCCGGTTATTGAACCAATGAACTTCTGTATGCGAGGCGGAAGCTGAGACTGCCACTACATAACCGCTCTGGTTGCTTCTTAGGTGAAATATACTATATGTCTGCTTTCATGCAGTCATCAAGAACTTATACAAAAGGATTTGTTCAATATAAAATCAATTTATGACTTACATAATTGTTTTTGATTTCAGCAATACTTTAATTATGTCAGAGAGTTAGGTTTCAGGAAATATTGCTTTTAAATTGGTAGACAGCACACCCTCAGTATAACAAAATTTATTTCTATCAAAAATATTCTAAAATTGGACTTATTTATGGAGTTTATTTCTGGCTAACGATTGCAACAGGAAAATTGATTTGTGTTTTGTATGGGTCTAAGAAAATTTCTTAGGAAAAGCCAAGAAATCCAATTACTTTAATTTACTTCTTTTTTTTAAATTTTGATTTAAGATTGGAATAATGTATTACTACAATATATGGCCAAACATGTGCTAAAAATGACGTAAAACACCATTCATATAGAATATTAGTATCATGTGATTTTTTTGACAGTGGCTAGGCACTAATTTATTATTTTTTTGTCAGGTGTTTGTTGCTGGAATGCTATACAATGTAATGAAAGATGAGCTACATTAATAATGTATAAAGTATGTTGCTTCTGCAGGGCAAATCAGCTGCAGGTTAACCCTTAACCCGCTACATATATATAATGGACTGTTCTTTCTTCGAATTAAGACCAAGATTATGTGATAAAGGGGTGTTTTGGGGAAAATGACTGATCAGCTGCCAGACATTGTAAACCCTGATAAGCCTGCGAGTTACTCGCCGGCTGATTTGGTTTACAATGGACGCAAAGGCTATTATGGTCGTGTTTAGCGGGTTAAGGTTAATAATGGCTTTACTGAATATTGATTTGTTTAAAGGCTCATTAAGACGTCATCTTACGTTACATTAAACCAGGGTCGTAGCTTCCTATAGGCCGTGTAGGCCATGGCCTACACTTTTTTCTGAGAAATTGAAAAAAATAAAAATGCCAAAAATGCAATAAAAATCGGAGACCTAGAGGGGTAAGGGGCTAAATTATAAAATCGCAACAAAATATACTCAAATATGATCTAGAGATAACCGATGGGTAAATGTTTTCAGCTTCTTTTTAGTTATAAGATATATAATTTACGGTAAAATGTAAGGATATTGATGCTCTTATAGACATATTCACCGGTACGAAATATATGCCAAAACGAATCTCTGACAGTCTAGCAGAAAAAAAAATTCTGCAGGAGCATGCCCCCGGACCCCCCAATAACTCGGCCTACACATCATATTCAGCCAAGCTACGCCCCTGTAAACCACCCCAGAGAGAGAGAGAGAGAGAGGGAGGAAGGAAGGAAACACTGGAATCTGGGAGCAATTCTCTGCTCTTGTCTTTCTTTGATAATTAAGGTGACTAATCTTCAGCTGCAGCTTTGTGGACATCAGGATAATTGAGATGAATACAGGTTCAACTTTGTGGATATCAGAATAATTGAGATGAATACAGATGAAGCTCTGTAGACATCATGGTAATTGAGATGAATACAGATGCAGCTGTGTGGTCATCAGACTAATTGAGATTAATACAGATGCAGCTTTGTGAACATCAGGATAATTGAGATGAATACAGATGAAGCTTTGTGAACATCAGGATAATTGAGATGAATACAGATGCAGCTGTGTGGTCATCAGACTAATTGAGATTAATACAGATGCAGCTTTGTGAACATCAGGATAATTGAGATGAATACAGATGCAGCTGTGTGGTCATCAGACTAATTGAGATTAATACAGATGCAGCTTTGTGAACATCAGGATAATTGAGATGAATACAGATGCAGCTGTGTGGTCATCAGACTAATTGAGATTAATACAGATGCAGCTTTGTGGACATCAGACTAATTGAGATTAATACAGATGCAGCTTTGAAGACATCATAGTAATTGAGATGAATGCAGTTGAAGCTTTGTGGACATCATGGTAAATGAGATGAATGCAGTTGAAGCTTTGTGAACATCAGGATAATTGAGATGAATACAGATGCAGCTTTGTGGTCATCAGACTAATTGAGATTAATACAGATGCAGCTTTGTGAACATCAGGATAATTGAGATGAATACAGATGCAGCTGTGTGGTCATCAGACTAATTGAGATTAATACAGATGCAGCTTTGTGGACATCAGAATAATTGAGATGAATACAGTTGAAGCTCTGTAGACATCATGGTAATTGAGATGAATGCAGTTGAAGCTTTGTGGACATCATGGTAATTGAGATGAATGCAGTTGAAGCTTTGTAGACATCAGGATAATTGAGATGAATACAGATGAAGCTTTGTGGACATCAGAATAATTGAGATTAATACAGATGCAGCTTTGTAGACATCAGAATAATTGAGATTAATACAGATGCAGCTTTGTGGACATCAGGATAATTAAGATGAATACAGGTTCAGCTTTGTGGATATCAGAATAATTGAGATTAATACAGATGCAGCTTTGTAGACATCAGAATAATTGAGATTAATACAGATGCAGCTTTGTAGACATCATGGTAATTGAGATGAATACAGTTGAAGCTTTGTGGACATCATGGTAATTGAGATTAATACAGATGCAGCTTTGTAGACATCAGGATAATTGAGATGAATGCAGTTGAAGCTTTGTAGACATCATGGTAATTGACATGAATACAGATGCAGCTTTGTGGTCATCAGAATAATTGAGATTAATACAGATGCAGCTTTGTGGACATCAGGATAATTGAGATGAATACAGGTTCAGCTTTGTGGATGTCAGAATAATTGAGATGAATACAGTTGAAGCTCTGTAGACATCATGGTAATTGAGATGAATGCAGTTGAAGCTTTGTGGACATCATGGTAATTGAGATGAATACAGATGAAGCTTTGTGGACATCAGAATAATTGAGATGAATACAGATGAAGCTTTGTGGACATCATGGTAATTGAGATGAATGCAGTTGAAGCTTTGTGGACATCAGGATAATTGAAATGAATACAGATGAAGCTTTGTGGACATCATGGTAATTGAGATGAATACAGATGAAGCTTTGTGGACATCATGGTAATTGAGATGAATACAGTTGAAGCTTTGTGGACATCATGGTAATTGAGATGAATGCAGTTGAAGCTTTGTGGACATCATGGTAATTGAGATGAATGCAGTTGAAGCTTTGTGGATATCAGGATAATTGAGATGAATACAGATGCAGCTCTGTGGTCATCAGACTAATTGAGATTAATACAGATGCAGCTTTGTGGACATCAGGATAATTGAGATGAATACAGATGCAGCTTTGTGGAATAAAGGATAATTGAGATGAATACAGATGCAGCTTGTGGACCACAGGATAATTGAGATGAATACAGCTGCAGCTTTGTATAGACATCAGGATAATTGAAATGAATACAGATACAGCTTTGTGGATCGGCATTATTGAGATGAATACAGATGCAGCTTTGTGGACATCAGGGTAATTGAGATGAATACAGGTTCAGCTTTGTGGATGTCAGAATAATTGAGATGAATACAGTTGAAGCTCTGTAGACATCATGGTAATTGAGATGAATGCAGTTGAAGCTTTGTGGACATCATGGTAATTGAGATGAATACAGATGAAGCTTTGTGGACATCAGAATAATTGAGATGAATACAGATGAAGCATTGTAGACATCATGGTAATTGAGATGAATACAGATGAAGCTTTGTGGACATCATGGTAATTGAGATGAATGCAGTTGAAGCTTTGTGGACATCAGGATAATTGAAATGAATACAGATGAAGCTTTGTGGACATCATGGTAATTGAGATGAATACAGATGAAGCTTTGTGGACATCATGGTTATTGAGATGAATACAGTTGAAGCTTTGTGGACATCATGGTAATTGAGATGAATGCAGTTGAAGCTTTGTGGACATCATGGTAATTGAGATGAATGCAGTTGAAGCTTTGTGGATATCAGGATAATTGAGATGAATACAGATGCAGCTCTGTGGTCATCAGACTAATTGAGATTAATACAGATGCAGCTTTGTGGACATCAGGATAATTGAGATGAATACAGATGCAGCTTTGTGGAATAAAGGATAATTGAGATGAATACAGATGCAGCTTGTGGACCACAGGATAATTGAGATGAATACAGCTGCAGCTTTGTATAGACATCAGGATAATTGAAATGAATACAGATACAGCTTTGTGGATCGGCATTATTGAGATGAATACAGATGCAGCTTTGTGGACATCAGGGTAATTGAGATGAATACAGATACAGCTTTGTGGACATCAGGGTATGAGATGAATACAGATGCAGCTTTGTGGACATCAGGGTAAGAGATGAATACAGATGCAGCTTTGTGGACATCAGGGTAATTGAGATGAATACAGGTTCAGCTTTGTAGACATCAGGATAATTGAGATGAATACAGCTGCAGCTTTGTGGACATCAGGGTAATTGAGATGAATATAGATGCATCTTTGTAGACATCAGGATAATTGAGATGAATACATATGAAGCTTTGTGGACATCAGGATAATTGAGATGAATATAGATGCAGCTTTGTGGACATCAGGGTAATTGAGATGAATACATATGCATCTTTGTAGACATCAGGATAATTGAGATGAATACAGATACAGCTTTGTGGACATCAGGGTATGAGATGAATACAGATGCAGCTTTGTGGACATCAGGGTAAGAGATGAATACAGATGCAGCTTTGTGGACATCAGGGTAATTGAGATGAATACAGGTTCAGCTTTGTGGATATCAGGATAATTGAGATGAATACCGATGCATCTTTGTGGATATCAGAATAATTGAGCTGAATACAGGTTCAGCTTTGTGGATATCAGGGTAATTGAGATGAGTACAGATGCAGCTTAGTGGACATCATGGTAATTGAGATGAATACCGATGCATCTTTGTGGATATCAGGATAATTGAGCTGAATACAGGTTCAGCTTTGTGGATATCAGGGTAATTGAGGTGAATACAGATGCATCTTTGTAGACATCATGCTAATTGAAATGAATACAGATGCAGCTCTGTGGTCATCAGAATAATTGAGATTAATACAGATGCAGCTTTGTGGACATCAGGATAATTGAGATGAATACAGATGCAGCTTTGTGGTCATCAGAATAATTGAGATTAATACAGATGCAGCTTTGTAGACATCATGGTAATTGAGATGACTACAGGTGCAGCTTTGTAGACATCAGGATAATTGAGATGAATACAGATGCAGCTTTGTAGATATGGTAATTCAGATGAATACAGAAAATAGAAATTGTTTCTTTAAAAATGTATGTATGTTCACCACACATTGCTATAATACTTTAATTATGTTGACATGGGCCGGTGGCCAAACCAATATAATATCATTGTCATTGTTTTGATCTAGCATATAAGGCAGTTATTGGTGTCTTAAGATGATGGCTAATAATGGACTGACTGATCATAAAATGAAATGTCGACATAATTGATTGAGTCATGCAAACTGGTATGAGGAGATTATCAATCATTGAAGTAAAAAGCATTATGTCATGCAGATATGCCATCTCTTATTACTGTTATCTGTTGAGAGGAGCTCACAGAATCCGGCACAAACTCATCGATGCCATTTCTTGTTAAAATTATCTGCAGAGAGAAGCTCACAGAAACTGGCACAAACTCATCGATGCCATTTCTTGTTAATATTACCTGCAGAGAGAAGCTCACAGAAACTGGCACAAACTCATCGATGCCATTTCTTGTTAATATTACCTGCAGGGAGAAGCTCACAGAAACTGGCACAAACTCATCGATGCCATTTTTAGCTCTTCTGATCAGAGATCAGCAGAGCTTATGCCGTGGTGCGTCGTCCATCGTCCGTCCGTCCGTCCATCTGTCTGTCTGTCCGTCCGTCCGTCCGTAAACTTTTTTTTTGTAGCGACTACTCCTCTGAAACTACTGAATGGATTTTCATGAAACTTTACAGAAATGTTGCCCATGAAGTCTAGTTGATCCTAGCAAAAATTCATGTTGATGTGAAATCCAAGATGGCCACCAAATCTAAAAATAGATTTTTAAAAAACAAGTTTGTAGCGACTACTTCTTGAAAACTCTAAGTGATATTGATATGGGACTTTTTCTAAAATGATCAGCATGACATGATGTTGGTCCTTGTCGAAAATCGTTTTGATTCGATGTTAAACATGGCTGCCAGCGGCCATCTTTATTTACATAGAGTTATTTAGTAAAAACTTGTAGCGACTACTCCTCTGAAACTACTCGACAGATTTCCATGAAACTTCACAGGAATGTTGCTCTTGATGTCTAAATGATCCTAGCAAAATTTCAGGTCGGCCGGAAATTCAAGATGGCTGCCACGGCTAAAAATAAATTTTCAAAATACAAGTTTGTAGCGACTACTTCTTGAAAACTATAAGTGATATTGATATGCGTCTTTTCCTAAAATGATCAGTATGACATGATGTTGATCCTTGTCAAAAATTATTTTGATTTGACATTAAAGGGGTTGATGCATTATTTTCAAACACAGATTATCTTAAAGGGCTCTGAAAAACTTGAAAAAAGCTGAAAGAATTATCAAAATGCCATGAAAAATAAAGGAGATATGACCTATTGAAGATTTGCAAATAACATAAATGGAGGCTGCCATCTTTGAACGATGACGTCATCGCGCCGTTTTACCATATATGGCATATCGATAAAATGTATTTTAAAGCAAAGAAAATCACTGCAAATGAAAAATAATACTAAAATGTATACATTTTACATCTTTATATTTATTTTTAATCAATTTGCAGTGGTTTTCTTTGCTTTAAAATACATTTTGTCAATATGCCATATATGGTAAAACGGCGCGATGACGTCATCGTTCAAAGATGGCCGCCTCCATTTATGTTCTTTGCAAATGTTCAATAGGTCATATCTCCTTTATTTTTCATGGCATTTTGATAATTCTTTCAGCTTTTTTCAAGTTTTTCAGAGCCCTTTAAAATAAACTGTGTTTGGAAATAGTGCATCAACCCCTTTAAACATAGCCACCAGCGGCCATCTTTGTTTACATAGAGTTATATAATGAAAACTTGTAGCGCCTACTCCTCTGAAACTACTTGACGGATTTTCATGAAACTTCACACGAATGTTGCTCTTGATGTCTCATTGATCCTAGCAAAACTTCAGGTCGGCCGGAAATTCAATATGGCCGCCACGGCTAAAAATAGATTTTCAAAAAACAAGTTTATGGCGACTACTTCTTGAAAATTATAAGTGATATTGATATGGGACTTTTTCTAAAATGATCAGCATGTCATGATGTTGGTCCTTGTCGAAAATCGCTTTGATTCGATGTTAAACATGGCTGTCAGCAGCCATCTTTGTTTACATAGAGTTATTTAGTAAAAACTTGTAACGACTACTCCTCTGTAACTACTCGACGGATTTTCATGAAACTTTACAGGAATGTTGCTCTTGATGTCTAATTGATCCTAGCAAAATTTCAGGTCGGCCGAAAATACAAGATGGCCCCCATGGCTGAAAATAGATTTTCAAAATTCAATGTTGATCCTTGTCAAAAATTATTTTGATTTGACATTAAACATAGCCACCAGCGGCCATCTTTGTTTACATAGAGTTATATAATGAAAACTTGTAGCGACTACTCCTATGAAACTACTTGATGGATTTTCATTAAACTTCACAGGAATGTTGACCTAGCTATCAAAAATCTATCAGTAGAGCTTCAAGGTCATTGACCTCTTGTTTGTTAATATTACCTGCAGGGAGAAGCTCACAGAAACTGGCACAAACTCATCGTTTCTTGTTAATATTACCTGCAGAGAGAAGCTCACAAAAAGTGGCACAAACTCATCGATGCTATTTCTTGTTAATATTACCTGCAGGGATAAGCTCACAGAAAGTGGCACAAACTCATCGATGCCATTTCTTGTTAATATTACCTGCAGAGAGAAGCTCACAGAAAGTGGCACAAACTCATTGTTTCTTGCTAATATTACCTGCAGAGAGAAGCTCACAGAAACCGGCACAAACTCATCAATGCCATTTCTTATTAATGTTATCTGCAGAGAGAAGCTCACAGAAACTGGCACAAACTCATGGATAATGGATTAGGCGATTTTATGGTCAGAAGATCTAAGACCATTTATTTTGCAGACAATTTACAGTGAAAGAATAGCTATAATCATTGTGTCCAGGTTTATTCCCTGGTCAAATATCATTATGTTGACTGTTGTCAGTGATTGTAGCTATAGCATCATCTATATTCAGAGGGGCACAGTGGAATTGCTATTGTTATGTGGTATAAGATGTTCAGTAAGATTTGAACATAAGATGCACATATTTTATATAGGCAATTTTGAATCTTAAATTTTCAGTTTACATGGCTACTCATATTTGCCCAAAGAGTATTAACTGTGCAAAATAATAGAAATCTTTACAACTCGTAATGAATCATCATTTCATGCCACTCGAGGAATGTGCAGTGTGCAATTAATAGTGATACCATTTCCATCCATATATCTGTTTCTTGTTGGTTAAGATGTTTGGAAAGGTTTGTGACCTTAACACACCAATAACTTTACAAACTTCACATTTCAGTCACAGGTTTATCTTGATATGTTGTAATACCAGGTCACTATGACTGACCTTGACCTAATTTTTACACTATTATACCCTGACAAAGTTTAGCATGGTTAATGGATTCAGTCTCTATCCGTCTGTTCATCAGTCTTTAGTCTCATGAAAATTCACATGGTTAGAGGAGGACCCTTATTGATTTTGGAGTCAATAGGTCATGGTCACCATGTCCCTAGACCATGTCCCTATCAATGAAATCTTTCTCAGTAGATAACTCTTTTGTAGCCATTTTCATGAAACTTCACAGCTGGACTGTCCTATTGATTTTAGGGTCGAAGATCAAGGTCACCATGACTGATTATGAAAAACTTTTCCTGCGTGAGCATTTTATAGAAGTTTTTATGTTTGCACTGCGTAGCATGGCAGACGGTATCTCTTTGACCGTCATCGACATCATCGTCGGTGTCATCATCAGCGTCACACTTTCATTTCTCTCAATTTTATGCATTGCACCCACCACCGTCTTCAGAATTTATAACTTGATTGTCTTTAGTGAGAGGATGACCCCTATTAATTTTGAGGTCATTTGGTCCAAGCAACCGTGATCGGCTTATGAAAAATCGTTCCTTCTCAACTACTTAGCAAGAATTGCACCCACCAAGTTTAAACTTTATAGCTTGATAGTCACTGGTGAGAGGATGAATCCTATTGAATTTGGGGTCAGTAGGTCAAAAGTCGGGGTCCCTATGAACCGAAAATGAAAAATGGCTCTATTTTGTTTATTTGTTTGCATGCTCACTGATAAGAACAAAGCAGGCAACACAAGACAGATTCTAAGAAACTCCCCTAAGTTTATAGTCGGACAAATTGTGTTACATTGTGTTTTTATGTTCAGTCCACAACTTCAAAACTATTTGTAATATTTAAACTTACCACAATTAATCATCATATGTCAAACTGCACAGGGCAGGTTTAACCCTTAACCCGCCCCATATATATAATGGACTGTTCTTTCTTTGAATTAAGACCATTCCATTTATGTGACAAAGGGGTGTTTTGAGTTTCTCACAGGCTGATCGGGGTTTACAATGGACGCAAAGGCTATTATAGTCGTGCTTAGCGCGTTGAGGGATAATGACTCGTGATAGATATTTTTGTGTAGTTATGCCCTGTATTTAGTTGTAATATTCACATATAAATAACCCCCGCTTTCACAAAGTGAGGTGGAGCTATATAAGAATCACGCTGTCGTGATGTCACATCGCATCCATCGTGTCCCTTCATATAACACCCTTTTTGTTCTGTTCCGTCGCATCCCGTAACACACTTTTATTACTTGCATTCCTCAAACAGTTTTGAATAAGTTGTTTCCAGACTTCATATACACGTAACAACTGATGACCTTATGTCCCTCTACATCATCCATTGTTGATTGCCTAATTTATAACAGAATTATGGTCCTTTGTTTGACTTTGAATTTTAGTGGGGGTATTCATCACCTTCAGTGATAGTTTTAGTTTACGTTAGGTCCACTATAAGAGTCAGCTGGGAACGTTCGTCAGACCCTGACATTTTGTGTTATTTATATATTTTTTAATTAATGTTTTGAGAATATTGATCTCATTTTAATTAAAAATCGTCTTTAATCTCAAATCTTAAGAAGGAGTAATCATTAATCATTGTTCAGAGCATAGAAAAATGACTAGTTTCTATAACAAACAAATGACGGAATATTTACTTTAGATAAGCAGCAAAATGAATATAGTGTACGTCAGTCTTTTTTTGTGACTAAGTTTTTTAATTATAATGATTTATTTTTACTCTCATATCTGGATTTTTCTGATTCACTGTTAAAATCACCTTTAACAGTTGGCTGCCAATACAGATATTATGTTCATATACAGCTTAAACCATTCTCTGGTTATGATATTGCAGTGTAATAAGTCTGTCTGTGTATGATATTACAATAAAATAATAAGCTAGGATTTGTATTAAAGAGGCGAGAACTGACATTAAGTGCTCTCATATGATAATTACAATTATGGACTTTCTACTAGGTTCTAAGGACTGGAGTAAAAATGATATTTAAAACCCCGTAGAAAGTATAGACCCAATCTGTCTAATAATTATATTTAAAAAAAGCTAAAACTGAAAAGACATTTGTTATATACCTATTACTCTCGTGCAATGAGCGGTCTGCATTTGTACCTAATCCGAGACTTCTCTGACCCTAAAAGCCTTTTTTAATTATTTTTTTTTTTGCGGCTTTATAGGCCAGATGAAATATTAAAAATTGTAAAAAGGGCTGGTAAGGTCAGAGAAGGCTCGGATTAATTTGTACCATGTGACCGTACAATATATTTAGGTATTGGACGCACGCGCGTACACAAAAAAAAAATCCATATTGTACAGTGCACGAGCCCCATGTTAACTCGGCGATAATGTCTGAAAACTGGTAAAATGTTCCGAATGCATCAATATCGCATATCTGCTTTACACGCCTATTTACTTTTGTTTATAAAGCGCTTAAATGAAAATATTTGTTGTCGTTTGGTGTTGACAATGTAAGTCAATTTAGATCATTTATATTTCTACATCGACAGAAATACATGTAGGTATATAAGAAAAAGGTCATTTACCATTGTTCTGTACAATATATTTGGACGAGTACCCAGCTGACACAACCATATTGGACGCGGCTCGTCCAATATGGTTGTGTCAGCTGGGTATTCGTCCAAATATATCACAGAACAATGTTAAATAACCTCATAATACATATATTGTACTCTATATTGCACATTGACCCTATAGTGCACCACCTATATTGTACCTTTTTAATAATAAGCTGCGATTGATATTGAAGAGGTGAGAACTGACAGCAAGTGCTCTCATCTCGTCTCACATGTGACAAGTGGAATGTACATCAGTGGGGTTATAGCTGTTATGCAATCATATTCCCATTACCAATTTCCCAATGCCAAAACATATTTTTTTCCCAATTTTGAGACAAAAATTTCCAGAGGCATGAAGTAAAAAGAAATCTGCTGAAAAATAGCAGAAGTGTGATATAAGTATTGAATACCAAACACTTTTAAATGCTTCTGTTGATCTGGTGTACTGTAAACAATGTTAAAGATACAATTATGAAATGAATGTTTTTCTATATTCTTTTCTCAATTTTATGAAAAATCGAGCTAAAATTCCCAATTGTGACAGCATTTGTTATGTTCCCATAATATTAAAAAAAAATCTTCATGATAATCTCTCATTTTGTAGAAATTGTTTTATGTGTTGGAGGCATAAGGAACAGTAGCTTGGCATTATATATGAATATAAATTTAGAGATAACAATAACATACAGCAAATAACATATAGCAGACAACAATAACATACAGCAGATAACATATAGCAGACAACAATAACATACAGAAGATAACATATAGCAGAAAACAATAACATACAGCAGACAACAATAACATACAGGAGATAACATATAGCAGACAACAATAACATACAGAAGATAACATCTAACAGACAACAATAACATACAGAAGATAACATATAGCAGACAACAATAACATACAGAAGATAACATATAGCAGACAACAATAACATACAGCAGATAACATATAACAGACAACAATAACATACAGAAGATAACATATAGCAGATAACAATAACATACAGCAAATAACATATAGCAGCTAACAATAATATACAGCAGATAACATATAGCAGACAACAATAACATACAGAAGATAACATATAGCAGACAACAATAACATACATAACATATAGCAAACAACAATAACATACAGCAAATAAAATAACATATAACAGCTAACAATAATATACAGCAGATAACATATAGCAGACAACAATAATATACAGAAGATAACATATAGCAGCTAACAATAATATACAGCAGATAACATATAGCAGACAACAATAATATACAGCAGATAACATATAGCAGCTAACAATAATATACAGCAGATAACATATAGCAGACAACAATAACATACAGAAGATAACATATAGCAGACAACAATAACATACAGAAGATAACTTATAGCAGATAACAATAACATACAGCAAATTACATATAGCAGCTAACAATAATATACAGCAGATAACATATAGCAGACAACAATAACTTATAGCAGATAACAATAACATACAGCAGATAAGATATAGCAGACAACAATAACTTATAGCAGATAACAATAACATACAGCAGATAAGATATAGCAGACAACAATAATATACAGAAGATAACATATAGCAGCTAACAATAATAAATAGGAGATAACATATAGCAGACAACAATAACATACAGCAAATAACTTATAGCAGATAACAATAACATACAGCAGATAACATATAGCAGATAACATATAGCAGATAACAATAACATACATCAGATAACATACAGCAGAAAACATATAGCAGCTAACAATAATATACAGGAGTTACAACAGATAACATATATCAGATAACCATAACATACAGCAGATAACATATAACAGACAACAATAACATACAGCAGATAACAATAACATATAACATATAGCAGAAAACAGTAGCATACAGCAGATAACATATAGCAGATAAAAATAACATATAGCAGAAAACAATAGCATACATCAGATAACATACAGCAGATAACAGATAACAATAACATAACAGATAACATATAGCAGAAAAAATAGTATACAGCAGATAACATATAACAGATAACAATAACATAACAGATAACATATAGCAGAAAAAATAGTATACAGCAGATAACATATAACAGATAACAATAACATGTAACAGATAACAATAACATAACAGATAACATATAGCAGAAAAAATAGTATACAGCAGATAACATATAACAGATAACAATAACATAACAAATAACATATAGCAGAAAAAATAGTATACAGCAGATAACAATAACATACAGCAGATAACATATAGCAGATAACAGATAACAATAACATATCAGATAACAGATAACATATAGCAGAAAAAGTGTATACATCAGATAACATATAACATATAACAATAACATGTAACAGATAACATATATATGATAACAATAACATACAGCAGATAACAATAACATACAACAGATAACAATAACATACAACAGATAACAATAACATATATCAGATAACAATAACATGTAACAGATAACATATATCTGATAACAATAACATACAGCAGATAACAATAACATACAACAGATAACAATAACATGTAACAGATAACATATATATGATAACAATAACATACAGCAGATAACAATAACATACAGCAGATAACAATAACATACAACAGATAACAATAACATGTAACAGATAACAATAACATGTAACAGATAACATATATATGATAACAATAACATACAGCAGATAACAATAACATGTAACAGATAACAATAACATACAACAGATAACAATAACATGTAACAGATAACATATATATGATAACAATAACATACAACAGATAACAATAACATGTAACAGATAACATATATATGATAACAATAACATACAGCAGATAACAATAACATGTAACAGATAACATATATATGATAACAATAACATACAGCAGATAACAATAACATGTAACAGATAACAATAACATGTAACAGATAACAATAACATACAACAGATAACAATAACATACAACAGATAACAATAACATGTAACAGATAACAATAACATACAGCAGATAACAATAACATACAGCAGATAACAATAACATACAACAGATAACAATAACATATATCAGATAACAATAACATGTAACAGATAACATATATATGATAACAATAACATACAGCAGATAACAATAACATACAGCAGATAACAATAACATACAGCAGATAACAATAACATATATCAGATAACAATAACATGTAACAGATAAACATATATCTGATAACAATAACATACAGCAGATAACAATAACATACAAACAGATAACAATAACATACAGCAGATAACAATAACATATAGCAGATAACAATAACATATAGCAGATAACAATAACATACAGCAGATAACAATAACATACAGCAGATAACAATAACATACAACAGATAACAATAACATATATCAGATAACAATAACATGTAACAGATAACATATATCTGATAACAATAACATACAGCAGATAACAATAACATACAGCAGATAACAATAACATACAACAGATAACAATAACATATCAGATAACAATAACATGTAACAGATAACATATATATGATAACAATAACATACAGCAGATAACAATAACATACAGCAGATAACAATAACATACAACAGATAACAATAACATATATCAGATAACAATAACATGTAACAGATAACATATATCTGATAACAATAACATACAGCAGATAACAATAACATACAACAGATAACAATAACATACAGCAGATAACAATAACAAAAAGCAGATAACAATAACATACAGCAGATAACAATAACATATATCAGATAACAATAACATGTAACAGATAACATATATATGATAACAATAACATACAACAGATAACAATACATACAGCAGATAACAATAACATATAGCAGATAACAATAACATATAGCAGATAACAATAACATAATATTTGGATAAAAATACATTCAAAGTCATTAAAGTAAGATATGCATATACCTCAGGTTTTTAGCTCGATTTTTTTCAAAGAAAAAAATAGAGGTATTGTCATCACTTGATCGTCATCATTTGTGTCGTCTGCGTCTGTGTTAAAGTTTGTAAACTATGTAAGCTTGTACATCCAAAATGGATTGAAACTTCATACACGTATTGCGCATAAATTACTTGTTAGTTAAAGTTTGTATGTAAGCTTTCATTTTAACAAAATTACGACCGCTTTTATTCTAAGAAAATTTGATTACAGTTGTATGTAAGCTTGTATCTCTGAAACTACTTTACATAATGAATTGGAAGTATTCGGCATCATTAGACAACAACATACAGCCTGGTTCTATAACTCATATGTATTTATATTTAATTTGGAAAGTAACTTCCAGAAAATATTGTTTCCAAGGTTCCCAAGGGTGGGGTGTGGGAGAGGGTTTATATTCCTGAGCTCTTGACCTAATGGTACATACTCATATAAAGTCATATGATTTGTGCAAAGTATATATAACAGGGACAATTTATAGTTATAAAAAATAAACTTGAACCTTTAATGTCTCCAACTGGATCTTTTTTAATGGAAAAAATAGACACAAAAATAGTCACACTGTTCAATCCTGTCATTTATGATTTGTGATGTCACCCATCATAACCCCCCCACACACACACACACACACACACACACCCACACTCACCACACACCACCTCCTCCACCACCTCCACCCCCACCTCCACCTCCTCCACCACCTCCTCCACCACCTCCACCACCACCACCCACACCCACACACCCACCTCCTCCACCACCTCCACGCACCACCTCCACCTCCACCACCTCCACAACCCTCCACCACCACCTCCACCTCCACCTCCACCACCACCTCCACCACCACCCCCACCTCACATGATTGGATAGTTTATACTGTGATTTGTGATAATATGATTTATGATGTAACCTGTCACAAATATTTCATCAATACAGATTGCATGATTGGTAATAGAGACTCATCACACTGTGTATACGGCGTTTAGAACACGCGAGTACCGCTGCCTCTTTTGAGTCATTATCATACTCAAACCAAGCAAAGCAACAGTTTTCCTGCTTCTGCTCTAAGTGCCTAATTTGTTAATGGATTCTCAAAGAGTGCGTGTGTGGCAGTTTAGAACATGTAACTGGCCATTGATTCATTGATTATACATAAATTTACTAAAAATTTGCTTTCAGCGTTAAAATATTTATTTAAAATCAATGAACAGCATTCATTTATATAACAAGCAATGTTTCACAAACATGCATTTTCAAACTTCTCCTCCGAGCACTAATAATTTGTTAATGGACCATGTTGGGTGTGGGTGGGGGTGGAGGGGGGTTGGGGGGGGGGGGGCTGTATAGGCGCTTCTTAAAGTCTAAAATATTCGTCAGCACGCACCTAATGCATTCTAACATTAAAAAAATTTGGGGGTTGTGGTGAGGGCGGGTGGGGGAGGGGTGGTGGTGGGGGCATGTCCCCGGACCCCGCTCGCATAATAACTTTAATTGCGGGCCTATGCCGTCAAAAAGGCCAAGCTACTCCCTTGTTTAATAAAAAATCAAACTTACTCAGTCAATACTTATTTAATCATAACTGCAAAATGATAGGTATATCTTGGCATGACACCCAGTCATCCTGTAAAGTGCCATTCAAATAAGATGGAAACTTCAGGAGTTAATGACAAGATTTTTTGAAGAAGTTTTGATTCCTTATCAGTCAACAAATATGAACACCAAAATAATTGAAATATGGCAAACTTCAACCAAAATGCAATCATCTTTCCATGCTAATTTTTATTGAAAACCAAATAGACGGATCTTTATTAAAAAACAAATGTCTTCAAAAGAACTAATCTGGCCAAAGCGAATAAAGTAGCCAAAATTTAAATTATTAAAATCAAACAAATTTTATTATTGTTTAACACTTAATGTATGCATATTTTACACTTACTGTATGATAAATAGTTTAATCAGTCATCTATATTAATTAATGGCTTGAGATAATTTTACTTTTAAGGAAACATTATTATAAAAAAAACACAAGGAACACTTGTTTAAATTGCATAACTAGCAAAATATTTAAGAAAAACTAAAATCAGCCTTTTAGATAGAGGGCTAAGGAAAAACAGAAACAGACACCTTTGTTGAAGTTTAATTTGTTTGGATTTCATTGAGCATGTGTAAAACAGAACTCAATATGCCAATTCTGTTCTTTAAACCCTATAAAGATGAGCAGAAACTCACACAGAAGCACAGGCTATTTTTTTTTTAACCCTTAACCTGCAAGTACGACTATAATAGCCTTTGCGTTCATTGTAAACCCAGATCAGCCTGCGAGTAACTTTGTCACATAAATGGAATGGTCTTAACTCAAAGAAAGAACAGTCTATTATACATATGTAGTGGGTTAAGGGTTAACACATAATGCAGATGATACAGACTTGGTGTCGTGTTGTATATAGTGTACAATATTACAGCTACATGGTATTTCCCAAAGACACTGAATTTTACTGCAGATCTTCTGTTGTTCAACATCTCCACAAGTGCACTAAAAGTGCTGAACATTTTAATTCAGCCATTCCACAAGTGCATTAAAAGTGCAAACAAATTTAATTCAACACCTCCGCAAGTGCACTAAAAGTGCTGACAATTTTAATGCAACATCTCCGCAAGTGCACTATAGGAGCTAAAAAGAAATTAATTCAACAACATCACAAGTGTGCTTAAAGTGCTGATTTTTTTATTCAACACCTCTACAAGTGCACTAAAGGTGCTGAAAATGTTAATTCAACACCTTCACAAGTGCACCAAAGGTGCTGAAAATGTTTATTCAACAACATCACAAGTGCACTAAAGGTGCTGAAAATGTTTATTCAACAACATCACAAGTGCACTAAACATGCTGAAAATTTTAATTCAACACCTCAATAAGTGCGCTTAATGTGCTGAAAATGTTAATGCAACATCTCCGCACTAAAGGTGCTATTTTTTTTTAATTCAACAACATCACAAGTATGCTTAAAGTGCTGATTTTTTTATTCAACACCTTCACAAGTGCACTGATGGAGCTGAAAATGTTTATTCAACAACATCACAAGTGCACTAAAAGTGCTGAACATTTTAATTCAACACCTCAATAAGTGCGCTAAAAGTGCTGAAAAAAATGTTAATGCAACATCTCAGCAAGTGTACTAAAGGTGCTAAAAAAATTAATTCAACAACATCACAAGTGTGCTTAAAGTGCTGATTTTTTATTCAACACCTTCACAAATGTACTAAAGGTGCTGAAAATGTTTATTCAGCATCACAAGTGCACTAAAAGTGCTGAACATATTAATTCAACACCAACACAGGTGCACTAAAAGTGCTGACAATTTTAATTCAGCACCTCTATAAGTGCGCTAATAGTGCTGAAAATGTTAATGCAACATCTCTGCAATTGCACTAAAGGTGCTAAAAAGTTATTTCAAAAACATCACAAGTGTGCTTAAAGTGCTGAATTGTTTTATTCAACCCTTCTACGAGTGCACTAAAGATGCTGAACATGTTAATTCAACACCTTTACAAGTGCACTAAAGGTGCTGAAAATGTTTATTCAACAGCATCACAAGTGCACTAAAGGTGCTGAAAATGTTAATTCAACAACACTACAAGTGTACTAAATGTGCTGAAAATGGTAATTCAATACCTCCACAAGTGCACTTAATGTACTGAAAATGTTTATTGTACTGAAAATGTATATTCAACAATACCAAAAGTGCACTAAAGGTGCTGAAAATGTTAATTCAACGACACCACATGTGCACTTAATGTACTGGAAATGTTAATTCAGCAACACCACAAGTGCACAAAAGGTGCTGAAAATGTTAATTCAACACCTCCACAAGTGCACTTAATGTACTGAAAATGTTTGTACAACAACACCACAAGTTCAACACCTCAACAAGTGCACTTAATGTACTGAAAATGTTTATTCAACAACACCACAAGTGCACTAAAAGTGCTGAAAATGTTTATTCAACAACACCACAAGTGCACTAAAAGTGCTGAAAATGTTAATTCAACAACACCACAAGCTGCAGTGTTAATTCCGCAACACCAAGTGCACTAGAGGTGCTGAAAATGTTATTTCATCAGCACCATTAGTGCACATAATGTGCTAAAAATGTTATTTCAACAACACCACAAGTGTGCTCAAAGTGCTGAAATGTTAATGCAACATAACTCCATATACTGCATTCGTCGTATCATATCAAATCTTTTTTCTATTTTCATCAACTCGACTAATTTAATTTTTTAACTTTATATTAAAGTGTTATGGAGTTAATAGAACAAACCCTAAGGCAATATGTCCCAATATTTAGATAATAACTAGGTTTTGTCTCTCCTATCAATTTGCCAAAGTGGATTACCGAAGTGCGCTTCGCAGTAATTGTGTTTGTCACTTCTCTATTAATGAGCTGTGTTGTTAACATACAAAGAACCAAAAAGACAAATTGAGGCTTGTGTTCCAAGACTGTTATGTTAGTCTGCTATATGCCTGTTTGTTTAAAGGGTATTCATGAAATATGCATAGACATTATAAAGAAAAAATGGTAAATTTATCTTTGATATCTGATTATATGTTTCCCTTAGGAAAACATGCACTAGAGTAGCCTGTTAGATAGCTAGAGTATTAAATTGATGATTGCAAACATGCATCTGATATATGGTCCCATGCTAATGTTCTGTGAATCGCCCTATGCTAATGTTCTGTGAATGTCCCGTGCTTATCTTCTGTGAATGGTCCCGTGCTTATGTTCTGTCTGCCTATACTCTTTTTGCTCGATATTGATTTGTGGAACTATGTGAAAAAAGTCAAAAGAATAGTTTCTGTGCATATAGTACAATTAATATTGGGGTGGTGATAATTTTCATATATAACACGTGTATTCGTCATCATTAAACAACATCATACAGCCAGGTTCTACAACTTGCACTTTAATTTTAACAAAATTATGGCCCCTTTTATACTTTGAACATTTATTTACAGTTTGTATGTAAGCTTGTTTCTCTGAAACTACTTTATCTAATGGATTGAAACTTCACACAATTAGACCAATTCATACAGTCAGGTTCTATAACTCATGCTTTTATTTTAACAAAATGATGGCCCCTTTTACACTTAGAAAATTTGATTACAGGTTCTATAACTCATATATATTTATAGTTAATATGGAGAATTACTTGGGCCATCAGAAAATATTGTTTCCAAGATTCCCCAAGGGTGTGGTGTGTGGGAAGGGTTTACATTCCTGAATTCTTGACCTAATGGTACATACTTATACCAAGTCGTATGATTTGATTTGTGCACAGTATATAATACCCACTGCGGGTTCGAATCCCAATGGGAGCTCGACTTGTAGGTGAGAAAGTGTTGATTCTTACGAATAGTGGGAGGTGTACAGTATTGGTTCTACCCAGGAAAAATGGGTGGTCTGCCTCCACCACAAAAAATCGACCGTCTTATATAACCTTACATGTGTTGAAAATGACGTAAAACACCATACAAACAAACAAACAAACAAACAAACAAACAAACAGTATATATTACAGAGACAATTTGTAGTTATAGAAATAACCTTGTCATTGAGCCTTTAAACATCTTCAATTGGATTTTTCTTACCTCATCCAACCCCTTCTCCAAGAAGCGAAAATGTGGTTGGCTGGGGTACGTATGATATACATCCTTAATTTCGGCTTAAAAAGTTTGCATTTCATAAAATTAAAACATTTTATAGGTAATTTTGAACAGGTTTTCGCATTTGTTTCAGTAAAAAAGTTTTTAAATGTGTTTTATTGTCGAAATATCCGTTAAAAAATCCTGCTAATATGAGCTTTTCCATCGCTTAATGGAATTAAGATGAGACCAAGTAATGGGTGTTTATCGTTTGTGCTCAACTGACTTTAGCCCTTTATAAAACTAGTTTGTAGTGATAATTATACTGAGGAAAAAAGTTTAGCAAGTTTTTGTTGAACCCTGGGAATAATACATTTTGGGTTGTAAAATCAAGAAACTACTGCCATAGACACAATATTTTATTAAACACACATCAATAACAGTCGAACATCTTAATGACGTAACAAATAAATGAACGTAGGGGTCAAGCCCGTCAAGTCCCATAATGACGGTATTGGCTTGTATACAGTATTATTTCATCTAAAAAACTTTCTAAACTTTTTTTCCCTCAGTATATATTAAAAGCTTTATTTTTTGTGTACATCTATGTTTCTTCTTTTGATGCTGTCGGATTTTAAAACACCAATATGGATACATTTAATTTAAATCATGGTCTAATATTTTCATTTCTCATATAGAGATTGAGGATAAAGTCTGATTAACCCCTTTATTTTCACCTACCGAATATCTCAACATCTCAGAAATGTTTAGCTAATGACAGGATGTGAAAGTTATGAATCCTGTCATTTGTGATGTCACCTGTCATAACCCCCCAGTCTCTACCCCACCCCCCCCCCCCCCCCCACCTCCACCACCACCCCACCTCACATGATTGAAAATAATGATAGTTTATACTGTGATTTGTGATAATGTAATTTATGATGTCACCCGTCACAAATATCAATACAGGTTTCACGATTGGTAATAATGACTCACCATACTGTGTACACGACGTTTAGAACACGCGAGTACAGCTGCCTCTTTTGAGTCATTATCTTGCTCAAACCAAGCAAAGCAACAATTTTCATGCTTATGCTTTCCGTCGGTGTGTTCTTGGGCAAGACACTTTCCCTTAGCCTCGTCCGTCGGATGGGGACGTAAACCGGGCGGTCCCGTGTATCGGTCTATCCTCCGAGCACGTAAAAGAACCATAGGAATCTATTCGATAATAAGAGTAGGGCAGGTCCCCGGATTCCTATGTATCCTTCCCCTCTCTCTGGGGCGGCTCTAAATAACCTATACTATGTTGATGAGCCGTTAAACAACATTCAATTCAATTCATGCTTCTGCTGTAAGTGCTTAATTTGTTAATGGAATCTCGGAGAGTGCGTGTGTCTCATTATAGAACATAACACGGATTCTCAATATCAAGCTTGAATTCAGAATTAGCAAAGTCAAAAATATGAAGGTTCTAAACCCAAATTTTCGTTGTCACTCCAGAAAGTAGCATATCTGTAGGGTACAATTCTGAAATTATGCAAACATTACTTTTGATTTAAACATTTTGTGGTTGTTGGCAACATTGTTTTCAAGAACGTAAATTACACTTAAAGCAATGTACGTTACGACCAGGGTATTGTAGTGCGGGTTTCTTGGTTCAGTAGGAGTTTATAAAACAATAAACTACAGATTTAATGAAATCGTACACATTTATTTTCTTTAACAATATTTTTAAAACTGTACAAACAGTGAAGTTATGATAATTTTGGATAATCTATGGAAACGCTTTCTTCGGTGTTGCTTATAATTCTACGTTAGTGTTGGTAATACGTATGTTCGTTACTTTAAACATCAACTGTATACATGTAAATTTTGAATTTGTAAGACTTATTTGTTTTGTGAATGCTGAACAAATATGAATTAACATTGAATTATCACATCATGAAGGTAACGTATATTTCAATTTCATCATGTTTTTTCAACTTTATTAAAATCTTAAAAAAAGTTGCTAAACAAGAACAATAAACTATCAGAACGTGTTTATGCTGCTGATTTAGGCACATAGACAAAAGAAACACAAAACATATTGAACTTTGAATATAGGTAACGTACGTTTCAATTTTAACATGTTTTTTAAAACTTTATTAAAAACCTAACAAAAGTTGTTGAATAATAAACTATCTGAACATGTTTGTGCTGTTAATTTAGGCACATAGACAAAAAAATGAACTTGAACACGAGAACTTCCTGCTCTCTTACACTTAAAGATAATCAATGGATAAATGAAATATTAGTAGGAACACATATTTATTTTATAACCCTAATCATAACCCTACCCATAACTAACCCTACCTCTATCCCTATCCCCTACCCATACATCTAACCACACCACTAACCCATGATCCTAACTTCATTAAATGCAATTAAGTATTTCATTTCATTAGAATTATTTCCATTTTATAAAGTAACGTACGTTTCAAAAAAAATCATAAATCATAATTATAATTATTACTAAAACATGGTTAACCATTCAGTATAAAATTTTATTAGAATTAATACCATTCATACAGAATTTTATTAGAATTAATACCAATTTATATGTATTTGCGTAAAAAAATTGTGAATATAGACACTTTAAGATAATCAACGGACAAATGAAAATACCTGTAAAATGTAAATGAAAACTTTATTTCATAACCCTAACCTAAACTCTAAACCCTAACCCTAACCATACCATATCCTAACCTAACCCATGACTAATAAATGCAATTTATTTTAGAATTTCATTCCACTTTATAAAGTAACGTACGTTTCAGAAATTCGTAAGAGATAAATTGAATACCTATTCTTTTCTGAACTCATAAACTCATTTACATATTTAAAGAACATTCTTTTTAACTCATTCTATATTTATATTAGCCTGTGTATGTAATACACGGTAACTAAGCATATGTTGGTAATATGGGATACTAGTAACTTATCAATCCATTATGTACCGACCGTCTCATTAGTTTGTATTTCATTACTAATTCTTGTCTTTAGCTGACCAACTGCTGTAAGCATCATCAACGTATTCCCTATCTTCAACATTCTTCCACTTTTTCCAGAGGCTACTGGCGGATTAATTTTGCAAAGTACATCACATGACTTGACCCAGATAATGTCTGTATTTGATGGCCATTGAAACATGCGACGGCGTTGTTCCATAAATGTTATTTTAATTTCACCGTCGATATTGTCTACAAACAACACCTTACCAAGATACCAACTATTTGTGTACACAGCAGCGACAAAATCGTTCACTTCATACCCATGTGTGGTTGAAACGATCTCTTCAATCGGTTCAGCCCCCGACTTATCATTCAGCCTCCGACTTATTTTTATTGCGCCCTCGTTAATTGATTCAGCCTCCGACTTAGGCAAAAAAAAAAAGGTTTGTTTCCGCTATCGGCTTCAAAACAAATAGGGTAGGTAGGTAGGCAAAACTTTTTTATTTTATTTTTATTTTTTATATTAATGACCTTATTTTTGTTAATGAAAAAAACAACACTTTTAATATGATAAAAAATACTGGGGAAGGTATTAATACCATGGTCATGGCCCTTTTTCAATATTTGGTAATGTACACTGGAAACCCCAGGGGTCGTGGGGTCAAATCTCACTGGAGGAATATTTGTATTTTTTTTAAGTCTATACGAAACCTTGGTCCATGGGTTTAACTTTTAATTATTATTTTTTATGTTTTTAATTTTTTTTTTTGCAATAAAAAAAGTTAGGGTCGGCGGCTAAATAATAGGGTCGGTAGGGTTAGCGGAAACAAACACAGTTTTTCTTTTAAGCCTTACAACATAGTTATCACCAAACATCGTTCTTCCCTTGCACTATACGGTTATGAAACCAGCTACCAGAACCTGGTCACTGAACACAGAACTCACTTTAGTATCAAGGTAGGGGTTGCAGCATCCCTGAACTAGAACAGTTAGTGGTGTGTAACCTGATACCGTCCAGTACGGGAATTAAGCGCGTATCCGGACCCCAAGTGAGCTAACCAATAACCAAACGGTTTTTTACTAAAACCGGACCTATTCTATATATATTGGTGCCGTCGCACCGGTTACTAGATTAAAAGAAACAAATGTGGGTGGCATATTTCAAACCTTGTCTTAATGTAACCATTGACCAATGAAAACTAGCTTATATTCATTGATAGTCTGATGTTTTTAGTTTAAACTGTGTCTATTGAATCTATTTCTACCATTCAATAAACATTATCATAATAAACGAAAATTGAACGAACATACATTGATTGGCACAAACCTAATAATGAAGAAACGTACGTCACCAAAAGTAACGTATAATATTAATGTATATTAAGTAACTTGAATCAGGATGAAACTGTATGCAGAGCTATGCATACAAGGTTTTTAATCAAACTGTAAAGATGAAAGGGGCATAACTTACAAAAAAATAATCACACCAGAACACACTGACACTGTGTGCATGTCCTCTTCATGTTCTCACTGTGTACCTAGTTTCTTTGAATTGGTTGACAAATGGTGGAGAAGTTGTGCCAACAAGATATAGAGAATATCATGTTAGTGCCTGATCCTATCCAGTTTATCAGGTGAGGCTGAGAAAAAAATGAGTCCGAGGCTGTGCTGAGGGCTTAATTTTTTTCCGTTCAAAAATACCCAACCGTCATCAAATATACCGTGACGTCATCAGAAGAGGTGCTGACATCATCAAAAGAGGTGCACCTGACGGTATAGGAAAGTAACTGCAGAGATAAGATTTTATCTCAGGCACCCTGTTTCTAGGCAGAATTATACAGATCGACATGATAAATTTATATCTAATGTTCAAAGAACAATGGGCTATTAACTCCAGAATCATTAATTTCATCATAACAGCAAAACAGTAGGAAACTAAACATTCCTAACTATAATGGAACATATCGTAAAAGGCAGATGCTCTGGTACAGAGATAATCCAGGCTAATTGTGTCTATGAAGACAAATGATGACAGCAATCAATTTATTTATATTCTTTATTTACCCTGGCTAAAACAGTCTGCTTATCTTGGGATGATATCCAATCATCCTGTAAAGTGCCCTTCAAACAAGATAGAAACTTGAGAGTTAATTAATCACAAGATTTTTTAAAGTAGATATCCGCCAACAACAGTCAAATTGTACAACATATGTACACCCTTTCTAAACCTACTTACGATGAGATATGTAACTTACACATTTTGAGAATCCGAACTCTACAGACAGAATCCGAACTCTACAGACACAGTATAAACAGCTTTATTGCACCTCGCACAAAATCCTAGGAGTTTCATTGGATTAGAGCGGTCACATGGTGACCCTCTATTATTCTATAGTGGGTCAGTAAATTTCATAGAGGGTCACTAAAACAATATGGACTACAATTTCGATTCAAAGTTTAAATCATTTGCAAATAATTCTTTAAGGCTTTAGTAACAAACATAATAAGTAAATTTAATAATGTTTTTAAACTGTACCGGTCGTGACGTCAAGGTCATGACGTCAAATTGGGCGAATGTCTCAATGACGTTGACGCTCCATTAAAATGGGTTAAATATCGGCGTTTACCTTAAAAAAAGGTGCTCGATGCAATAAATCAGTTATTGGGTTTGCTACTGACGCCCTACAGAAATATGTAGGGTCAGTCAGATGTATACAGGTACTCGGCTATCGCCTCGCCCCCTATAAATCTTACTGACCCCACATATTTCTGTAGGGGGTCAGTAACAAACCCAATAACTAATATTAACCAGCCAGACTAAACGCCAAAACTGAAGCTTCGAATTAAGAGATACCAACTCATGTCATTTTACACATATTCAATCAGGGGTATTTGAAGAACCCCTGAATATACCTATTCTTTAAATCAACACATATACATTATTATATGATCTGAACAGCTGGATAGAGTGTTGACAGGTTTAAAGAGTGACTTTGCCGTTATTTAAAGAAGTTGCGATTACTAATCAATGGAACAATTAAGGTTATAGTCAACAAATATGTACAACAAAATAATTGAAACATGGCAAACTTTCTTTGATTTCAATCAAAATGCAATCATCTTTCCATGCTAATTTTATTGAAACCTAAATAAACGGATCTTTATTAAAAAATCAATGCCTTCAAAAGAACTGATCCGGCCAAAGCGAATAAAGTAGCCAACATTTAAATTATTAAAATCAAACAAATTTTATTATTGTTTAACACTTAATGTATGCATATTTTGCACTTATAATGAGTGAGAAATAGTTTGATCAGTCATCTATATTAATTAATGGCTTGAGATAATTTTACTTTTATGGAAACATGCAATTTAAACAAGTTCCTTTTTTTTTAAAACTAGCAAAATTTTGAAGAAAAACAAAAATCATCCTTTTAGATAGAGGGGTAAGGAAGAACAGAAACAGACACTTTTGTTGAAGTTTAATTTGTCTGGATTCATGAACATGTGTAAAACAGAATTCAATATGGCAATTCTGTTCTTTAAACCCTATAAAGATGAGCAGAAACTTCTTGAAGCAGTATCCTATATGATTGGCTATTTTTTATTTTAACACATCATGGAGATGATGCAGACTTCGTGTCCTGTTAAGTGTATAATATTACAGCTAAATTCGCCTTCTACATGGTATTTCCCAAAAACACTGAATTTTACTGCAGATCTTTTGGTTTAGAGTAAACATCTATAAAAGTGCCTTCTTTTGTTCTTTTGTTCTTCAGCATCTCCACAAGTGCACTAAAGTGCTGAACATTTTAATTCAACACCTCAACAAGTGCACTAAAAGTGCTTGTTTCATTAACATATTGAGGTGTTTCTGATTTGGTCACTTTATATATTATAAAGCTGAACATTTTAATTCAACAGCAACAAATGCACTAAAAGTGCTGAACATTTCAATGCAACACCTCAACAAGTGCACGAAAAGTGCTGAAAATTTTAATTCAGCACCTCAACAAGTGCACTAACACTGCTGAAAACTTTAATTCAACAACTCAATAAGTGCACTAAAACTGCTGTTCAACACCTCCACAAGTGCACTAAAACTGCTGAAAGTTTTAATTTGGCACCTCAATAAATGCGCTAAAAGTGCTGAAAATTTTAATTCATTCAACACCTTCACAAGTGCACAAAAGGTGCTGAAAATGGTAATGTGACATCTCACGTGTACAAAAAGTGCTGAACATGTTAATTCAACAACATTACAAGTGTGCTCAAAGTGCTGACAATTTTAATTCAACACCTCTACAAGTGCACTAAAGGTGCTGAACATATTAATTCAACAACATCACAAGTGTGCTGAAAGTGCTGAAAATGCTAATTCAACACCTCTGCAAGTGCACTAAAGGTGCTGAAAATATTAATTTAAAAACATCACATTTTTGTTAAAAGTGCTGAAAATATTAATTTAACAATATCACAAGTGCACTAAAGGTGCTGAAAATATTAATTCAACTTCACAAGTACATTAAAGGCACTGAAAATGTTAATTCAGCACATCCACAAGTGCACTTAAAGTGCTGAAAATATTAATTCAGCAACATCAGAAGTGTGCTAAAAGTGCTGAAAATCTAAAAATGTTAATTCAACACCTCCACAAGTGCACTAAAATTGCTGAAAATGTTAACTCAACAACATCACAAGTGCAATAAAAGTGCTGCAAGTGTTTTTTCAACAACACAAAGTGCACTAAAGGTGCTGAAAATGTTATTTCAACAACACCACATGTGTGCTGAAAGTGCTGAACATCTGAAAATGTTAATTCAAAACCTTCACAAGTGCACAAAAAGTGCTGAAAATGTTAATTCAGCAACACAAGTGCACTAAATGTGCTAGAAATGTTAATTCAAAAACACCACAAGTGCTAAAAATGTTAATTCAACAACACCACAAGTACACTAAATGTGCTGAAAATATTAATGGAAATGTTAATGCAAACTCTCCACAAGTGCTGAAAATGTTATTTCAACAACACCACAAATGCACTTAATGAGCTGAAAATATTAATTCGACAACACCACAAGTGCACAAAAAGTGCTAAAAATGTTAATTCAACAACACCACAAGTACACTAAATGTGCTGAAAATATTCATGGAAATGTTAATGCAAAATCTCCACAAGTGCACAAAAAGTATTAAAAATGTTAATTCAACAACACCAGTGCACTGAAAGTTCTGAAAATGTTAATTCAACAACAGTGCAAGTATGCTAGAAGTGCTAAAGAATGTTAATTGAAAGTAGATCCACAAGTACACTAAAAGAGTTAAAAATGTTAATTCAATAACACCACAAGTACGCTAAAAGTGCTGAAAATGTGAATTTAACACCTCCGCAAGTAGAAAAAAGTGTAAAATGATAATTCACCACCTCCACAAGACTAGTGCACTAAAGGTGCTGGAAATGTTAATTCAGCAACATCACAAGTGTGCTAAAAGTGCTGAAAATCTAAAAATGTTAATTCAACACCTCCACAAGTGCACTAAAATTGCTGAAAATGTTAACTCAACAACATCACAAGTGCAATAAAAGTGCTGCAAGTGTTTTTTCAACAACACAAAGTGCACTAAAGGTGCTGAAAATGTTATTTCAACAACACCACATGTGTGCTGAAAGTGCTGAACATCTGAAAATGTTAATTCAAAACCTTCACAAGTGCACAAAAAGTGCTGAAAATGTTAATTCAGCAACACAAGTGCACTAAATGTGCTAGAAATGTTAATTCAAAAACACCACAAGTGCTAAAAATGTTAATTCAACAACACCACAAGTACACTAAATGTGCTGAAAATATTAATGGAAATGTTAATGCAAACTCTCCACAAGTGCTGAAAATGTTATTTCAACAACACCACAAATGCACTTAATGAGCTGAAAATATTAATTCGACAACACCACAAGTGCACAAAAAGTGCTAAAAATGTTAATTCAACAACACCACAAGTACTCTAAATGTGCTGAAAATATTCATGGAAATGTTAATGCAAAATCTCCACAAGTGCACAAAAAGTATTAAAAATGTTAATTCAACAACACCAGTGCACTGAAAGTTCTGAAAATGTTAATTCAACAACAGTGCAAGTATGCTAGAAGTGCTAAAGAATGTTAATTGAAAGTAGATCCACAAGTACACTAAAAGAGTTAAAAATGTTAATTCAATAACACCACAAGTACGCTAAAAGTGCTGAAAATGTGAATTTAACACCTCCGCAAGTTGAAAAAAGTGTAAAATGATAATTCACCACCTCCACAAGACTAGTGCACTAAAGGTGCTGGAAATGTTAATTCAGCAACATCACAAGTGTGCTAAATGTGCTGCAAGTGTTATTGCAACAACACCAAGTGCACTAAATGTGCTGAAAATGTTAATTCAACAACACCACAAGTGTGCTAAAAATGCTGAAATGTTAATGCAACATAACTCCATATACTGCATTCGTCCTATCATATCATATCTTTTAAGATCACGTGAGCCGAAGGCTCAAGTTGATCTACTGGGATCACTCTGCGTCCGTCGTCCGTCCGTCGTCGGTGTCGTCGTCGTTAACTTTTCTTCAAACAACTTCTCAGAAACCGCTTGGCTAATTTTGCCCAAACTTCACATGGATGATCCTTAGATGAATGCTTTTTAGATTTGTTAAAATTAGGTCAGCGCGACATCCAAGATGGCCACCATTACTATATATGGTCGAAACCTTAAAAAATCTTCTCCAGAACCACTGGACAGATTTCAACAGTTTTTCTTTTAAAATGATCGCCAACGCCTAGACTATCAAGTTTGTTCAAATGAAGTCCCCGGGGTCAAAAATGGCCGTTCCCCGGGGATCCAAAGTTTGTATATTGAGATTTTGCATGTTTTTCATATAGACATGTTGGAAAAAACGTTAAAAATCTTCTTCTTTGAAACCACAAGGCACAGAGCTCTCATGTATTACATGTAGCATCAGTTTATGGTCCTCTACTCAGTTTGTTCAAATGGTGACCCTGGGGTCAAATTTGTCCCCGCCCTGGGGGTCACAGTTTAACATAGACTTATATAGGATTTTTTTTTAAAAATCTTCTTCATGGAAACTACAAGAGCCAGAGGTTTGATATTTTGCATTTACTATAAGCTTATGATCCTTTACCGAGTTTGTTCAAATGGTGACCCTCGGGTCATATTTGGCCCCGCCCCAAGGGTCACATGTTTTACATAGACATGTATAGGGAAAAACTTAAAAAATCTTCTTCTCTGAAACTGCAGAAGCCAGAGGTTTAATATTTTGCATTTGCTATAAGCTTATGGTCCTCTACCAAGTTTGTTCAAATGGTGACCCAGGGTTCACATTTACATTTGGCTCCGCCCCGGGGTTCACAATTTTACATAGGCTTGTATAGGAAAAAACTGAAAAAAATCTTCTTCTCTGGAACCACATGGCACGGAGCTCTCATATATAACATGTAGCATCAGCTAATGGTCCTCTACTTAGTTTGTTCAAATGGTGACCCTGGAGTCAAATTTGTCCCCGCCCCGGGGTTCACAGTTTTACATAGACTTATATAGGATTTTTTTTTTAAAAATCTTCTTCTCGGAAACTACAAGAGCCAGGGGTTTGATATTTTGCATTTACCATAAGCTTATGGTCCTTTACCGAGTTTGTTCAAATGGTGACCCTCGGGTCATATTTGGCCCCGACCCAAGGTTCACTTGTTTTACATAGACATGTATAGAGAAAAACTTAAAAAATCTTCTTCTCTGAAACTGCAGGAGCCAGAGGTTTAATATTTTGCATTTTGCTATAAGCTCATTTACCAAGTTTGTTCAAAAGGTGACCCTCGGGTCACATTTGGCCCCGCCCCAAGGGTCACATGTTTTACATAGACATGTATAGGGAAAAACTTAAAAAATCTTCTCTGAAACTGCAAGAGCCAGAGGTTTAATATTTTGCATTTGCTATAAGCTCATGGTCTTCTACCAATTTTGTTCAAATGGTGACCCTGGGGTCACATTTGGCCCCACCCTGGGGTCAAAGTTTTACATAGGCTTTTTTAGAGAAAAAGTGAAAAAAATCTTCTTCTCTGGAACTGCAAGAGCCAGAGGTTTAATATTTTGCATTTGCTTTAAGCTTATGGTCCTCTACCAAGTTTGTTCAAATGGTGGCCCTGGTGTCAAACTTGGCCGCGCCCCGGGAATCACAGTTTTATATAGACATATATATAGGAAAAAAACAATCTTCTCTGAAATTGCAAGAGCCAGAGGTTTAATATTTTGCATTTACTATAAGATTATGGTCCTCTACCAAGTTTGTTCAAATGGTGACCCTTGGGTAAAATTCGACCCCACTCCGTGGGTCACAGTTTTACATAGACTTATATAGGAAACACATTAAAGTCGTCTTCTCTGGAACTACAAGGGCCAGAGGTTTAATATTTTGCATTTACTATACTCTACTGGTCCTTTACCAAGTTTGTTCAAATGGTGACCCTGGGTTCACATTTGGCCCCGTCCCAGGGGTCACGTTTTACATAGACTTGTATAGGGAAAAACTTAAAAAACCTTCTTCTCTGAAACCACAAAGCACACAGCTCTCATATATTACATGTAGCCCTGGGGTCACATTTGGCTCTGCCCAAGGTGTTACTCTCTAGCACCTTCATTTTGTATTTGATCTTTACCAAACTGTGTCAGTGTCTTAAACTGTCTATATCAATGTCGTGTCTTAAACTGTCTATATCAATGTTGTTATACACAACAGAGCCCACATTTCTTGAACAATCTTAACCAAACTTGCACAGATTGTATATGACCATAAGATTTCGAAGAAGTTCGATAATGTGCCAGTACTCAGGTGATCGCTTTAGGGCCATCTTGGCCCTCTTGTTTATATTTTCACCATCTCGACTAATTGAATTGTTTAATTTTATATTAAAGTGTTTTGGAGGTAACAGAACAAAAAACTAAGACAATATGTCTCAATATTTAGATAATAACTAGGTTTTGTCTCTCCTATCAATTTGCGGAAGTGCACTTTGCAGTAATTGTATTTGTCACTTCTTTGTTAACATACAAAGAACCAAAAAGACAAATTGAGGCTTGTATTCCCAGACCGTTATGTTGTGGTTATAAAGGGTATTTGTGAAATATGCAGAGATATTATAGAGAGAAAATGGTAAATTTATCTTTGATATCTGATTGGAAAATGTGCAGTAGAGTAGCCTATTAGATAACGTAGAGTATTAAATTGATGATTGCAAACATGCATCTGATATATGGTCCCGTGCTAATGTTCTGTGAATCACCCCGTGCTAATGTTCCTGAATGATCCTGTGCTTATGTTCTGTCTGCCTATTGCTCAATCTTGATTTGTGGAACTGTGTGAAGAACGTCAAAGGAGTAGTTTCTGTGCATATAGTACCATTGGGGTGGTGATAATTTTCATATATATGCACAGAGGAGTGGTTCGGGTGATCACATGGAAGATGAGTTTATAGATACTATTACACATATACTAATAGAAATAAGAAAAAAAAAGGTAAAATATAATCATATATACAGTCAAACCTGGATTAAGAGACCACTCAGGCAAAATACCAAAAGTGGTCTCTTAATACAGGTGGTCTCTTAAAACAGGGTAGATTTTATGAAATATTAAGAGAAATAAATATACATGTATTAAAATGAATGCTTACATTGTAGGTATCTTGTGATATTTCATATATATGGGGTATCTTATAAAGGAATAATAAACACTTATGCAACTAAGACAACTTTAATTTATGTTTTTATGAAATATAAACATGTGAAATAGATCATGAAATAGATAATCAAACACAAAACAATTACTAGCATAATCACTAGTAGCCAGCATTTCACAGTTTGATCATAAAGAGTGTTTCACACAACACAGATAAAAGCACAGATAATAGCACAGGAAAACAGTTTGTTATTCTGCAATTAACTTGTTTAAAACATTTTATGCCATTGTATTTTAAAAAAAAGAATCTCTTTGGAAGAATGTGTTTGATTGCGTAATGGGCACGTTTTCTGTCACATTGTTCTCAAAATTCTCTAAAACCTCCGATTTTCGTTTTAATATGTTCTGAATTTGTGTTTTACCGACACCTAACTCGTCTGCTATTTTACGCGCACTTTTCGATTTACTAAGTTCAATCAAATTAATCCGCTCGTCTAATGTTAACACTTTACGCTTCGACATGATTTCAGTAACTTTATTTATTGCAATCAGCTGTTAAAAATAGCGAGTAAATATATTACCATTGCCATATATATGTAGTATGATAATATGATATAAACAAATTATTTTGTTATCCAATCACTACGTCGTATAATAACTTCATCAATATGAATGAGGGCACTTGACAGTATTGACCAATCCCATCTCCGTATAAAAATAAACTTATGAATATTAATTAACAATTCAACCTTTCAATATAACGCTCCCAATCATCGATGTTTTCCACATCAATCATTCGAAGGTGATAATTGGTATTGCAACTTATTAATTGGTACTTACATTTGATATCTCCTACAGGGGATGATTACAAAGACTAATTAGGTTATTGTTGAATCTATGTTTGATCTCGTTTCTGTGTGTATTACCTATAGCTAAACTGTTTTTGTTTTGTTTTCAGTTTGATTTTCTGAAGAAAAAAATGGCGGTCGCTAATTGATCATAAAATCGTAATTGATTTGGTATGAAAATATGCAGTCGTTGGTCGCGTTAGACAGGCGGTCACTTAAAACAGTATCAATTAATAGCAAAACTCGTCGTTGGTGGTGGGGAGGGGAAATTCAAAGTGGTCGCTTTTGGCAGGTGGTGACCAGGTTTGACTGTATATATATATATTTTTTTTTTTTTGACCGACTGACTATATTTCTTATCTTAATGTACCAACTCATAAAAATCAATAACAGAATCTTGCAGACTTATTTTGAATGCACTGTTGAAAGCATCCTTAATATTGAAATGAACATTAGTTTTTTTCGTTAGAAAGTTTAGACTGTAAGTCAAGGCGTACACTTTTCCATTAGAATTGATTCTTTGGCATTTTTTGCAAGGGAGCCAGAGTATATGTTTAAAGCATTTTAAAGTCAAGGAACATTTGTTTGATTATTTTACACTTAGAATTATTATCTAATGCAATGAGCACAATAAACCAATTCATTACGGAGTTATACCCCTTGATTACATCAAAATATTTGATTGCACAATAATTTTACCAAACTTGGGATATTTTTTATATTTAGCAATTTTTTTGCCTGAGTTTCATCAGCGTTATTGTTCTTGATTAAGTAAAACAATTTATATTAATGGAATATTTAATAGCTCAACTACACATTATTGTGTCGCCAGCGTAGCATGGCAGACACTTAGGGATCACTTTGTCTGTCGTCCATCATCCGTCATCCATCACACTTTAACCTGCAACCTAACCTTGGTAATAACTTGAAAAGTATTTGACCTATATCAATGAAACTTCACACAGATCTTCATATTAGCCCAAGGAATGTTGTTACACATGTCCAATAACTCTGACTTTCATTTTGGCAGAGTTATGCCCCTTTTCATAAAACTTTAACTTGCAACCTAACCAAGCTCATAACTGGCCATAACTTGAAAAGCATTTGACCTATAATCATGAAACTTCACACACTTATTCATCTTACCACACATAATTTTGTTACTCATGACTAATAACTCTGACTTGCATTTCAGTAGAGTTATGCCCCTTTTCATAAAACTTTAACTTGCAACCTAACCAAGCTTATAACTGGCCAAAACTTGAAAAGCATTTGACCTCTAATTATTAAACTTCATGCACATTTTCATCTTCATCTTAACCAAAGGAATGTCGTTATACATGTCCAATAACTCTGATTTTCATTTTTGTCAAAGTTATGCCCCTTTTCATAAAACTTTAACCTGCAATTTAACCTAGCTCCATAACTTGTCAAAATATTGATCTATGGTCATGCATCTTTATACAATTTTTCCTTACCAATTATCCAGTACATATGTATGCCCCTTACCATAAACTTTAACACTTTATTGTTAATGTCAATGAAAGCTTGGACAAGTTCGAAAACCAGCCAAATCGGACCTGTAACGGCAGAGTTATGGCCCTTGATTTAGTTAAAAATGCTATTCATAACTTTTGCATGACATCATCAAAATAAATTGACCAATCAGTGATCAATAAAATAAAACACCTCCACATTCTGGTAGGGGGTAAACTTGGTGTTTATCGTTGGTGCTCAACTGACTTTAGCCCTTTATAAAACTAGTTTATAGTGATAATTATATTAAAAGCTTTATTTTTTGTGTACTTCTATGTATCATCTTTTGGTGTTGTCCGATTTTTAAAACACCAATATGGATACATTTAATTTAAATCATGGTCTAATGTTTTCATTTTTCATATAGAGTTTGAGGATAAAGTCCGAGTAAACCCCTTTATTTTCACCTACTGAATATCTCAACCTACCGGAAGTTGACCAGTCGTGAAAGTTATGAATATTTTGCCTCGTTAAGACGATAGGGCGTTCATTTTTTATTCGATCTTTACCAAACTTTACCAGTTTGTTAATGTCATTGATAGCTCGGACAAGTTTGAAAACCAGCCAGATCGGATTTATTTGTAGCGACTACTCCTCTGAAACACTCGTCCGTCGGATAGGGACGTAAACCGGGCGGTCCCGTGTATCGGTCTATCCTCCGAGCACGTTAAAGAACCATAGGAATCTATTCGATAATAAGAGTAGAGCAGGTTCCCGGATTCCTATGTATCCTTCCCCTCTCTCTGGGGCGGCTCTAAATAACATATACTGTGTTGATTAGCCGTTAAACAACATTCAGTTCAATTCAGTTACATTCCTCTGAAACTACTGGATGGATATTCATGAAACTTTACAGAAATGTTGCCCATGAAGTCTAGTTGATCCTAGCAAAAATTCATGTTGATGTGAAATCCAAGATGGCCGCCAAAGCTGAAAATAGATTTTTAAAATACAAGTTTGTAGCGACTACTTCTTGAAAACTATAAGTGATATTGGACTTTTTCTAAAATGATCAGCATGACATGATGTTGGTCCTTGTCGAAAATCGTTTTGATTCGACGTTAAACATGGCTGCATCTTTGTTTACATAGAGTTATATAGTAAAAACTTGTAGCGACTACTCCTCTGAAACTACTTGGTGGATTTTCATGAAACTTTACAAGAATGTTGCTCTTGATATCTTATTGATCCTAGCAAAATTTCAGATCGGCCAGAAATTCAAGATGGCCGCCACAGCTAAAAATAGATTTTTAAAAAATAAGTTCTTGAAAACTATAAGTGATATTGATATGGGACTTTTTCTAAAAAGATCAACATGAGATGATGTTGATTGTTGATTTGAGTCGAACATTATTTTGATTCGACGTTAAACATGGCTGCCAGTTGCATTCTTTGTTTACATCAGAGTTATATAGTTAAAACTTGTAGCGACTACTCCTCTGAAACTACTTGACGGATGTTCATGAAACTTCACAGGAATGTTGCCCTTGATGTCTAGTTGATCATAGAAAAATTTCAGACTGGCCGAAAATACAAAATGGCCACCACGGCTAAAAATAGATTTAAAATAAATAAATTTGTAGCGACTACTTTTTGAAAACTGTAAGTGATATTGATATGGGACATTTTCTAAAATGATCAGCATGACATGATGTTGATCCTTGTCGAAATTTATTTCGATGCGAGTTTAAACATTGCTGCTAGCGGCCATCTTTGTTTACATAGATTTAAATAGTAAAAACTTGTAGCGACTACTCCTCTGAAACTACTTGACACATTTTTATGAAACTTCACAGGAATGTTGCTCTTAATGTCTAATTGATCCCAGAATTTTTTAGGTCGGCCGGAAATTCAAGATGGCCGTCATGGCTAAAAACAGATTTTTAAAAAAAAAATTGTAGCGACTACTTCTTGAAAACTGTAAGTGATATTGATATGGGACTAAATTTCTAAAATGATCAGCATGACATGATGTTGATCCTTGTCGAAAATTATTTTGAATCAAAATAATTTAATTAAACCTGGGCACCAGTGGCCATCTTTGTTTTCATAGAGTTTGTATAGTAAAAATTTGTAGTGACTACTCCTCCGAAACTACTGGACAGATTTTCATGAAACTTCACAGGAATGTTGCTCTTGATGTCTAGTTGATCCTAGCACAATTTCAGGTCGGCCGGAAATTCAAGATGGCCACCACGGCTAAACATAGATTTTTAAAAAACAAGTTTGTAGCGACTACTTCTTGAAAACTGTAAGTGATATGGGATTTTTTCTGAAATGATCAGCATGACAAGATGTTGATCCTGTCGAAAATTATTTTGATTAGACATTAAACATGGCTGCCGGTGGCCATCTTTGTTTACCTAGAGTTATATAGTAAAAACTTCAACTTGTAGCGACTACTCCTCTGAAACTCCTTGACAGATTTTTATGGAACTTCACAGGAATGATGACCTAGCTATCAAAATCTATCAGTAGAGCTTCAAGGTCATTGACCTCTTGTTTTTATTATCTCTACTGGCCAAGTTCAAAAACCAGCTAGATCGGACCAGTAATGGCGGAGTTATGGCTCTTGATTTAATTAAAAATGCTATATTTTGCCTCTTTAAGACGATAGTCACTCGATTCATTGATGTTATAAGAGCCATATTAGCCAGTAGAGCATCCACAGGTCCTCTTGGGCCTCTTGTTTCAATACTATAACACTTAGAGATACCAAACTTGGTATGTGAATACATCTTGGGATAGCGGTGTGCCGCGTATCAAAATAAGGTCATTGTGACCTTGACCTTCACCTGTGAATGCTTGTCCGGACCGTTTTTTTTTCAATACTATAACACTTAGAGATACCAAACTTGGTATGTGGATACATCTTGGGATAGCGGTGTGTTGCGTACCAAAATAAGTTCACTATGACCTTGACCTTGTCCTGTGACCTCTGTCATAGAAAATGCTTGTCCGGACCGTATTTTCAATACTTTAACACTTAAGAGATGACAAACTTGGTGTGTGAATACATCTTGGGATAGCGGTGTATCAGGTACCAAAATAAGGTCATTGTGAACTTGACCTTGACCTGTGAACACACCATTTTTTTTTTGGCCTTAATATCTGACTTTCACCAAATTTGTTTGAGTCCCTATCACGCCTTCAGCAGGCAAATTTTACGACAGATTTATACCTAACCCTATTATATACGATCATATATATGTAACTTACATATTTTGAGAATCCAAACTCTATTATAGACACAATATAAACAGGTTTAACCAGCTAGGCCAAACCCACAAACAGGAGCGTCAAATTACTAGTTACCAACTCCTAATTCATTTTATGCATACTCAATTACGAGTATTTTAAATAGGTGAATAAACCTATACTTTTTATTGACACATATACATTATTATATGACCTGAATGCTGGGAAAGAGTTTGGATAAACACTTTTATAGTGCATTTTGCCTGTATTTGGCAGGTAAGTTTCTTTAAGATTTGTTTGTATGTTAAAGCTACACAATCCCGATAAAATAATACAATTTCAAGTTTTTTTAAACATAAGAACGCCTATAGATGAAGTTCTTTGCTGGTTGTGTTGTCTACATTGTTTAGGCTGGTATATTGTCGTAGGGTATATATCGAGGCATTTGCATAATAGGCGTGATAAACGCTTCGGTAACTTTGAATTGTACCACCCAGTAATTTGCTCAGATATCCGATAACTACAGACTGTTCAGCTCGATGAGGATATTCAATGGCGTGCAATGTAACTATATGCATGTTTGTAATGAACAAGTAAAATGCGTAAATACATCACTATGTAGAGAATAATAAACACTTACCCGCGTATTCCACATATGTTCCATATATTGTATATATTTATTTCCTATAATATCCTTGAAATAATCCAAAACCACACACATATTATACATGTATACATATACAGAGAGCGTGTATCGGTAGCCAATAGTATGTAACGTGAAATACTTGCTCAAGTGTTGACTCGGGATAGGGAGAAATTATTGTTTACAATGAGACACTAGAAGGATATTGTTCAAATTAATTATATATATGGAATTTTCTTTTGTTGGAAAAAGACCAGCAATAATATTTCTCGCGAATCGTAGTTTTTAGGATGTGGGGAAGGATTATACACATGAAGGTCGCCCATCCGTCTATCCTTCAGTTACACGTTTCAATTCCGGAGAGTCTTGGGAAACTAATGAGAGTCAATTCGTAAAAAAAAAAAAAATCGTTTTTGCGTGCGAGCTTGTTTGTGGTACGTAAGCCGTGCTTGTGTGCGTGCTATTATGCATATATTTGTTAATATTTAAATCTGATGAATCTGAAAGGCATTTGAATACTACTTCTTCATAAAAAGAAAATTCATAAAAAAAAAATGTATTTGAAAGTGCTAAGGTCCGTACTAGAACCCGGTCCACAACGGAGAAAGCATACTAAGACAGTGCGTTAACCTACTGCACTACGGAGGCCGATTAACAATGTTGTATTAATTAAGTTACTTTACATAATCATGCTCAATCGCGAAGGACTCTGTGCTAATATCACGGTGGATAGACGTAACGGACCCTGGTTGCTCAAAACTGCGTTACCTTGATCCTGGTTGCACTTGTAACGGACCCTGGATGGTAAAAACAGAGGGAAAATGGACACTGGAGTCAAAAAGTTCAAAAATAAAGATACATTATCGTATGTATAAGAAAAAAACTTTATGCGACGGAACTTTTGAATATCATATCCTTCGAAATACATTTACTTTATATACAACAAATGCAGAATAATTCCTAACAAGATGAAACAAATTTACTCTTAACCGGTCAATACAAAGTTGATGACTTTAAAAAGCCAAACTTCCATATGTTCTCTCTGACTGATTAAATGTGATCCCAAATTAGTTTGCAACTGCTGTTGTTCTTTATTAATAAAGATAACTGTTTAGCCTAAAAACCTGCAAATATTTACATCATGTCTAAATTTCAGAGCACCGGACCCTGATTGCTCTGTAAAAAATGCGTGAGATTCTGCATTACGTGGTCCAAGTCTTAACTTTCATACCCCATCCAACCCCTTCTCCAAGAGGCGAAAAAAAGTTTGCATATTGTAAAATTAAAACATTTAATACATGCAATTTTTCAGTACTTTTTTTCTAAAATATGTTTTATTGTCGAAATATCCCTTATAAAATCCTGCTAATATAAGCTTTCCCATCGCTTCATGAAATTAAGGCGGGACCACGTAAAGGGCAACAGACACAATCCGTACCATTGGCATCGGATCCTGGTTGATAGATTGTTTGCTATATACCTTCAGATTAAAGAGAAAACGACGATCGGGACTTTGGCTCCAATAAACAAACAATAAAAAAAACATCTGTTGGTTGCATGGCGTTTTAAGTCCTCTTCAGCACATTTTAGGTATATGTGATGGTCGATTTGTTGGTGGGGGAGGCAGACCACCGACTTTTTCATAAATAGGACATGTACTGAATACCTCATGAAATCTGGGAACGATCTGGATTCGTACCCACGACCGTAGCGGTGAACTTGAAATAGCGCCTCACCACTCTGGACCACCGCTACTAAAATTATTCATACGACAGCATGATGCAAAATAAAAAAGAACAGCCCAATATTGAATTATTATATGGGTTATGAATGTAGAGGGCGTGATCTTGTTATAGTGATAGAATCTGGTGGTGAGTTTTTCTAAATGCGTCTATGTCGAACAAGGTACAAGACTAAACAAATGTACTCCGGACCTACGTTCGTGTATATACGTTTGCGCCTTGAGATAATTCTCTCTTCGTGACCTGTCTTCCGTCGACAGTACCCTAAAATAAATTATGGGCCCGCAGTAGACATAAACCAAACTTACTTTCCCCGTAGCGCGCTGCTTGACGGTTTTTGTCGCCGGTTTACACGACAATGACTTTAAACAGTTTTTATATAAAAAAAAAGGTTTATTCAAAAGGCATTATCTTAGAGCACACAGCTGTATACATATTGCCTGCAAAAAAAACAACAAAAAAACAACAACACAATACATAAAAAAAAAGTAAAAAAGAAAAAAAAGGAGGGGCGAGAAGATATAAGGATTCAGACTATATCATCAACATGTCAGTGTCAAATAAGATATAAAATAGTGGGAAATACTCCCAAAAATGAACCACAGCGTCACTGGGAATAAAACAAGTTCATGGAGTTTGCCCCGGGACCACACTAGCAATGCTCTAGCTAAGCCTCTAACAGGTAACAATTATTTGATCATAAATGATATTTAAAAAAAAAAATCATCAATGAATAAAAAATCAAATATTACAAATATACAAATGCAGCAATGTGAACAACTAATGACGTAGACTATATACATGAGTGTTGGCATAATGTAGCCTGACATGTCGTATAGAGAGGCAACCGTTATTGTAGCCAACAAATAAGTGTGTTTTTTTTATTTAGAGATTTTGTTTAAAATAACTCTTAATGTACATTTATTCACAAATTAATATAATTGCGTAAAGTAATACATTGAACACCTCCTATAGAAAAGCTGAGCTTTTCGTTTATAATCTCCGAATACTTACGGAAAATGTCAATTACAAGTTTTAAACTTTGAATTCGCAAGTTTTCATTATTTTATACATACATGTATAATATAATTCTAGAGAAAGTTGTATTGAGAATGTTGCCACTTTTGTTAAAGCACTAGCGGATTTCGAGGGGAGCACCCTCATCGAAGTCATCCTTTGATTTGAAAAGGTTATCACATAACATTTAACTGAATGTTGTTTAACCGTTTATCAAGACATTATATTGAATATTTATAGCCGGTCGCCCCAATGAAAGGAAGGATACATAAAAATCCGAGAAGCTGCCCTAATCTTACTAACGAATATATTTCCCTTTGATTAGCAAATTTTTCCAAGGATAGACTCCGAAACACAGAACCGGTGTACATACCAATCCGACGGACTAGACTAAGGGAACATGTTTTACTCAATAATACACAAAAGAAATTGACTTGAGGCGATAAGGCTTCATCCGGGTCTAATCCAACGTGCTATCAACTAGACCACGCCAGCCTCCTTGAAGAGTACGAGATCCTCGCCGAAGTTTGGAGGGTGAAAAGTCGTTAAATGTGAAAATCTTTAAAATATCTCAGCACATTGTTTTTTGCATTAGTTGACCTCCGCACAAACCCCACCCAAATGAAAATGTCGCAGCTTTATCTTCCACCGCTGATATCAGACCGAGATATTCCGAACAGGGGAACATATCTAGTCGTTTTTTTTTAAGATGTAAAACTACCAGCTAGGATCCTGTGTCAGAAGCAAACAGGATCCGGTGCCATTCAATGCACAAACAACTTAACGCTTCTGGCAATCGGTAGAAATTATTATGTATTAAATACGTCCAATGGATGTTATGGCTGAACATACATTATTCCAGATATAGCATATGCCAATAGCAGTCTCCGTTTTTGAAATAAACACAATTTTCTTAGAACTAGACGTACTTTAACGCGTCGGTGTGAAAACAGTGCGCGTTCTTTCACATCTAAAACACTGTTTTTATAACCCGTTCTTCATGAATTCAGACACACAAATGCATCTAGTGTTCCGTGGGTGTGATCATTTTTAAAAAGTGTCTTATGGTAAAGAAGTATTAAATATGTTTTAACAGCACATCCAACAGTTTACGTGTTTTTACCCACCAGGGTCCTTTACATGAGCAACCAGGATCATTGTTGGGGACCACCCCGAAACATTGGGGTGTGGGGTCCTCCGGCTCTTACGCCTATTTTTATGACTGTATAGAAACTCTCTCTCTCAATTCCTTCTACCCCCTCCTTCATTCCCCCACTCTCTCTCCCCTTTTCTCACTCTTTTCCCTACCTCCCTACCTCCTCCCTCCCTCTCTCCCACTCGCTTTCTTTTTTTCTTTGTCTCTCTCTTTCTCTCTCTGTATGTCTCTCTCTTTCTCTCTCTTTCTCTCTTTCCTTCTCCCTCTTTTTGACTCTCTATGTCTCTGTGTGTCTCTCTGTGTCTCTCTATCCATTTTATTTTCGATTTCAAAATTTCAATTCATGCATAAATTAAGAGGAATTTATTTAAAATATGTTGACTTATAATCTACTAATATTTGTAAACCATGCATGCATAACTTCACATAACAAATACTATATCTCCATCTTTACCATTAGTTATGAGCCTCAACCAATATTCCAATTTTGATAAACAATGTCTCCCTTGTGTCTTGTGTCAATATACAGTACACACACACACACATAAAAATGGAGGATCATTTGTAGATGCAACGGAATAGTTGGAAAAGGTCTTTATTACAAGGCCGCTACGTTTAATTATAGGTATCGTTTTGGATTATATATAAATATGGACTTATAATGTTGTTTGAGTAAGTACATCTTTATCTTCATTTTCAGTTTCTAATGACTTGTAGTTCCTATTAGATCTTCTACTGAAGTTTGGTCTCATCAGTTCGGTGGTAAAATGCCGTCTGCTAAAATCCGCTTTTATACCTGTTATAAGACCAGTGGTCGATTCACAAAGTACCCGAAGCGTCTCATACAGTACCGCCTTATCTCATTAATATTCAGTGAATTTAGGTAGTGCGCATGTTGTATATATGAACCTACATGTATACAGTAATCACTTAGTACAATATGCGTAATAACCGTTAGATTTGTTCAGTTCTAGTGTGCCTTTTATCGGGATTGTGTAGCTTTAAGGATTTAGATGAGTGAGAAAATGGCCATATATAAAATGGACCCATACATAACAAAGTTATGGCCCTTAAATATGTGGAAAAAGTGAATTTTGTTTTGGTTATATTCCATGCGGGTTGACACTCTTAATGAGTAATATTAATGTATTTGAACAAACTGGAATGTTCGTGAGGTTTCATTTAATGTTAAGCCAGTGGAGTGTCCTCAGGCCCTTGTGAGCTTCTTAATTGTTTTAAGTTTTATATCTGTTTTGTGTAACACTGAGTCCCTCCCAGGGCTGTTCATGTTCCCTTGTTCCCTGAAAATATGACCCCATATTCCCTTGTTCCCCCAAAATATTACCAATAACAGGCAATGTTCCCTTGTTCCCCAAAAATAAATGGCCATGTTCCCTTGTTCCCCAAAATCCCTGCATGGGAGACCCACAACACTGTACCAGACCATTGCATGTCAGAAGCATTATGACCAGGGCTTAATTTAGCTGCAAGATTCTTTCTCAGATCTGCACAACTACAGATAAATTCCCTTACCAGTATTTGCAGAAATGTTGAATATTTAACTGCCATGCACCAGTAGTAAATGCCATGCACCAGGAGTAAATGCAATGCACCAGTAGTAAATGCCATGCACCAGGAGTAAATCTAAACTGTCCAACAAAGTGTTTTAATTGCACCAGATATCTGAGTCCATGCATGAGTATGTGCACTTTTCATCTGTGAGAAATATAAATTATGCAATATGTTGTCAAGGTAGAAATCTATTTTATGGGATTATGCTGATACTTCTCAGATAATTTCCACAAATACTGACTTGGGATATTGTTTTGGACCAATGTATGCTGACAAGGCAACACAATGAAATTGTTGATATTGATATGACTTTACAGTGTGTTTAAATACAGCTTTATGTTGTGCCATAAAGATGATAATCGTGTTTTATTAGTCTTTCCATAACATACCTAACAGTTCAGATCTTTCTTTGTTAAGCAAAGAGGGCGTATGGTCTCAAGATGACTTGTACAATTTATATTTTATATAGCATATTTACTGTGAAGGAAGAAAACCTTGTTTTGGCATGGGTAAATCAGTAACCATTCACAAAGATTGAATGTGATACTTTAGTTTATTTATGAGTTAATGAGTTAGAACTGCAGTTAGTCTATACTTTCTGGCATACATTAGACCCTTCTCTTTACTGCATGGGTTGGACTGTTCTGTTTTGACATGGGTTGGACTGTCCTGTTCTGGCATGAGCTGGACTGTCCTCTTTTGCCATGGGTTGGACTGTCCTCTTCTGGCATGTGTTGGACTGTCCCCTTCTGGCATGGCTTGGACTGTCCTCTTCTGGCATGTGTTGGACTGTCCCCTTCTGGCATGGCTTGGACTGTCCTCTTCTGGCATGGGCTGGACTGTCCTATTCTGGCATGAGCTGGACTGTCCTCTTCTGGCATGGGATGGACTGTCCTCTTATGGCATGGGTTGGACTGTCATCTTCTGGCAAAGGTTGGACAGTCCTCTTCTGGGATGAGTTGGGTTGTCCTCTTATGGCATGAGTTGGACTGTCCTCTTCTGGCATGTGTTGGACAGTCCTCTTCTGGCATAAGTTGGACTGTCCTTCTGACATGAGTTGGACTTTTTCTTCTTCCTATTTAAGGACTGATTCTTTAAAGAATGTAATTGTCTTGTGTAAAACTAGTGCTATACCAGTAAAAACAGTCGACTTCCATCGTCGCTATATACAATAAAATTATTTACAAGGAATGAAGAATCTAGTAGCTGGAGAAGAGGGGAGCCAGCAGTGTGGTAAGCCTGGCTCGGAACTATTCTATCGTCAGTGAGTCTGTGACCATAGTTGGCAGCAGGTTCCAATCCCTAATGGTTCGAGGGTAGAAGGAGAACTTATATATGTCCTTTGCAGCTGCTAGATGATATATGCATTGTGTGCCCCTTGTACGGCTGTCACTGTGTTGGATGAAATCCGGACTGATGTCTACTACTCCATGAATAATTTTGTACAGCATTGTCAGTCGGTTAATGTAGCATCTGTACTGCAGGGGTTCCCAGTTTAGGTTCTGTACCATAGCAGTGACACAGCCTGGTGTACATTTGATATAGTTGTTTTGTACAAAATGATTAGCACGGCGTTAGACTTGCTCTAAGTTGTGTGTGTCGCTTGATGAGTGTGGGTCCCATACTGTTGATGCATATTCAAGGGTAGGGCAAACCATAGTTGTGTAGGCAGCGGTCTTCACGGGTTTGGTACACTTGCCGAGGTTACGTCTTATGAAGCCCATGGTTCGTTTGGCCTTGGCAACAGTATTGTCTATGTGATGCTTCCACGTGAGGTCTTCGCTGATGGTTACCCCCAAGTATTTACTGCCATCCAACGATGTCTAGTTTATGACCATGGAGGTTGTATTGGGTTTGTATCATATGGCGTCTACTAGTTGTTACTCTGATGACTGTACATTTCTGCAGATGGAATTGCATTTGCCAGTCTTCATCCCATTTCTCGAGTGCAGAGAGATCTTTTTGCAGAAGGTCAGCATTGTGTTGGCTTCTGATGAAAAGTCTGTAAAGTAGACAGTCGTCTGCAAAAAGTCCTGAGTCGGAGGAGGAGGTTACTTCTGGTAGGTCATTAATGAAGGCTAAGAAAAGTAGCAGACCAAGGACCGACCCTTGTGGTACTCCAGATAGAACGTCTGCCTGGGAGGACTTGCAACCTTCAAGTAGGACAAGCTGTTTTCTGTTCCTCAGAAATGTACTTTCTGGTTCCAGCATAGTGTTTTGCCCCTCACACCTAATAGTTGAGTTTGTACAAAAGCCGATTGTGGGAGATCTTGTCAAATGCTTTAGCAAAATCAAGAAGGATGATGTCTACCTGGCCTTTAGATGACAAGCTCTGAGCTATCTTTTGTACCATTGTTACGAGTTTCGCAGGATCGCTGAGCTCAGAAACCATGCTGGGAGTCTTGTCAGTATCCTGTGTCAGTCAAAGTGCTTCATAAAGCTGCTGTGTATGATGTGCTCTACGATCTTGCATGCTATCGTTGTAAGGGAGACAGGTCGGTAGATTGATGGCCCAGGTGTTTCTCTCCTTTCTTGAAAGCTGGGACAATCTCTCCAATTGTCAAGTATTTCACCTTGGTCAAGAGAGGACTGGTAGAGCTGTGCCAGAATAGATGCTAGTTCATTATTTGCTGATTTCAGTGTGAATGCTGATATGCTATCGGGACCCGTTGCCTTCAAGTCAAGCAGTAACTTTAGGACTCCTTTCCAGTGTATGGTGATCTTGTCCATGTCTGAGTGGGGGCTTGGGCCTTTATCTGGAATATTTTTGAGGTCTTCTTCGGTGTAGACAGACTTGAACTGGTCATTCAGGATCTCAGCCTTCATATTGTTGTCGCTATGAATAAATCCATTTGTTTTTGAGAGGTGCCACTCCTCAAGATTCTTGTTTCTTGCTTTTTATGTAAGCCCAGAATCGTTTAGATTGTTCTTTGTGGTCGCTACTGACCACATCTGTCATATGTACTTCCTGTGGGCAGTCCTGATTTCCCTTTGGCTTTGGGTCAGAAGTTTCTTATAAAGGGCCCAGTCTTCTTCTGACATGGGTCAGACTATCCTCTTCTGGCATGGTTCAGGCTATCCTCTTTTGGCATGGGTTAAGACTGTTCTCTTCTTTCATAGGTTGGTCTGTCCTTTTTTGGCATGAGTTGGACAGTCCTCTTCTGGCTTGGGTTGGATTGTTCCCTTCTGGCATAGGTTGGACTGTCCTCTTTCTAATAGTGGTTGCACCACCTTATTTTTCGTAGTTTAATACCCCTTTTCTGGCATGGGTTTCATCAGCCTCTTGCTGGCATACCTGTTTCTGGCATAAGTTGAGACATCCACTGTCTGGTTGCACTGCCTTCTTTCTGGTATATATTGAGCCCCCCTCTTTCTGGCATATGTTTAACCACCCTCGTGCTGTCATATATTGAACCACATTCTTTCTGGCATATATTGAACCACCTTCTTTCTGGCATATATTGATCTACCCTCTTTCTGACATATATTAAACAACCCTCTTTCTGGCATATATTTAACCACCCTCTTTCTGGCATATATTGAAAAACCACCCTCTTGCTGGCATATATTGAACCACCCTAATACTGGCATATATTGGACCAACCTCTTGCCTGCATAAATTAAACCATGTTCTTCATTTAACCACCCCCTTTCTGGCATATATTGAATCACCCTCTTGCTGGCATATATTGAACCACCCTATTTCTAGCATATATGGAACCACCCTCTTGCTGTCATATATTGAACCCTTCCCTTTCTGGCACACTCTTACTGGCATATATTGAACTAACCTCTTTCTGGCATATATTGAACCACCCTCTTGCTGGCATATATTTAACCACCCTATTTCTGGCATATATTGAGCCACCCTGTTGCTAGTATATATTGAATCTCCCTCTTTCTGACATATATTGAACCACCCTCTTTCTCGCATAGGTTTGACCACCTGCATGATGGCAGCACCTTCTTACTGGATGAATATATTGTACTTCTTTAACCACCCTCTTGCTGGCAAATATTAAACCATGCTCTTGCTGGCATATATTGAACCACCATCTTTCTGACATATATTGAACAACCCTCTTTCTGGCATATATTGAACCACCATCTTGCTGTCATATATTGAACCACCATCTTGCTGTCATATATTGAACCATCCCCTTGCTGGCATATATTGAAGAGCCACCCTCCTGCATGCATATAATGAACCACCATCTTGATGTCATATATTGAACAACCCCCTTGCTGGCATATATTGAACCACCCCTTTGCTAGCATATATTGAAGAGCCACCCTCCTGCATGCATATATTGAACCACTATCTTGCTGTCATATATTGAACCACTATCTTGCTGGCATATATTGAACCACCCTCTTTCTGGTATATATTGAACCACCATCTTGCTGTCATATATTGAACCACGATCTTGCTGTCATATATTGAACCACCCCCTTGCTGGCATATATTGAAGAGCCACCCTCCTGCATGCATATATTGAACCACCATCTTGCTGTCATATATTGAACCACCATCTTGCTGTCATATATTGAACCACCCCCTTGCTGGCATATATTGAAGATCCACCCTCTTGCATGCATATACTGAACCACCATCTTGCTGTCATATATTGAACCACCATCTTGCTGACATATATTGAACCACCCTCTTTCTGGTATATATTGAACCACCATATTGCTGTCATATATTGAACCACCCCCTTGCTGGCATATATTGAAGAGCCACCCTCCTGCATGCATATATTGAACCACCATCTTGCTGTCATATACTGAACCACCATCTTGCTGGCATATATTGAACCACCCTCTTTCTGTCATATACTGAACCACCATCTTTCTGACATATATTGAACCACCATCTTGCTGTCATATATTGAACCACCATCTTGCTGTCATATATTGAACCACCATCTTGCTGTCATATATTGAACCACCCCCTTGCTGGCATATATTGAACCACCCTCTTTCTGGTATATATTGAACCACCATCTTGCTGTCATATATTGAACCACCACCTTGCTTGCATTTATTGAACCACCATCTTGCTGTCATATATTGAACCACCCCCTTGTTGGCATTTATTGAACCACCATCTTGCTGTCATATATTGAACCACCCCCTTGCTGGCATTTATTGAACCACCATCTTGCTGTCATATATTGAACCACCATCTTGCTGGCATATATTGAACCCCCTCTTGATGACATATATTGAACCACCCTCTTTCTGGTATATATTGAACCACCCTCTTGCTGGCATATATTATATTGAACCACCCTCTTGATGACATATATTGAACCACCCTCTTTCTGTATATATTTAACCACCCTCTTGATGGAATATATTGAACCACCTTCTTTCTGGCATATATTGAACCACCATATTGCTGACATGTATTGAACCACCCTCTTGCTGGCATATATTGAACCACCCTCTTGCTGGCATATATTGAACCACCCTCTTCCTGACATGTATTGAACCACCCTCTTGCTGGCATATATTGAACCACCCTCTTGCTGGCATATATTGAACCACCCTCTTCCTGACATGTATTGAACCACCCTCTTGCTGGCATATATTGAACCACCTTCTTTCTGCCATATATTGAACCACCCTCTTTCAGGTATATATTGAACCACACTTGCTGGTATATATTGAACCACACTCTTGCTAAAATATATTGAACCATACTCTTGCTGGCATATATTGAACTACCCTCTTTCAGGGTCGAATCACCTTTTTTCTGACATGGATTTGAGCTTCCTCCACAGTATTTATGAAAGGGAATCTGTTTGAAGACAGTGAGTCTTGATAAACCATATACTTATGCGGATACTTGTGTCATCCCAAGGTTAAATACAATGTCGGCTATAGATTTAACTCCAAAATAGGCATCTCATGGCTTTACTGGTCACATGATGTAGGTACAAACAATTTGTGCTGTTACAATGTTCGACACATGCAACTTGGTAATTGAAAATTAGTGTTCCGCAAGTTTTGTTTTCAATAGGAAAGTTGATACCATGTTTGTACCTACACGGAAAACCCATTTAGACCAATTACGGATATCATTCATATCTGAATGAGATAATAAACGCTAGCCAGTTCATTCAGACCAATTACGGATATCATTCATTTCTGAACGAGATAATAAACGCTAGCCAGTTCATTCAGACCAATTACGGATATCATTCATTTCTGAACGAGATAATAAACGCTAGCCAGTTCATTCAGACCTATACAGATATCATTCATTTCTGAACGAGATAATAAACGCTAGCCAGTTCATTCAGACCAATACGGATATCATTCATTTCTGAACGAGATAATAAACGCTAGCCAGTTCATTCAGACCAATTACAGATATCATTCATTTCTGAACGAGATAATAAACGCTAGCCAGTTCATTCAGACCAATTACGGATATCATTCATTTCTGAACGAGATAATAAACGCTAGCCAGTTCATTCAGACCAATACGGATATCATTCATTTCTGAACGAGATAATAAACGCTAGCCAGTTCATTGCCACAATTTTTTAGTCTGTATGTTTTCCTTTACCATAAAATTGGCATGTAAATAGGCACTAAACATTACTTTATACAGATATATCAAACAAATAATGTATTTATTGCGGCCTTAATTAATAATCATATCTTTGTCCAACCGAGTCATATATTGCGGGTTATGTGGGGTATGTTGTGATGCAGCCTCCGTATAAATAGTCCCATCGTGATCGCTGACTTTACTTGCCACCTGTCCAGAAAAACTTAAATAGGATGCCGACAAGAGTGTTTAAAAAAATTAAGATTGCCGTGTGTCCCTTTAATGCTGCGTGATGCAGCAATTATTGCCAGACGGCATTTTGATGCAATTAGGTATTATCAGTATTTATTAATTAGATAATAACATATTGATTTGAGCGCATTAGTTGATAGACCTATGGAGAGAACTTCATCAATTTAATTGCCCATCCCTACACTTATATATGAAATGAAACCAGAAATGACAGATTTATGGGCTTTGTATTTGTGTTTTAATTGTGGCTACATTGATTTGCAGAATTATGGTAATTTCTCTTGCTGCCACCTACTCTTCTGACAGGTGCTGTTTGCTATACTGTACAATATGTAGGAAAAAGTTGAATGGAAATTTCTTGGAATGAAACTTTAAAATCTAACACTACAAAGCTTAATTAGATGTAATTTGCTATATGTTTAAATATTATTATACTCTTATTTTTAAGGGACTGGAGGTGATCGAGTGAAGATTAGTGTCAATCAAAGTATACATGAATACCTGAGTCCTCGTAACCATACATTTTTACTCAAAAAAAACGGTAAAACATTAAATAAAAAATACTGGCCTAACGGGTGTTATTCGTCTAACAGTTGTACATTTATTCAAAAAAGCGTACTTTTAATTTCAAAGCAAGAATTATATTAGAGCCTGAATTTTTTAGCATCATGTGAAATAATATTAATGATTAACACATCAACATCTGGCAGAGTCATCTAGTTTTCCAGACTAAACTATTTCATTAACAATAATTAAATCAAATGGAACACGGGGTCTACTTTAGTGCATATGTACATTGAATGTGACACTTACTCACATTGTTATAGTTTTTAGCTCTATGGTGAGTCGTCCGTCACAATCTGTCGTCGGCCCTCGTCGTCCATCTTTGTCCGTTCATTTTTGCCTTGTGAACACGATAGGGCCTTCATTATTAATCAGATCTTTACCAAAACTTGCCAGGGTCATTATATGCCATATTCTACCTTCATTTATTACTTGATCTTTACCAAACTTGCACAGATTGTTAATATCAATGAAAGCTTGGACATAGTCGGAAACCAGCTAGATCGGAAAAGTAACACCAGAGTAATGCCCATGTTTGATCTTTACATATTTAATACAATTTTGGCCACCGTTACTAAAAATAAAACAATCTTTAAACATCTTCTTCTCATGATCTTCTGGTTAGAATTTGACGAAACTTCATAGGAAGCATCACTGCCTGGTCTTCTCTCAGTTTTATACAAATCGTCCTGATCCGTCAACAAATATGGCCACCATTACTAAAAATAAAAATCTTTAAACTACTTCTCTTCTCATGAACTGCTTGGTGGAATTTGATCCTTAATTGGTCCTCTCTCAGATTTATACAAATTATCCCGATACATCAACAAGTATGGCTGCCATTATTAAAAATAGAAAAGTCTTTAAAACAACATTTTCTCATGAACTGCTGGGTAGAATATGATGAAACTTCACAGGAAGCATTCTTATGAGTCCTCTCTCCAGGGGTACTGCAGTCAATTTAATGTCCAATTCTCAATAATCAAACCCATGACATTAGCCCTTAGCCTGAATCCTTGAGCAAAATAAATCACACCATCACATTTCTTATATATATTTACTTATTTATATACCCGTTGACGGGCATTTGTTGATTTACATATATAGTTTATATTACTACCATATCATCCCTTATTTGTAAATAGTTTTATCTTTATATATTTACATTAATATTTAATTACTACTTCATTTCTTCATCTTTCATCAGTTTTTGCGCACAATATGACCTATTTAGGTGTGAACGTGCTGTAAAACACCATTCATTCGTTCATTTCTTTCAAGGCTATTAAATTATGCATGTTTCATACCAAATAAAAGTACCAACAAGCATTTTCTTTACAACATTGCTGATTCCTTTATTTCAAATGTCAATATATTTTACATACAAGTTCACTGGCTTTTTAAGAAGTTATTCCAAATAGATGAACCCTGAGGTAAAATCAGCCATTTTAGCTAGTTTCACATGTTTCATCAGTCTGTCTGCCACCTGTTTAACATCTGTGTGTCACCTGTCTACCACATGTGTTATCTGTCTACCACCTGTGTGTCATCTGTATGTCACCTGTGTGTCATGTGTCTGCCACCTGTGTGTCATCTGTCTACCACATTTGTGTCATCTGTCTACCACCAGTGTGTCATATGTCTACCACATGTGTGTCATCTGTCTACCACATGTGTGTCATCTGTCTGCCACTTGTGTGTCATGTGTCTGCCACCAGTGTGTCATCTGTCTGCCACCAGTGTCATCTTGTTACCACCAGTGTGTCATCTGTCTACCACATGTGTGTCATCTTTCTACCACCAGTGTGTCATCTGTCTACCACATGTGTGTCATCTGTCTACCACCAGTGTGTCATCTGTCTACCAACAGTGTGTCATCTGTCTACCACCAGTGTGTCATCTGTCTACCACATGCATGTCATCTGTCTTCCACCTGTGTGTCATCTGTCTACCACTAGTGTGTCATATGTCTACCACATGTGTGTCATATGTCTTCCACCTATGTGTCATATGTCTACCACCAGTGTGTCATCTGTCTACCACCTGTGTGTCATCTGTCTACCACCTGTGTGTCATCTGTATACCACATGTGTGTCATCTGTCTACCACCTGTGTGTCATCTGTCTACCACCTGTGTGTCATCTGTATATGACCTGTGTGTCATCTGTCTACCACCTGTGTGTCATCTGTATACGACCTGTGTGTCATCTGTCTACCACCTGTGTGTCATCTGTATACCACATGTGTGTCATATGTCTACCACCAGTGTGTCATCTGTCTACCACGTGTGTCATATGCCTACCACCAGTGTGTCATCTGTCTACCACCTGTGTGTCATATGTCTACCACCTGTGTGTCGTATGTCTACCACCAGTGTGTCATCTGTTTGTCTACCACATGTATGTCATACGTCTACCACCAGTGTGTCATCTGTTTGTCTACCACCTGTGTGTCATATGACTACCACATGTGTGTCATATGTCTACCACCTGTGTGTCATATGTCTACCACCTGTGTGTCAACTGTCTGCCACCAGTGTGACATCTGTCTGCCACCTGTGTGTCATCTGTCTACCACATGTGTGTCATCTGTCTACCACATACCACATCTGTGTCGTCTGTCTACCACCAGTGTGTAGTCTGTCTACCACACATGTCATATGTCTACCACCAGTGTGTCATCTGTCTACCACCAGTGTGTCATCTGTCTACCACATGTGTGTCATCTGTCTACCACCAGTGTGTCATCTGTCTACCACATGTGTGTCATATGTTTGTCTACCACATGTATGTCATATGTCTACCACCAGTGTGTCATCTGTTTGTCTACCACCTGTGTGTCATATGTCTACCACATGTGTGTCATATGTCTACTACCTGTGTGTCATATGTCTACCACCTGTGTGTCAACTGTCTGCCACCAGTGTGACATATGTCTGCCACCTGTGTGTCATCTGTCTACCACATGTGTGTCATCTGTCTACCACATCTGTGTCGTCTGTCTACCACCAGTGTGTAGTCTGTCTACCACACATATGTCATATGTCTACCACCAGTGTGTCATCTGTCTACTACCAGTGTGTCATCTGTCTACCACATGTGTGTCATCTGTCTACCACCAGTGTGTCATCTTTCTACCACCTGTGTCATCTGTCTACCACCTGTGTGTCATCTGTCTACCACCAGTGTCATCTGTCTACAACATGTGTGTCATCTGTCTACCACCTGTGTGTCATCTGTCTACCACCTGTGTCATCTGTTTACCACCTGTGTGTCATCTGTCTACCACCTGTGTGTCCTGTGTCTGCTACCTGTGTGTCATCTGTCTACCACCTGTGTGTCATCTGCCTGCTGCCTGTGTGTCATCTGTCTACCACCTGTGTGTCATCTGCCTGCTGCCTGTGTGTCATCTGTCTACTGTCATCTGTCTACCACCTGTGTCATCTGTCTACCACCTGTGTGTCATCTGTCTACCACATGTGTGTCATCTACTACTACCTGTGTCATCTGTCTGCCACCTGTTTGGCATCTGTCTGTCACCTGTTCGGCATCTGTCTGTCACCAGTGTGTTTTTACAGCGCTTTTAAGAACAAGTGCTGCACAGAAATATGACACTAGAATAGCATCTATGGTTAGACTCCATCAGTTTGACAAGATTTCACTTCTCATTATAAGGTATGCATTAAGGCTTCAGTGAACTGAACAAACGAAAATCCACATAAAACGTAGATCTGTATCAAAAAAATATAAAGGCTTCTTGTGTTATTGCTGTGGATTGCACGATAAATTATAAGGTAGGCATTAAGGCTTCAGTGAACTGAACAAACGAAAATCCACATAAAACGTAGATCTATATCAAAAAAATATAAAGGCTTCTTGTGTTATTGCTGTGGATTGCATGATAAATTCAATGGCATGTTTTACATTAAGAATACGAAGAAAATCAGGGGCGCGGTCATGTGTTTTGAAAACATTCGGAATAGTATCTGAAAAATATATATTCTACTGAGATTATTATGACATTAGTTTTCTAAGTAGTATGTCTTAGTACGTCTGGCCCAATTAGTTGAGTTGATAGCGAAGTCGACTATTGCGACGTTCTATTATTATTATTATTATCCGCAAAGCGGTACATTTTTTTGTAACTCTTTTGAATTCCGTCAAACAATCTTCTTTGTTTTTCAGTAAATATTCAATAATGGTTGGTGTGTTATGTTTGACTGAAACGCGACGTGCGCATTGAAGCAGTCCATACTGAGCAATTTTGTAGGCTGAAATCTGATTGGCTAATCATAAGGTCAATCTGATGTGACCTCCATTGCAGTGTTGTCAGATCCTTAATAGTGTAGAGTAATGTAGCGTGATAAAGGGTCGGATTTTAATGAGATTGTTCTTCAAATTAAAGGAATTTAAAGGATAAATTCTTAGGAAATGCATGCTGTCCTGTGTGGAATATACACACATGCTGTCCTGTGTGGAATATATACACAATGCTGTCCTGTGTGGAATATATACACAATGCTGTTAAAAATAGTCTGACTGTGTATTATAAAACAATCTACAGCTTATAATAACTGTGTATGAAACCTTACTGTGTTATGTCAGTGCCTTTACTATCAAGTTTATTAGGCGAGGCTTAGAAAACGAAGAATGGCGAGGCTCTGCCGAGCCATTCTTCGTTTTCGTGCCAAGCCTAATTAACTTGATAGTAAGAGGCACTGACATAACATGCCATGTTGTTGTTTTTTGTTTGTTTTATGATGTCAGGCAACGTTACATGCATGACTTCAGATAACATTATGTACAATAAACGCCGAGGGATCCCGCATTGAATTGCTTTATTGGGCAACTTGCCGAATAAAGCAAAATTTATTAGGTCACCCCTTTATTATGCAGAAAAGTGCATATCTGCATGATAAAATAAAACAAACTGAATCATTACTGTGTATAATAAAACAAACTGCAAAGTGTTACTGTGTATAATAAAACAAACTGCAAAGTGTTACTGTCACACTGTTTAACATTTTAAAATGAAATGAATCTTAACAGTGTAACACTGCGAATTGTTACTGTGTATAATAAAACAAACTGAATTGTTACTGTGTATAATAAAACAAACTGAATCATTACTGTGTATAATAAAACAAACGGCAAATCTTTACTGTTTATAATAAAACAAACTGCAAATATTTACTGTTTATAATAAAACAAACTGCATTGTTACTGTGTATAATAAAACAAACTGAATCATTACTGTTTATAATAAAACAAACTAAATTGTTACTGTGTATAATAAAACAAACTGAATCATTACTGTTTATAATAAAACAAACTGAATTGTTACAGTGTATAATAAAACAAACTGAAGCATTACTGTGTATAATAAAACAAACTGCAAATTGTTACTGTTTATAATAAAACAAACTGCAAATTGTTACTGTGTATAATAAAACAAACTGCAAATCGTTACTGTGTATAATAAAACAAACTGAAGCATTACTGTGTATAATAAAACAAACTGTAAATCATTACTGTGTATAATAAAACAAACTGTGAATCGCTACTGTTTATAATAAAACAAACTGCAAATTGTTACTGTGTATAATAAAACATACTGAAGGATTACTTTGTAGAATAAAAGAAACTGAATCATTACTGCTTATAATAAAACAAACTGCAACTTGTTACTGAGTATAATAAAACAAACTGAAGCATTACAGTGTATAATAAAACAAACTGCATCATTACTGTGTATAATAAAACAAACTGCAAATTGTTACTGTGTATAATAAAACAAACGGCAAATTGTTACTGTGTATAATTAAACAAACTGCAAATTGTTACTGTGTATAATTAAACAAACTGAAGCAAAATTGTGTATAATAAAACAAAGTGCAAATTGTTACTGCGTATAATAAAACAAACTGCAAATTGTTACTGTGTATAATAAAACAAACTGCATCATTACTGTGTATAATAAAACAAACTGATTTGATGTGTATAATAAAACAAACTGAATCATTACTGTTTATAATAAAACAAACTGCAAATTGTTACTGTGTATAATAAAACAAACTGAATCATTACTGTTTATAATAAAACAAACTGCAAATTGTTACTGTGTATAATAAAACAAACTGAATCATTACTGTTTATAATAAAACAAACTGCAAATTGTTACTGTGTATAATAAAACAAACTGCAAATTGTTACTGTGTGTAATAAAACAAACTGAAGGATTACTTTGTAAAATAAAACAAACTGCAAATCATTACTGTGTATAATAAAACAAACTGCAAATTGTTACTGTGTGTAATAAAACAAACTGAACCATTACTGTTTATAATAAAACAAACTGCAAATTGTTACTGTGTATAATAAAACAAACTTCAAATTGTTACTGTGTATAATAAAACAAACTGAAGCATTACTGTGTATAATAAAACAAACTGAAGCATTAAACAAACTGAAGCATTACTGTGTATAATAAAACAAACTGAATCATTACTGCCTATAATAAAACAAACGGCAAATCTTTACTGTTTATAATAAAACAAACTGCAAAAATTTACTGTTTATAATAAAACAAACTGCATTGTTACTGTGTATAATAAAACAAACTGAATCATTACTGTTTATAATAAAACAAACTGAATTGTTACTGTGTATAATAAAACAAACTGAATTGTTACTGTGTATAATAAAACAAACTGAAGCATTACTGTGTACAATTTTTCATTCATGGTAAAACTATTTTATCACCAGTTATTTGCAAATTGTTTAATAAAGTGTTTGAGGTTGGTTATTTTCCAGAGGTCTGGTCAGAAGGGTATGTTATTCCTTTACACAAAAAGGGCAGTATTAATGATGTAGAAAATTACCGAGGTATCACGTTATTAAGCTGTTTGGGTAAATTATTTACACTTATACATATTGAACAATAGATTATCTGAGTGGGCAGAAACATAGTGTTCTTATTGAAGCACAAGATGGATTTAGAGCACACATGAGTACTGTTGATAATATATTTGTTTTACAGGGATTAATTACACATATTTTAAACCAGGGAAAGAAATTGTATTGTGCATTTGTCGATTTTACTAAAGCCTTTGATTATGTCGTGCGTGATAATCTATGGTATAAATTATAAATTAACTAAGTTCGGTATTCGGGGAAAGATTCTTGATATTATTAAATCAATGTATTCATGTGTTAAGTCTAAAGTCAAATATTGTAACCAATTGAGCGATGAATTTTATTGTGTTATTGGCGTTAGGCAAGGGGAGTGTCTATCCCCATTGTTGTTTTCCATGTATTTAAATGACATAGAAGATGAGTTCATTCATAGTGGTCTTGAAGGTCTCGATATTAATATGTTTAAGATGTTTATGCTTTTATATGCAGACGACATAGTTTTGTTTGCTAATACTGCAGTAGAGTTACAAGAGGGACTTAATATATTATCTAATTATTGTAAAGAATGGAGATTAAAAGTGAATTGCACTAAAACAAAAGTAATGGTGTTTAGAAAAGGTGGAATATTACCACACAATTTAGTTTTTAATTATGATGGCGTTTCATTAGATATAGTTAGCAAGTTTACATACTTAGGTATAGTTTTCTCTAAGGGAGGATCTTCATCAGAGGCAGAAACTACCCTTGCTGGTCAAGCACAAAAAGCTATTTTTAAAATGAATAGGTATTTGTATAAATTTACACTTGTATCACCAAAACATAAATTAGATTTGTTTGATAAATTGATAACTCCAATTTTAAATTACGGAAGTGAGGTGTGGGGATTCGTACAAGCTATATCAATTGAAAGAGTGCATTTACAGTTCTGCAAACATATTTTGGGTGTTAAAAAGACAACACAAAATGATTTTATATAAGGGGAATTTGGTAGAACATCATTTATTACAAGAAGATATTTTATAATTGTTAAATATTGGTTAAAAATTATGAGCGTACATGAACGTAAATATATAAAAATAGTGTATAACATGATGTTAAATGACTGTGAAATATATCCTCGCAAAAAAAACTGGGTTTCACAGTTGAAACACTTATTGTCCTCTCTTGGGTTTTATGATGTATGGCTACAACAAAATGTTGGTAATTGTAATTTATTTCTTGCAGTATTAAAGCAACGGTTAAATGACAATTTCGCTCAGAATTGGCATAGTCGATTAGATATCTCCACCAGAGCAGTGTTTATAGAAGCTTTGCATCTTTTCAGTTTCAACCATATCTTTATAATATAAATATTTTCAAAATGTGTCAAGCACTTACCAAATTACGGGTGTCATCTCATAGGTTGCAAATTGAAGCGGGAAGATGGGTTAAACCAAACAGAATTCCTGTTATCGATAGATTATGTTTATTTTGTAGTAAACTTGAAGATGAATTTCATTTTGTGTTGGAATGCCAAACGTATACTGTCTTAAGAAAGCAATACATTCCACAATATTTTTACAAGAGGCCAAACATGATGAAATTTTTGGAATTACTAAATTCACAAAATAAAGTATATATTCACAAGCTTTGTACCTTTGTTTTAAAAGCATTTAAATTACGAAACGAAACATTATATAGAACTTAGTAAATATAGGTAATTTATTTTACCGAATGTGTTATGAAATGTATGGTTCAGTATTTATTTATAGTATATAGTAATACGCCTTCTCAATGCTTAAGTCCACTTGATAGAAATTGTTGTGCGCGTGAGTGCGTAAGTGATTGAGTGAGTGCATGCGTGCGTGCCAGTATACGTGCATTTTGCTGTGACTGTCTCAGATTAACAAAAGTTTCTTGTTTGTAAAATCCTACACTGTTGCCATGTTTTATGTAACTGTATATTGTATCCTCACGGGCTTTTAAGCCTATTGGAATTTGGAAATAAAGTTATCTATCTATAATAAAACAAACTGCAAATTGTTACTGTGTATAATAAAACAAACTGCAAATTGTTACTGTGTATAATAAAACAAACTGCAAATCGTTATTGTGTATAATAAAACAAACTGAAGCATTACTGTGTATAATAAAAGAAACTGAAACATTACTGTTTATAATAAAACAAACTGCAAAATGTTACTGTGTATAATAAAACAAACTGAAGCATTACAGTGTATAATAAAACAAACTGCAAATTGTTACTGTGTATAATAAAACAAACGGCAAATTGTTACTGTGTATAATTAAACAAACTGAATCATTACTGTGTATAATAAAACAAACTGCAAATTGTTACTGTGTATAATAAAACAAACTGCAAATTGTTACTATGTGTAATAAAACAAACTAAAGGATTACTTTGTATAATAAAACAAACTGCAAATCATTACTGTGTATAATAAAACAAACTGCAAATTGTTACTGTGTGTAATAAAACAAACTGAATCATTACTGTTTATAATAAAACAAACTGCAAATTGTTACTGTGTATAATAAAACAAACTGCAAATTGTTACTGTGTATAATAAAACAAACTGCAAATTGTTACTGTGTATAATATAACAAACTGAAGCATTACTGTGTATAATAAAACAAACTGCAAATCATTACTGTGTATAATAAAACAAACTGCAAATTGTTACTGTGTATAAAAACAGAAACTGAAAATTGTTACTGTGTATAATAAAACAAATTGCTAATTGTTACTGTGTATAATAAAACAAACTGAATCATTACTGTTTATAATAAATCAAACTGCGAATCATTACTGTTTGTAATAAAACAAACTGCAAATTGTTACTGTGTATAATAAAACAAACTGCATTGTTACAGTTTATAAAACAAACTGCAAATTGATACTATGTATAATAAATAATATGCATCGTTACTCACTGTGTATAATAAAACAAACTGTGAATTGTTACTGTGTATAATAAAACAAACTGAATCATTACTGTGTATAATAAAACAAACTGTGAATTGTTACTGTGTATAATAAAACAAACTGTGAATTGTTACTGTGTATAATAAAACAAACTGAATCATTACTGTGTATAATAAAACAACCTGCGAATCGATACTGTTTATAATAAAAAAAACTATGAATTGTTACAGTGTGTAATAAAACAAACTGAATCATTACTGTGTATAATAAGACAAACTGCAGATTGATACTGTGTATAATAAAACAATCTGTGAATTGTTACTGTGTATAATAAAACAAACTGCAAATTGATACTGTGTATAATAAAACAAACTGTGAATTGTTACTGTGTATAATAAAACAAACTGAATTGTTACTGTTTATAATAAAACAAACTGAATCATTACTGTTTATAATAAAACACACTGAATTGTTACTGTGTATAATAAAACAAACTGAATCATTACTGTGTATAATAAAACAAACTGCAAATTGATACTGTATATAATAAAACAAACTGCAAATTGTTACTGTGTGTAATAAAACAAACCGCAAATTGATACTGTGTATAATAAAACAAACTGTGAATTGTTACTGTGTATAATAAAACAAACTGATTCATTACTGTGTATAATAAAACAAACTGAATCATTACTGTGAATAATAAAACAAACTGAATTATTACTGTGTATAATAAAACAAACTGAATTGTTACTGTGTATAAAAACAGAAACTGCAAACTGTTACTGTGTATAATAGAAGAAACTGAATCTTTACTGTATATAAAAAAAACTGAAACTTTACTGTGTATAATAAAACAAACTGTGAATCGTTGCTTTGTAGAATAAAAAACACACAACGATATTGTTACTGTGTATAATAAAACAAACTGAATCGTTACTGTGTATAATAAAACAAACTGTGAATTGTTACTGTGTATAATAAAAAGTACTGAATCGTTAATGTGTATAATGAAACAAACTGAATCGTTAATGTGTATAAAAACATGGCCACGGAGATGCAAATTGTTACTTTGTATAATAAAGCAATCTGTGAATGGTATTGTGTATAATTAAACTATTAACAGAGACAAGAGAAGCTAGTAAAAGCAGAGGATGCTAGCAGGCAGGGTTTCAAACCTAAACCTGAATTCCTGTTCTATGTGGAAGTCTGTAGTTTACCATAGCATCTAGAGAGTTGTAGGCACACCTCTGTATTATAGTGATAATTCCCTGCAAGATTGCATAGTATATTTTACATTTACTTATCATGTACAACATCATCTTTATCAATATCATCCTTATTAGCAGCTGAAGCTCGCCGAAAATGATAAATCTCTATCGTCTACTTGCATATAGCAAAAGTTTACACAAAAACTATCCGAAATTACCCGGATTGCCCCTATACACAAGGTTAGCAAACAAATCTTCTTATACATGCATATATGTATATTGGACTTAAAAAGGAAATTTAAACCTGTCGACAAATTTAATGCTATTAATATTTTAATTAGCCAAGGTTCATTATCAACAAAAGAATGCAATTGATTTTGCTTTGTGACTAATACTGTTACATATCTGATTGAGATACTAATTGGAAAAATGAGATTAGAGCAATGTATTAGTGATGTGACTCACTATTTATTATCTCTCAGATGTTTGACAACAAAAGATTTTTGTTACCAGATAATGACAATCTAAGTAGAGATTAGATGGTATTTTAGAGGAGGAAATGTGTCTTTAAATATCAGAAGACACTATAAAATAAAATGTTAGCTATTTACAACACAGGCAAAGCATCTTCCTCATTTTGTGGGTATTAATAATAATAATGATAATAATAATAATAATAATAATAAAATAATAAAAGTTGGCAAGGTGCATACCACATTACTTGAGCAATCTTAACCAAACTTGCACAGATTTTATATGATCATAAGATCTTGGACAAGTTTGATAATGCATCAGATCGCACCAGTAACACCAGAGTTAAGTCCCCTGAATTAGCAAAAAATGAAATGGTTTTTTTAAGTACTCTAGTACCTTAATTCATATACAGGTGACCGATTTAAGCCAGTTTGTCTTATCAGCAGCCTCTGTAGCTCAGTGGATAAGCGATTGAGCCGTTCGAGCTTCAGACCTCTGATCTGCATTGGTTCACTCCCTGGTGGAGGCATGTCTGGTGGAAAACAACTTCATCCTTCATCTCATCTCCCTCTCACATTGCTGTTCTAATATAACCAGTAATATGATGTGTTGACGGGACGTAAAAACCCTTTCATTTATTTTATTAAGCCAATTTTGTTTGTGTTAATAAAGTTTTTAGTTGACCTAATTGCAGGATTCATTTTGCTTATCAGACTTGTCATTTGTCTTGGATGCATTGGAAAATAATGGAACTGTTATGTTAACTATTTCCACTATAATAGACAGGATGGCCACAAACTCTGGAAAAAAGGGAAAACAGGGAAAATAGCAAAATAAAATTCTCTGCATGGAAATATCAGAAAATTCGAAAAAAAATGAAGAAAAAAAAAAAATAGGGAAAAGTCAGGGGAATTTTGTTTCTGCACTAACTTACCCAAAACAAAAAAATAATGTTGAACATGTAATTGACACTCCTCAGGCAGAAAAAGATAATGATAAAAACTACTTTTTTTCTATGAAAATGATATTTCCATATTAATACATCAATTATAAACATTTCATTTACTTAAGAAATTAAAACAGATTTTGAAATTTTGGTCACAGTTACAACAAATTCTACAAAGCAAAGGATTTCAAGTTATTTTTGACTTTTAAAGACTGCATCATTTGGCATAATATGTAAAAACAACAGAAACTGAACTGTATTATTATAGTAAGTATTATTATTATTTCAAAATATTTTCTATACTGAAATAAGTATTATAAAACCATCCCTGATATTAAATGCTTTATGAGATACTTGTATGATAGGAAAGATATTGAAGAAATTATTGCGTTCTCTAAAAACAAATTTGACCAACACAATGCCAAATGGAACTTTGTTGACATTTGAGAAATAGAGATGAAACGTTAATTAGAATGATCGCTTTCCATAGATATACTTCCTTTCTATACTCAAGGTAGTTTCATAATTATTGCTTTTGTACATTATAGTATTGAAAAGAAATAAAATGTGAAAAAAAAATCAAAATAAAAAAAATCAATAAATAATAATAATAATAATAAATAAAATCTTTAAAAAATGTGAAAAAAATCTAAATAAATTATGCTCATATTTGTGGTATTTGTTGGTGACGGTACGACTATTAAGGGGAGAATGGAGGCCGCATATTTTCTTATCTTATTCAGGAAAACCCAATGAAAAATAAGGGAAATATCAGGGGTCAAGGAAAAATAAGGGAAATATCAATGGGTCAAGGAAAAATAAGGGAAATATCAGGAAGCTTTATTTTGAGATGTACTGAGCAAAGTAAATTTAGCACATAATTTCCATAGACGTGATACAGAGCCGTGTATGATCGAGGTCAATGATTAAAAGACGTAGATATGACCAATAATAATAATACAAAGTCATTTGTAAAAAAAGTCGGTGATAAAAGTAAGGCAAATATGATGGGAACATACTTTTATAGGTTATCGAAAATCGTTCTCATTTCAATGAAAAGGGAGGTAATTTTAAAATTACAAAATTTGGAATGTTTTTGTTTGAGAATAACAATCGTTTGTCATCACATTTCAGTGGTTTTTAAACAATGACAGAATGGACAATTCTTGTCAATGTCAAAAATTAAATTTGTTCAAAGCAAAATATGTAGTTTGGTAATTCTGATACTTTGCTTTGCAAATAATAAAATAACACAATTTTTTGAAAATCACATCCTCACCCAAAGTATTTCGAATATCTTCAAGCAATTATATCAATGTTCACATGTTTAATCTATTAATGTCCCTAAAAACTCATGCTAAACTTTTTTGTTCAGTATATTTTATGAAAACATGATCTGAAGTTACACAGTCCACTGACTAGTATCATCAGCTTTGTTTTATAAGAGTAATACAAGAGTAAGAGCTACGAGGGACGTTCAAAATGTAATGTTATTCGTCCTATAACTATTTAACTGCGCATGTGCAAATCGTGAAATTTCACGGATTCGTAAATATATTCATTCTAAATCCAATGATACCGAATACACGTGCGTGCGAGTTTTATAAATAAATATTTTCAGTTCGTGAAAACAACTAGTCATATACACTGTAGTATACTATGGTTGGAAAGAGAGCTGAAAATAGTATTCAAATACGAGGGTACATTAAGGAGCGTTTCAAAATTGGATTACGTGCAAAAGAAGTTTTCAAAGAGGTACGTAGTGTTTATGGAGATAACGAAGTATCGTATAAGACTATAACTAGATGGATTCGGAAATTCAAATCCGGCCAGGAATCCATTCTGGATGTCTTGGAATCTGGCAGACCACGCTCCGCCATCACTCCAAAAAACATTAAAAAAGTCAAGCACATATTAAAGCAAGATTCGAGATTGACCACTCGTCAGATAGCACGAGTCACAGGGATCTCATCAGGAACGACTTATAATATTCTTAAGAATATTTTGAAAGTGCGACGCATTTCAGCCAGATGGATACCTCATCTTCTGACGCAGGAGCAAAAAGATACCGTGTTTTAGCTGCTCGTAAACTTTTAAAAATGAACCCAATATACGACTCCCGGAAATTTGCAGACATAATAACAGGAGATGAAACCTGGGTGCACTATTTTGAACCACAGCGAAAGGTCAATAATAAGATCTGGGCCACAAAACACGGAGGAGGCTGTGTATTGCTAAGAGAACAGAAAGTACGAAGAAGGTTATGTATGCAGTTTTCTTAACCAGCCAAGGTCCTGCAATTCAGGTCGCAGTTCCAAGAGGAAGGTCGGTCACTGGACTATTCTACAAACATTCTTTACTAACGAAACTAAAATCCTACTACAGGAAATGCCGACCAGCCACCGGAATGCGTCATATCCAGCTATTGCATGATAACGCCCCTGCACACAAGTCGGCTGTTGTGACGGAATATTTGAAGGAAGAAAAGATGACAGTTCTTCCACATCCACCTTATTCACGAGACCTGGCACCGTGTGACTATTTCTTGTTTCCAAGATTGAAAAAGCATCTATCTGGACGGCGCTACACCTCGCGACAAGCACTCGGGTCAGCTGTGTATCAGTGTCTAATGGGTATCCCTAAAACAGACTATGAAGACGCCTGCCGGAAATGGTTGAATCGGCTGAAAGTGTGTATTTCTGTAAATGGAGATTACTTTGAAGGTATGAAATAAACAGAATCACGATATCATTTTTTGTTTTCATTTTATTTCCAAAATAACATTACTTTTTGAACATCCCTCGTATATGTTTAGATATGTAAGGTGGATTCCTATAACATAGTGAATTAGTGATGGAATTAATTCTGTTATCTGAATCACGCTGTCCGTAACATCACGTCGTGCCTCATCCCGTCCCATCCCGTAACATCTTTTTTATTAATTGCATTTCTCAAACAGTTTTGAATGGATTACTTCCAAAGGACATATACATAATTATAACTGATCACCTCATGTCCCTCTACATCACACATTGTTGATTGCCTAATTTATTACAGAATTATGGCCCTTTGTTCGACTTAGAATTTTCCACTCTAATAATGTATAATGTCCCGTAACAAATTTTTTCTCAAACAGTTTTGAATGGATTGTTCCCAAACTTTATATACACATAACAACTGATGACCTCATGTCCCTCTACATCACAAATTGTTGAATGCCTAATTTATTACAGAATTATGTCCCGTGAGGTTGCCAGGGTATAATACAACCACTGTAATTCCACAAACTCACTGTCACATGCAGAGGGTAGGACCCCCAACCAACAAAAATGTGTAGTGACTACTCCTCTGAAACTACTTGACCGATTTTCATGAAACTTCACAGGAATGCTTATCTAGCTATCAAAACCTATCAGTAGAGCTTCAAGGTCTTGTTTTCATACTCATTCAAGGTCTTTATCATGACACAGCGTATGCAAACATGGAAACGTGACTCCATTGTAAATGGAGTGTCTACTATAGAATTTGCAGCAACTCTGCAGTTCTGCAGGCCCATTCTCCGTATCTTAAAATGTTCACCTTTAATATTGTATAATGAACTTCATATGGCTTTCACTTCAAAAGTTTTCAAGTATTCACCACCTTCAGTGATAGTTCTAGATTAATGTTTGTTTTGGACTGTTTCTGCAAGTAATGATTAGCTTGCTATTTGAACAATAATTCTGCCTGCTGCCACATTGAGCAAAATCCCAGTGTTCGTTATGTAACAACCATTTGGATACTTCAATGAATGTGTTCATTTGTTTTTCTTCTGTCATTATGGTTCATCATTGTCTGGAGTCTTACTTCTTAGTCTGCTCTGCATGTTGTCTCGCATACCTGGTCTCCAATGTCTTGCATACCTGGTCTCAAATCTTAACTGAGACTTCTTAAACAAGTATTGGAAAAAACTGCTGGATTAAAAAGCTGCTGTTTGCTTGTTGACTGTCTAGCTGTCTTTGTTCAACTCAATCAATGATGAAAGTGCTTCCATTCACTTCAGAGGCTTCAACAGTCATGTATTATAAACCATTAATGATCCATTTCAGATGTGGTGCGCGATTGATGTGCAGCTAAGTCCTGATCCCCGTGACAACAGTTGGAAGAATGCCTGACAGACCTCTTGAGATGTAAAATTTCATCTTCGATCAGGATTAAGATTGTGGGTGTGTTATATCTGGATTAAAACAGACTGGCGTGTTATATCTAGATTAAGACTCAAGGGGTGTTATAGCAAGATTAAGATAGTATGTCTAGATTAAACCAGACTAAGTGTGTTATGTCTGGATTAAGATTGGGTATATTATATCTGGATTAAACCAGACTAAGTGTGTTATATCTGGATTAAGACTGGGTGTGTTATATCTGGATTAAGCCAGACTAGGTGTGTTATACCTGGATTAATACTGGGTATGTTATATCTGCATTAAACCGGACTAGGTGTGTTATATCTGGAGTAAGACTGGGTGTGTTATAACTGCATTAAACCAGACTGGGTGTGTTATATCTGGAGTAAGACTGGGTGTGTTATATCTGGATTAAAACTGTGGTATGTATTATATGGATTAAGACTGTGGGTGTGTTATATCTGGATTAAGACTGTGGGTGTGTTATATCTGGATTAAGACTGTGGGTGTGTTATATCTGGATTAAGACTGGGTGTATAATATCTGGATTAAGACTGAATGTATTATATCTGGATTAAGACTGGGTATGTTATAACTGCATTAAACCAGACTGGGTGTGTTATATCTGGAGTAAGACTGGGTGTAGTATATATCTAGATTAAAACTGTGGTATGTATTATATGGATTAAGACTGTGGGTGTGTTATATCTGGATTAAGACTGGGTGTGTTATATCTGGATTAAAACTGTGGTATGTATTATATGGATTAAGACTGTGGGTGTGTTATATCTGGATTAAGACTGTGGGTGTGTTATATCTGGATTATGACTGGATGTGTAATATCTGGATTAAGACTGTGGATGTATTATATCTGGATTAAGACTTAAAAATGGGTCAAGTTGTATTAGGATTATTAAAAATAATTTTTATTTATATTATACTGAAAACAACAGAACACCTTTCTTAATTAAATTGGGAAGTGATGCGAGACAAGGTATCTCAGTCAATGAAACACACTAGCAAATCAACATGAAATCTCTTAATTAGGTGGTACAAAAACAAATAATTAAATTTGCTAATAGTAGAGTGAAGTAATTGTGAGATGTTCAAACTGTCGAAATTGAACACCATGGTGATGACAAGTTAACCAACCTGTGACTGTTTGAATCTAGGTTGACCTCAAATCAACCAATGATGTGCTAAAATTCAATTAGCCAATCACTAACGATATTAAGATGGTTATAACCAGTCAATGACAGTCAGTGACAACATGGAGTTTGAGGAAGTTGACATTCAAGCCATCAGATTTTTCAGTTCCCTAGGTGGCCTGCTGTCATCAACGGTGAACCCAGATGTCACGTGTAGTCTTCCAGAGGGCGCCGTCACCATAGGACCAAAGAGCTTCATTCGTGCATCTGTTCAGGTCTGTGCTTCTTTAAATAGCATGTTAGTACAGCATGTCACTGTTTTTCTTTAAAGTTAATGGTTTAATATATATGTTTTCAGTCAAATTAGTATATAGATTAAAATTATTTACCATACATATTCTAAACGGGTCACAGCATAAGTAATAGCATCATTAGTGTATGTCCTTCAAGAAATTAAAATGTCATGAACGATAAAATCTGGCCTGACTGTTCTGAATAAATGACAGCTCCTTGTGAATGGTTAAATGTTGTAGCTTAAATTTGGTATACTTCTATAATATTTGCACTATATTACATAGAAATCTACAATATATTGAGGTATATCCAAATTTATGTTACAAAACACTTTATCTGTTCAGGTAAGAACTGAACCATACCAGTTTTAACGTTTGTACACATGTACCGGCAAAGCAGCAGCATTAATATATAGGAACATCCTAATTTGCTAAAAGGTCATGTACTCTTATTAATTGTCACATATGGATTGGGTATAAACACTGTATATTCATATGAAAAGCCATGGAATTTGACATTTGGTTTTCTAGTTACAAAAACACAAATTTTGGACTAATTTAATGCAGATTTTTTTTGTGTTTTGAGAATAGATACAATAGCTGTCAAATATCCCTTATTGCTCCAGATTTCTCAACAAATTACTTCAAACATCATAAATTCTTTCATTTTTGTGGATTTTCAGGTGATAAACATTGATGAATCATTGGTACATAAGCACATGGGGAAAGATGCGACAGTGTCCCCAATACTTATTCTGGAACCAGTCCGGCGGAAATTTCACAAACCCCTTATGAAAAACATACCTATTACTGGGTCAAAACATAAGAAAATTGACAAGAAAGATGTGAGGATTTTATGTAGTATAACAGGTATTGTCATTGTTTTGTACATATCCATAAGTTCAAAGATCTCTACAACTTCCATTGCAGTCCAACAAAAGTCTCTAACATTGCCATACCTGTCTAACGAAGGTCTCTAACATTGCCATAAATACCTGTCCAACAAAAGTTTCTAACATTGCCATAAATATCTGTTTAACAAAAGTCTCTAACATTTCCATAAATACCTGTCCAACAAATGTCTCTAGTATCTAACATTGACATAAATACCTCTCTATCAAACATCTCTAACATTGACGAAAATGCCTGTCTAACAAAAGACTCTAACTGCCAGAAATACTTGTCCAACAAAAGTCTCTAACATTGCCATAAATACTTGGCCAACAAAGGTCTCTAAATTTGCTATAAATACCTGTAAATCAAATGTCTCTAGCATTGCCATAAATATTTGACCAACAAAAGTCTCTAACATTGCCATAAATACATGTCCAACACAAGTCTCTAGCATTGCCATAAATACTTGTCCAACAAACAAAAGTCTCTAACATTGCCATAAATACCTGTCCAACAAAAGTCTCTAACATTGCCATAAATACCTGTCCAACAAAAGTCTCTAATACTGCCATAAATACCTGTCTAACAAAACATTCTCTAGCATTTTCTATAAATACCTGTCTAACAAAAGTCTCTAACATTGCAATAAAAACCTGTCCAACAAATGTCTCTAACATTGCAATAAATACCTGTCCAACAAAAGCCTCTAACATTGCCATAAATACCTGTCCAACAGAAGTCTCTAACATTGCCATAAATACCTGTACATTGCCATTAATACCTGTCCAACAAAAGTCTCTAACATTGCCATAAATACCTGTACAACAAAAGTCTCCAACATTGCCATTAATACCTGTCCAACAAAAGTCTCCAACATTGCCATAAATACCTGTCAAACAAAAGTCTCCAACATTGCCATAAATACCTGTCCAACAAAAGTCTCCAACATTGCCATAAATACCTGTCCAACAACAGTCTCCAACATTGCCATAAATACCTGTCCAACAAAAGTCTCTAACATTGCCATAAATACCTGTGCAACACATGTCTCTAACTTTGCCATAAATACCTGTCCAACACAAGTCTCTTACATTGCCATAAATACATGTCCAACAAAAGTCTCCAACATTGCCATTAATACCTGTCCAACAAAAGTCTCCAACATTGCCATAAATACCTGTCAAACAAAAGTCTCCAACATTGCCATAAATACCTGTCCAACAAAAGTCTCCAACATTGCCATAAATACCTGTCCAACAACAGTCTCCAACATTGCCATAAATACCTGTCCAACAAAAGTCTCTAACATTGCCATAAATACCTGTGCAACACATGTCTCTAACTTTGCCATAAATACCTGTCCAACACAAGTCTCTTACATTGCCATAAATACATGTCCAACAAAAGTCTCCAACATTGCCATTAATACCTGTCCAACAAAAGTCTCCAACATTGCCATAAATACCTGTCAAACAAAAGTCTCCAACATTGCCATAAATACCTGTCCAACTAAAGTCTCCAACATTGCCATAAATACCTGTCCAACAACAGTCTCCAACATTGCCATAAATACCTGTCAAACAAAAGTCTCCAACATTGCCATAAATACCTGTCCAACAAAAGTCTCCAACATTGACATAAATACCTGTCCAACAACAGTCTCCAACATTGCCATAAATACCTGTCCAACAAAAGTCTCTAACATTGCCATAAATACCTGTGCAACACATGTCTCTAACTTTGCCATAAATACCTGTCCAACACAAGTCTCTTACATTGCCATAAATACATGTCCAACAAAAGTCTCCAACATTGCCATTAATACCTGTCCAACAAAAGTCTCCAACATTGCCATAAATACCTGTCAAACAAAAGTCTCCAACATTGCCATAAATACCTGTCCAACTAAAGTCTCCAACATTGCCATAAATACCTGTCCAACAACAGTCTCCAACATTGCCATAAATACCTGTCCAACAAAAGTTTCTAACATTGCCATAAATAGCTGTGCAACACATGTCTCTAACTTTGCCATAAATACCTGTCCAACACAAGTCTCTTACATTTCCATAAATACATGTCCAACAAAAGTCTCCAACTTTGCCATAAATACCTGTCCAACAAGTCTCCAACATTGCCAAAAATACCTGTCCAACAAAAGTCTCTAACATTGCCATACATGTCTAATGAAAGTCTCTAACATTGGCATATATGTCTAACAAAAGTCTCTAACATTGCCATACTTGTCTAGAATAGCCATACCTGTGCAGCATCCGTATGAAATGAAGAAGAGCTGTTATTTACTGTTAGATTATTTTACTGTTAGCATAACATTTTGAAAAGCTGTCTTCATTATGTTTTATTTATTTTATGATACTTGCAATGGAATAATGCATTTTAGCATTGAAATAAAACTTGTTTTAGAAAATATCTGTTAAATTTATCAGTCTGTTGTAAGCATGGAAATAACCCGCAACATATATATAATGGACTGTTCTTTCTTTGAATTAAGACCTTCCATTTATGTGATAATGGAGTGTTTTTGGGAAAATGACTGACGGCAGTCGGACGTTGTAAACCCTGATCAGCCTGCAAGTTTTACTCTCAGGCTGATCTGGGTTTACAAAGGACGCTAAGGCTATTATAGTCTTATAGGGTTAAAGGTTAATTTCGAATTGTTCTAGCTAAGAAAATGAAGTTATAGTGAGTTGAGAAATAGCATCTTCACCATACTGAAACTATGACTAAAAATACCTTCTTTTTTTCTGCATAAACTTAGATAAACGATAAATAGCATCAATTAAAAGAACGTTGGTGATTAAGAGATTTTTATTTCATCTCGTAATGATTAAAGCTCTCATACTTGCATTCCTGAAAATATAAAGTTTGCTCACTTTTCGATCTGTTATCACTCCAAAACAACAAATATTCGCTCAGATCTTGTTAGTGTGGGATAGTGGACAGCAAAACAGAAAATAATAATCTTGACATTGTGTTGTTGTTTTTTAACAACAAAAAAGGTGCACGATACTGCAGTGCACGATACTGCAGTGGTTGTTAGCATGAGTTTGCCTCAAAATCGTAAAAAAAAGAATTGCAAACTAATGAGCATGCAATTAACAAGGCCTCAAAAGTCGAGCTCGCTGTTGTCTGGCAGCATTTGTTTATTGCTTAAATTCCTCAGAAGACCAGTTGGGAATCAACATCCTCTGCCCTTTGACCACTACTTCCAATCAATGTAATTGTAGGACTAGATGAGCATGGATACCTCATCATTCAGCCGATGTTGGCATTTACCAACATGTAAATTGATCATATACATTACCAGCAAATTTGGCCTAATGCATAGAACACTACTAATTCCACATAAATATCCAATTACGGTAATATAAAACTTTAATGCACTTTTAATGTACTTTCCCTGATAGATCATTCAGTACTCATTTAGTAATGCACAGTTTCTCTCTGCTGATAAATAAATGATTGTTCTGTAGGAAATAATGCCGTCTGCTTTTCAGTTTTTCATACATCAAAACAAACCAAAATTGGGTTCTTTAATCATGGCTATCCCAGCTCCACTGATTTCTACAGCAAAGCTTATGTACAGTACCACTCAGTATGTCTGTCAATTTTTGTCACAGCTGAAACAAAGTAAATAATTAATTACCTCCATTCCACTAGAGCTTCCTGATGCATTTTCATTAAAGTTGTAAAATTTAATTGGAGGCCACCAATGTAAGCAAGTGCGTTCAGGGTTCTCCCATTGGTTCCCGAAAGCGCATTCCGTAGCCACAGGCAGCCATTGGAAACCATCGGGTGCCATCGTTAGTTGTCGGTTTGCTGATGGGTAACATGTCTGTAACCAATCTTGCCACGACCCTACACCTAAGGTAGCATCGATGGCCTCGTTATGACATAAGTTCAAAATGGTGATAAACATCACCTTCAATGGTATTGATAGGAGATGAATACCAAAGATATGATGGTATGACATGTTAAAGAAACTAACCCGCTATATAATGGCAAAATTACACTACAAAACTGTCTATCAATACTATCCAGGTGTTCAGGTCATGTAATAATTTAATGTATATGTGCCGATTAAATGTTGTTGTTTTTTTCAAGGGTTCTTAAAATACACGTGACTGAAATGAATTGTGAGTTGGTAACTCTTCGACGCTCCAGTTTTGGGGTTTGGCCGGCTGGTTAAAGTTTGGATTCTCACAATATGTGAGTTATATATTTACATCGTTGTCAGTAGGTTTAGAAACGGTGTACATCTGTTGTAAAATGTTCCTGTTGATGGCGGGATAGGGACTTTAATGGTATTTAATGAACTTTTCTTATAACCCTTATTCCAAAGTTAAAGCCAGCAGTCACCTTTGTGTACATAGACTTATTGACATATATAGGAAATAAAGTTTCCTTTTGAAATGAATGGTTTGTGTGGGCAGGAACGAAAACAGAAATATTGAATTCATTGATTACATAAAACCTGGCACTATATTATGCACTACATTCTCAATAGCACAGATCGATATTGACGTCACGCAGTAGACTGTAAATTTCACGAAAATATCGTGCCATTGAACAATAGAAGCACAATCAAATTCAATAGATTCCTGATTTGTTTTCGGACAAAATCATATATATTTGTACGGATGAAATCTATTTTTAGCAATTTTTTTAAGCAATCTCCATCCGTGTGATTTGTGCACACAGCAGGATTGTATACTGTGTAAATATGGTCAAAATGTTTAATCATTATTGTTATTATAACACAGTTACACAACTTATTTCCATGCTTACAACAGATTGATGAATTATCATCACAATCATTTAGTTAATTAGGGATAGTGTCCGTAACTTTTAGCTTATAAAACACACACTAATTACGTTCACAAACATTACACACTAAACACTATTGAATATTTACTAATTAAATGCAAGATTGTTTAACGGAATTGAATCGCTGTACAAAAAGAGAAGTTCCGCTTTGAGCGTTTGAGCTCGCAGCTCAAACTAAAATTACACTCTCGAGTTATAATAGTGAGAGCGAGATAGTCGACGTGGCTCCTGACTGAGCTAAGCGGGCTATACCTATTACGCAATACATACTTTATACAAAACGTAAAACGCTTATGGAAGTCACGTGATCAGTGAAAACGGTAAATAATGTGATATTCGAGAATGCCTTAAGGGGCATTAAGTGTTAGCATTGTCCGTCCATGTGAGCGTCCACCTGTCCGTCCGTCCGACAAATTGGTTTCCGCTCAGTAACTTTTGAAACGATCCATGTTTTGAATTCATATTTGGTGTGTCACTTTGTAATTATAAAATACAGGTCAAGTTTGATTTCGGTCAACGTTGCTCATTTTATGCAGGAGTTGTGCCCCTTTACGACTTAATTTTCTAATACGTAGACTAGCACTCATGCAAACCACACAGTGATCACTGTTTCTCCTAAACAACTGATCTGATAGAATCATAGAACTACATTATTTGCTGAAGTGTGCAGGGAGAAATCTGATTAAACATTGACATTAAATATGTTGTTGTTGCAGGGCCCAGGGAGAATTCTGACTCGGAGAAGATATTATCCTTAAATATGTAGTAGGTTTGGGTTTTAGGGATACATTTGGCAGACGAAACCTGTGTTGTTGTTATTATGTCAAGCATGTGATAAGAAAATGATCTACTCATAAAAATAATGTGATATACAGTAATACCTTTAATTAGTCATCAGGATCTGTGCAATTATGCTTGAACTTGTGAATATTACTTTAATTCTTATGGTGCACTTAATCCATGGGTGATAATTCCCACTTAATCCATGGGTGATAATTCCCACTTAATCCATGGTGATAATTCCCACTTAATCCATGGGTGATAATTCCCACTTAATCCACGGGTGATCATAAATTCCCACATATTTTGGAAAGTAAATTGTTCTTTTCTAAATTTGGAGCCATTTTTCCCTACTTCCGTTTCTTTTGCTTGTTGGGGAGCTCATATGGTAGAGGGACTATAAACCTTAGAAATCAACAATTCATAATGGCCAAAGAATACTGTGTAAGTATGTGGCCATAAGGCCAGACTGTTAGTGTGTCTTCTAGGCCTGGACCCCAATTTATGAAACATCTTACGTAAAGTCTCAACTTTTAAACTGTTCACATATTTGCACCTAAGCATTCAATGTAGACAATTATGTGTGCATTATGTACAGACATACCGAATGTATACATATTAGAAAATGAAATGAAATCGCGTTCTTTTGTAAATTGTAAATCAAAATAAAGAATTTAAGAAATTTATTTACGATCAAAATTGTCGTAAGTTGTTTCATAAAACCGAGCCCTGATAGGTATCCAGTCCCCGCTAGGGTCGTATCTCCCAGATTTTGGAGAAAATCTCATTAGAGGTTCCTGATTATCAAATCAGTTTAATTGTAATTAACATTCAGATTATCGGGAGAAAATTGAGAGCAAAGTTTGAGATTCCTGTTAATCAGGTCCATTTTAGGGTAGTTTGTAGTAGCAACTTTAAGTTATAAGGGAGAAAACCTCGTTAGAGCTTCCTAATAATTGGTTAACAGGTCTGATCAGTTTATATATTTAATAAGGGGATAACACAGTTGTGCCTGATTGCTATATAGTGACCAGACATGGTGTTGTTCACATTTGGCATAATTTGTCATAGACCAATATTGCCAGGACGTTTTTCTACACATATTCGAAAACACACTCTCAAAACAGCTACAAATACTTTGTTGTTGCAGGGCCCAGAGAGAAGTCTGACTGAGAAGACATTAACCTTAAATAGTGTGTTGTAGCAGGGCCCAGAGAGAATTTTGACTGAGAAGCTATTAACCTTAAATAGTGTGTTGTTGCAGGACCCAGGGAGAATTCTGACTGAGAAGACATTAACCTTAAATAGTGTGTTGTTGCAGGGTCCGGGGAGAATTCTGACTGAGAAGACATTAACCTTAAATATTACTTTGTTGCAGGGTCCGGGGAGAATTCTGACTGAGAATACATTAAACTTTAATATTGTGTTGTTGCAGGGTCCGGGGAGAATTCTGACTGAGAATACATTAAACTTTAATATTGTGTTGTTGCAGGGTCCGGGGAGAATTCTGACTGAAATACATTAACCTTAAATATTGTGTTGTTGCAGGGTCCGGGGAGAATTCTGACTGAGAATACATTAAACTTTAATATTGTGTTGTTGCAGGGTCCGGGGAGAATTCTGACTGAGAAGACATTAACCTTTAATATTGTGTTGTTGCAGGGTCCGGCAAGAATTCTGACTGAGAAGACATTAACCTTAAATATTGTGTTGTTGCAGGGTCCAGGGAGAATTCTGACTGAGAAGACATTAACCTTAAATATTGTGTTGTTGCAGGGTCGGGGGAGAATTCTGACTGAGAAGACATTAACCTTAAATATTGTGTTGTTGCAGGGTCGGGGGAGAATTCTGACTGAGAAGACATTAACCTTTAATATTGTGTTGTTGCAGGGTCTGGGGAGAATTCTTACTGAGAATACATTAAACTTTAATATTGTGTTGTTGCAGGGTCCGGGGAGAATTCTGACTGAGAAGACATTAACCTTAAATATTGTGTTGTTGCAGGGTCTGGGGAGAATTCTGACTGAGAATACATTAAACTTAAATATTGTGTTGTTGCAGGGTCTGGGGAGAATTCTGACTGAGAATACATTAAACTTTAATATTGTGTTGTTGCAGGACCCAGGGAGAATTCTGACTGAAAAGACATTAACCTTAAATATTGTGTTGTTGCAGGGTCCAGGGAGAATTCTGACTGAGAATACATTAAACTTTAATATTGTATTGTTGCAGGGTTCGGGGAGAATTCTGACTGAGAAAACATTAACGTTAAAGAATGTGTTGTTGCAGTGTAGGGGGAGAATTCTGACTGAGTAAACATTGACATTTAATATTTTGTTGTTGCAGGGTCCGGGGAGAATTCTGACTGGGAAGACATCACCTCCGTGATTGATGATCAGACTTTACGTCAGGGACTAGAGAGTAATATACTCAGCATGGGCCATATTGTGACAGGCAGGTAAGTCCTGGCCAATGGGACTAGAGAGTAATATACTCAGTATGGGCCATATAGTGACAGGCAGATAAGTCCTGGCCGCTGGGACTAGAGAGTAATATACTCAGCATGGGAAATATTGTGACAGGCAGGTAAGTCCTGGCCACTGGGACTAGAGAGTAATATACTTAGCATGGACCATATCGTGACAGGCAGGTAAGTCCTGTCCACTGGGACTAGAGAGTAATATGCTCAGCCTGGACCATATCGTGACAGGCAGGTAAGTCCTGTCCACTGGGACTAGAGAGTTATAGACTCAGCATGGGCCATATTGTGACTGACAGGTAAGTTCTCGGCCACTGGAAATAGAGAGTAATATACTCAGTATGGACCATATTGTGACAGGCAGGTAAGTCCTGGCCACTCGGCCTAGAGAGTAATATACTCAGCATGGACCATATTGTGACAGGCAGGTAAGTCCTGTCCACTGGGACTAGAGAGTAATAGACTCAGCATGGGCCATATTGTGACTGACAGGTAAGACCTCGGCCACTGGGTCTAGAGAGTAATATACTTAGCATGGACCATATTGTGACAGGCAGGTAAGACCTCGGCCACTGGGTCTAGAGAGTAATATACTTAGCATGGACCATATTGTGACAGGCAGGTAAGACCTCGGCCACTGGGTCTAGAGAGTAATATACTTAGCATGGGCCATATTGTGACAGGCAGGTAAGACCTCGGCCACTGGGTCTAGAGAGTAATATACTTAGCATGGGCCATATTGTGACAGGCAGGTAAGACCTCGGCCACTGGGTCTAGAGAGTAATATACTTAGCATGGGCCATATTGTGACTGACAGGTAAGACCTCGGCCACTGGGTCTAGAGAGTAATATACTTAGCATGGGCCATATTGTGACAGGCAGGTAAGACCTCGGCCACTGGGGCTAGAGAGTAATATACTCAGTATGGGCCATATTGTGACAGACAGGTAAGTTCTCGGCCACTGGGAATAGAGAGTAATATACTCAGTATGGGCCATATTGTGACATGCAGGTAAGTCCTGGCCACTGGGACTAGAGAGTAATAGACTCAGCATGGGCCATATTGTGACAGGCAGGTAAGACATGACCACTAGGACTAGAGATTAATAGACTCATTATCGGCCATATTGTTACAGGCAGGTAAGACCTCGGCCACTGGGACTAGAGAGTAATATACTCAGCATGGGCCATATTGTGACAGGTAGGTAAGACCTCAGCCACTGGGCAAGTAAAGTCCAAGACAATGGGCCACTGTTCTAGAGCAGTAAAGCAGCATAATTCATATGACTGGCATATTTATTTTTTAGTTCTGGTTGAAACACACTTGCAAAAATCCAGTTGATTGACATTAAAAAATGTGTGACTATTAAGTAGTGCATAAGACATCAAATCAAGTCATGTGCTGTTAAACCTTCGAACATGACATTGTAATGTTTTATAGTTTTATTTCAATGCATTTGTCAGTAAAACTGTCAAAAACAATGCCTTAAAAATGGGTTAACTGGTATTGAAATGTTGACATTTTTTTTTAAAGTAAATCGCTTGATTAAAGAAACTTATTTTTAAACACTCCAAATAATAATTGCACTACAAACCTATTTATCAAAACTCTATATAGCCAAGTATTCAGATCATCATCATATATATGTATTTTGGGGTTTCTGCGTTAAATTTATTTTACCTCAAATTACAGCAGAACGACCCCAAAATACAGATAATAAATCACCATAAAATAGTGATTTACTTGATTTATTAAAACTTTTTTAAAATAGGGGTAGTGAAGATTGCAAGTTTTTTTTTTTTTATAGTTATCAAAATTACACCCCAAAAAATATAAAATGTTTTTTTAATACAAAACAAATTTGTTGATTTGTTATCAAAATTATCAATTGTTCGACCTTGAATACAAAGGTGGTGGATCATACTCATACACACTACTAAAACAATTTATAACACACTTTTTAGACTTTTTTGTAAGGTTGCCATTGCTTCCTTTCTTCCCTGCACCACTAGTTCTTTTTTTTGAACTTCACTAATTTCAAGTTTCTTTTGTTTGATGTCCTGTTTCAAATTATAATATCTCTCCAGTTCATCCAGAACCATCTTGAACTCTTGTTCTGATATCTGTGCATCACTCAACGCTTTTGATATTAACTGCTTTATACTATTTAACTTAGACTCTGCCAAAGTTTTTATTTCATGATGTTTTTGAGCTTTTGCATTAAGCTTGCGTCTGATACAATTAATACAAACACCTGTAGCTCCACATACTATTGCTGCTATTTCCAAAGGTAACAAAAGTGGAACAACAAATCCAATCCCAGCCATAATAACACCTGCAGATATCAAGGTAGTGTCAATTCCATCTGTAATATTAATACCACGTTTATATTTTTAGCTCTACTGATCAGAGATCAGCAGAGCTTATGCCATGGTGCGGTGTCCGTCGTCCGTCCGTCTGTCCGTCTGTCCGTCGGTCTGTCCGTCCGTTAACTTTTTTTTTGTAGCGACTACTCCTATGAAACTACTGAATGGATTTTCATGAAACTTTACAGAAATGTTGCCCATGAAGTCTAGTTGATCCTAGCAAAAATTCATGTAGATGTGAAATCCAAGATGGCCGCCAAATCTAAAAATAGGTTTTTAAAAAACAAGTTTGTAGCGACTACTTCTTGAAAACTCTAAGGGATATTGCTATGGGACTTTTTCTAAAATGATCAGCATGACATGATGTTGGTCCTTATCGAAAATCGTTTTGATTCGACGTTAAACATGGCTGCCAGCGGCCATCTTTGTTTACATAGAGTTATATAATGAAAACTTGTAGCGACTACTCCTCTGAAACTACTTGACGGATTTTCATGAAACTTCACAGGAATGTTGCTCTTGATGTCTAATTGATCCTAGCAAAATTTCAGGTCGGCCGGAAATTCAAGATGGCCGCCACGGCTAAAAATAGATTTTTAAAAAATAAGTTTGTAGCGACTACTTCTTGAAAACTATAAGAGATATTGATATCGGACTTTTTCTAAAATGATCAGCATGACATGATGTTGGTCCTTGTCGAAAATCGTTTTGATTCGACGTTAAACATGGCTGCCAGCGGCCATCTTTGTTTACATAGAGTTATATAATTAAAACTTGTAGCGACTACTCCTCTGAAACTACTTGACGGATTTTCATGAAACTTCACAGGAATGTTGCTCTTGATGTCTAATTGATCCTAGCAAAATTTCAGGTCGGCCGGAAATTCAAAATGGCCGCCACGGCTAAAAATAGATTTTTAAAAAATAAGTTTGTAGCGACTACTTCTTGAAAACTATAAGAGATATTGATATGGGACTTTTTCTAAATTTATCAGCATGGCATGATGGTTATCCGAGTCGAACATTATTTTTATTCGACGTTAAACATGGCTGCCAGTGGCCATCTTTGTTTACATAGAGTTATATAATGAAAACTTGTAGCGACTACTCCTCTGAAAATACTTGACGGATTTTCATGAAACTTCACACGAATGTTGCTCTTGATGTCTAATTGATCCTTGCAAAATTTCAGGTCGGCTGGAAATTCAAGATGGCCGCCATGGCTAAAAATAGATTTTCAAAAGACAAGTTTGTAGCGACTACTTCTTGAAAACTATAAGTGATATTGATATGGGACTTTTTCTAAAATGATCAGCATGACATGATGGTTATTCAAGTCGAACATTATTTTGATTCGACGTTAAACATGGCTGCCAGTGGCCATGTTTGTTTACATAGAGTTATATAATGTTAACTAGTAGCGACTACTCTTTGAAACTACTTGACGGATTTTCATGAAACTTCACACGAATGTTGCTCTTAATGTCTAATTGATCTTAGCAAAATTTCAGGTCGGCCGGAAATTCAAGATGGCCGCCATGGCTAAAAATAGATTTTTAAAAAATAAGTTTGTAGCGACTACTTCTTGAAAACTATAAGAGATATTGATATGGGACTTTGATATCAGGTCGGCCGGAAATTCAAGATGGCCACCACAGCTAAAAATAGATTTTCAAAAAACCAGTTTGTAGCGAATACTTCCTGAAATCAAAATCAATCAGTAGAGCTTCAAGGTCATTGACCTCTTGTTTATAAAGAGACTGACGTATATTTTATTCTGTAAATAACTTTCGTTCAATCTCTGAAATCTTTTGTAATCTATAATTTTGTCCGTCTTCCACTGGCAACTCAGGATATAAACTTGGTGCTGTTGGTTGCTTCATTTTTTTATTTAGTAATAAAAAATTAAATTAATTAAATTAATAATGACACCACCGTATTCACAGCGGTAGCGTTGGCAGTCTTGCATACAAAGTTAACAACAGAACCAGCACCAATATCTAAAGGACTATCAAAGTTGTCATGATTGCGTGGGATGATGTGAAGCGTTATGCCATAATTTGGTTGTTCAACACCATTGACAGAAACTATTACAGATACGTCACCAACTAATCAGTCACTTGCTAAACCTATTCCCATAATACGACCATGGCGTGTCATTACATGCCCCACATTTGTTTCTGCCCCATCGTTACCAAATGAGAGTATTCTATTCAACACACGTGGGCCCTTAGCCTCCGCAAGTATTGTTATAATCCCATATTTAAGATTATCAACTCTATTTTTCAAATGATTAAACTGGTTAACAAAAGGCACAACTCGCCTATATAAATCTTGAACATTATTTATCAAAGCCTCTAAGTCTTCTGTTTTTTTAGGTCTTGTTGGTCCAAATATACTCATTGTTTTTTTTATAAAAATATATTTTTTAAATAATTTCTAAAACACAACTCATAGGCAAACCGTGATTATTTTGTTGCCATGCTCATCTCTGACTTCTATTTTTAATTCAGAAATTTTACCACCCGTAAGACAGTGATATTCAGGATAAAAATGTGTATATACAATATCTCCATACTGCTTATTTACTACAGGTACAACCCCTATAATAGTGCTTGGTGCACCATTGAAATAATTACTACTCGTATGAACTTGTTTCAAATGAACATATAGCTGTTTATAAGGAGCTAAATCAATTGGGTGATTTCCAATATTAGCACCTTTTAACCATTTCCTGTCCTCGAATCCCAGCATTTTTGAAAGACCGCTTGATATTCATGTTTCTATTGACATATTTAAAATTGCTGCAGCAACTTGGACAACAATGTCCAGGGTAATATTTTCATTTAGCAATTTAAACTGTTCTGCCAACTCGTAAAAGTTAAAGAGTCCGTCTGGTATACGATGCACCTTATCTGGGTTTTTTGTCTTTATGACTTCATGAATAATATTATACCAACCGATAGTGTATGTAAAACTGTTTAATCCAACGCGCTTATCTCCATTTCTATTATCGATATACTGTTGTAAGCTAATAGAACCGTATATGTTTGAAATTGTATGAAACATTTTTTTTTAATATATATAAAAATACAAAATAAAAATGATTTCTAAAGAATTTAAATATAGCTCAGATGCTCACTACAATTTAAGTACTTTCAGCAAGAAAGTGATAGATATAATAAATCAAAACATAGTCATTACATCAAACATTAAAGGCTTTAAAGCATCATTTACCAATGTCTTTGAAAAATACAAACTCCCATACGTTAAATCAGATGCTATAGTCCAAAGCTGGGGAACAGATTGGATGTTATTTTGGCAGAATCAGTTGAATTTTGCTATTTGGTGTGCGACAACTGGATGTGGCATTGATTTCAACAACCATCTAAAAGCTGATGCCCTGGTTGGTTCGTTATTTCGATTTCATGTCTATTTCCAAGTTAGAAGAATATTATTTGAGATGAGTGTAGCAATGCCGCAAGACTCAAATTGGAATGCGTTTAATAACACATATAACCGAAACGCATACGAGAGAATATGCAAGGAGTTTAATGTTGATATTTATGATGACTTGAGACAGAAACAAAGCTATAATGATGGTCTAGGAACAATTTATAATTACTGGACAAATATTGGTTATCATCCTTTGATAAATACTGTTTACGACAACAAAACGATGAGTTTTACAGTCTATGAGAGTGATAAAACATATCACATTGATTACATTGCACAAGGATCAGAGGCTGACAATAGTTGGTTTACTTTTATACTGGATAATTCTGTGGGATTTACAAGAGCAGGAGTAGAAAGAATCAATGACAGCATAAGAACATACTGCTGTGCAATTCTTGGCTCACAATCACAAACAAGAACAGATATACTTGGAACTGGAACGGCATTTGATGCACAGAATTTTTTTTGGCAAATGTAGAGGACGCAATAAATAGCCCCATCGACTTGCCCAGTCAAGTTTCAAGATATGAAAACACCCTAAAATATGCAAGAAGTAAAGAAAATTTTGTCTATGGAAGTGGATTGTACATGTCTCCGAGTGACATGGAATTAAGAATTGGAACAATACAAGACTACAATAATGAAATTGTAATAGCAACCGATGCACAAGCATTAGGATTGAATAATGATGTAAATATAAAACCAGTACCACCAAAAAGTGTTCAACCTTTTCAAGGCACCACAACAAAAACATTTCTGCCGGACTTTGATAAATCAATACATAAAACTGTGGAGCATAACCCACCAGAAATACAAAAAATAGCGATTGAACATGAAGATAACAAAACAACTATAATTGTTGGTACTATAGTAGTAGGTCTTGCTGCATTACTTATTTACGAGATTTACTAAACCACTCTTTGGCTGCCACATACAACAACCCGGAAACAAACATAAGCAAAGCCCATAGATTGTTACCAAGCCAATTAATAACATTACCTGTTGCAGATAAAAGCCATGATACTATTGCACCAATAACTCCTGGAAGTGCTGCAGCAGCTTTACCAGCTAAATTAGCGAGAAGTTTACCAAGACTACTTAGTTGTTTTTTTATCCAGTCTTTTACACTTGACGGGCAGGTTGTGGAGTTGGAGTTGGCGCAGCACTTGATGTGGGAATAATAGAATTAATTATCACCCCAAGAATCATACCAAACGCAGTCAGGATACTAACAATAGTAATACCTTGCTCTCTAAACAAGGTTTTGATCCTCTCACCAAGAGTTGTATCCTCGTTTAACATTTTGTTTATTGTTTCTTTTATTCTGCTTACTTGATTACGAAAAGCTTCTCTGTTCTCATTGATAACATCCATCCTTGCACCTCTCTCAACTTCAAGGTCTTTGATGCGGTCGCTAATTCTTTTTATTTGGAATTTATCATCGTCAGTCTTAGCTTGTTCTAACTTTTGTTTTTCTCTTGTTATGTCTTTATCAAGTAATGTGAGTTTTGCTAAGTTATTGGTGAGTTCTTCCTTGACAGTTGTCATCGCTTTTACTATTCCATCCATTTCACGCTTGTCTATATTTGTTTGTGTTGAAACATCAGGACGCTCATCCACATCATAAAGAGCACTTTCCATTGACTGTGCTGTGTTATCAATAATATGTGAAAAATCTTGTAATGAAATAGCATCCATATTATCTGGTAAATCGTTTCTTGTGCTCTCCAACGCTTGCCGAGCTTTTTGTGATAATTTTGTTTACTGTCATACTCCGGCAAATTCAAAAATTGTCTTACCGCCATTGTTCCCCCAGAGCCAATAACCCTGTTATATTCAATTATCAAAGAACCAAGAGCAAGAAATGTAAAAGAACCTTGCTTGGAAGTTATTCTTATTTCTTTATCACCAAACAACCACCAGTATAATGTTTTACCATCATCTGATACTTTAAACTGGTCATAATTCATTTTGTCCGGTACCATCTTATATCGTTTTCCTATTTCACCATAAAAGGATTTTACAAGATTTTTTTGTGTGCTTCAAGTTGGGATTTTCTCAGCCTCCCTCCAAGGTCAGCAAGATGATCGCTTTCATTAAGAAAACTTCTTTGAACAAGCTCATCAGGCACCATTGGTAAATCATCCTCAAAGTATTCATCATAATCATCTCTATCAAACGCAGGATTGTCATATTCAAATCCTCCTTCAGCCATTGTTTATTTTATTTAATTTTAAAAAATGTATTTAAAAAATAAAAACAATGTCAGCTTACGGAAACAAACTCAACCCTCATAGAAAACTAAGAGAACCTCATGGTGCCAAGGGCATCCGCACAAGTGTAGTAATAACTAATAATCCATCAACAATAGACCAAAACCAGCAACTGCTTGTGAGATTTCCAAATCTAAGTACTAATGATGTGATAGTTCCACGTACTGTTCGTCTTGCCTTTGAAATAGAACTTAAAAGCAGAACAGACGCAAATGCTACTATATATCAGAATCTGGGTAGAACAATTGTGAAAAAAATGACAATAAGAATAAGTGGCAATGAAGTCATGTCAATAGATGACAGTGATATATATCATTGTTATGTAGATTTATGGAAAAGCCCTACTGAACGAGTAAACATAGCTTACCAAGGTATTGGTAAAGCAAACATGCTAAGACATAGAGTTGGTGCGGGAGATGCTTCCTCAGACACCGGAGATGAAGCTGTAGCAGCAGCTTATGGAAATAGATTTTGTATTCCACTGGACTTTGAAATGTTAGAAAGTCATTTGCCATTTTATCAAGCGGGGCTTGGTGACAGGTTAGAATATGAATTAACGTTTAACGATTATAACAAAGTTATCAAAAGCAGTGATGCTGATGCATCTTATGTAATAAAAAATATCTGCTTGGAATTTGACATGGTTAGTGATGTTGAATTAGCCAGACAAATAAGTATAGTATTAAATATAGTATTTATGTATGATCGTATCTTGCGACATAGAAAACTAATAGTAAAAAAATCTGATACCCTTTGGAATATCAACATTAATGTACCAGCACGAAGCATGAAAGGTATTTTAATGCTGTTTGAAGACCCAGAAAGAACAGACACGGAATCCTTTTACAACCCAAAGATTGAAAAGGTTGAAATGACAATAGAGGGCGTGCCAAATCAGTTGTATAGTCAGGGCATGAGGGCATATCAACATTGGGATGAAATCAACAAATATTTTGCCTTGACATCAAAAAGAAACAAAGAGACAGACATAGTGGCAAAGGACTTAAACTTTGCCAATGTTTCTCTTGAGACCTATCTAACAAAATCATATGCTTTGTGGCTTGACCTTAGAACATGTGATGACAATTTATTATATATCAGAGGAAGAAAAATAGAAAACGGCAGTGAAGGCATAACGATACTAATAAATAAAAAAGCAGATGCAGATCAACCTTTAAATATTTATCTATATATAATACAAGACGCGCAAATCAATTTCGAAGATGGAAGATTCAAAAGTATGATACTAAATATCCTAAATATCCCCACAGTGCCATTATTTGTGGTCAGACAGGCTGTGGTAAAACAGAGTTTGTTCTTGACATACTTGAAAAAGAGTATGTTGGAGTTTTTGAACATATAATTATATTGTGTCCAACCATAGAGTGGAACGAGGCTTATAAAAATAGACCCTGGATAGGAGATGTAAGAAACCCAAAAGATAAAAAAATAATAATTGTCAATCCTGTTAGCAACGGCAAAGAAATGCTGCAAGAACTGTTGCGTTTATTTTTCAATAAATATGCTGGCAAGCCCACACTATACATCATTATACTCCGCCACAAAAGAATTAACAAAGAAAAAAGATATGTTATCAGAGTTGGCATTCTCTGGTCGCCACGCCAAACAATCAGTGTGGGTTATTTCACAGAGATATAATTCTGTATTGAAAGATTTGAGGGAGCAAGCAAAATGGTTGTGTATGTTTTACACCAAGGACAGAGATAGTTATGAAAATTGTTTGAGAGAAAATGATGTTATTCCGACGCTGGAGGAGAGAACCAGAATAAGAAAAGCTTTAGCAAAGACTAAATATTCCAAGTTAATATTGAGGACTGACCAACCAACTGGGTATTGGGTTGAATAATATTGTCCAATTTGGAAAATAAAAAACTAAATCAAGCCGCAGAACGCGCCAACCAATGCACCAACCAATACCGGTACAACAGCACTATCCATGTTTTTCTTTTTACGTTGTATCGGGGCTTGTAACACATACCTTCTTGGCTCACGTATAAAATATTCTACGCCATCCTTTGTAACAGAAATTACAGGCGTTTCCTGTGCACCTTTTGCGTATGTTTGTAAAAAATTACTTTTTGAAACACATATACAACATTTTACTTCATCCTTTGTCATAATTTCCTGTGCTATTTGTTTTTTGTCATAATCACTAATCTCATCGTCTGTTATTTTCAAATCCATTTTTTCTTATATAATATTTTTTTATTATTACAAAATATATTTATTTCATAATATCCGCAGGTATAATACCGTCAAATAATTCCTTTTTTTACAACTGTTGCTAATAGTAATACTAACAGCAAAGTAGCAATGTTAATAGCAATACTGACCATGAATATAGTAATGCTAATAGCACTGCTCATAGCAAATTAGTAATGTTAATAGCAGTGCTTGCAGCAAATTAATAATGTTAATAGAAAAAATAGCAATGTTAATAACAATGCTATTAACAATACTAACAATTACTAGTTGCATGAATATCGCAGCTGGTTGTTTTGTATTTTATATTTATTTCAAGATAAAAAATAAGATTACTAATATAAAAATGAATGCGGAAGAACTATTACAAAATATATCGGAACAGACGGAACCAGATGAATCAAAGCAACAAGAAACAAAAAAAGAAAGATTATCAGCCATAGTGGCTGGCGGTGGTAGTCGTCAATATTTGGGTAAAGACGTACAACTCACAAATATAGATAGCATGCCCCCGGATGAAATTAACAAACTTTACTGCAGATATGAAGCAAGGCTTGGGGCAAGCATGACTAAGACTTTAGGCAATTCTTTTATTAACTTGTATGTGATGGGAGTATCAAAATATTTTAATGTAACCAATCCACCAAAACTGATAGAAGATTTGGAGGAAGACCCATTTATTAATCATGCTTTGACAAGTGCTTGTTGTGAGTTGTATTACAGGTATGGGATGTGCTTAGCGCCATTTACAGCAATACTAACAACTGTTAGACATATTGATTTTAATAAAAATAAAAATATAGATAATATAAATGATGGAGAACCAAGAGAGTGAAGTTATACCTGTACAAAAAGTAAAAAATCCAAAAAGAATAGAAGCTGGGAAAAAAGGAGCAGCGGCAAGAAAGGCAAAGCGTTTGGTAGAGCAAGATGCAAAGCAAGATGCTGCAAAGCAAGACGAAATAACAAAAATAACAATAGATGAAGAGGAACCAGAAATCAAAATAAACGTATACAAAAATTATATTCCACCGTGTCTGGTTTTTAGGCATTGCTGGGTTGGGTTTGTATATTTATAACAAGAAATCTGCTACGCAACCTGTACAACCTGTTGCTGTTCATGTTGCACCAAAAGACCCGTTTGATTATTTTTAATAATTTATTTAAAAAAATAATATAAAAGATAATATAAAAAAAAATGGCAACAAGTATTGACGGAAAACAAATTGTAAATATGATGTATCACGCTGGAGTGGAAACACTTCTAACTGTTGGATATTCTGAGATTGGCAGAAAACTACTAAAAAAGACCAGCCCCTAAAGTAGATTTTAATATGACAGATATTGGGATGCTGTCTGTGGATATAATGTTAGCAATGGCTACAAAGGATATGTTGATTAAGCAAGGTATTATTCCTGCAGATATTATGAAATAATTTAAAAAAATAAATATAAAAAAATGGCAAGTGCAGTAGCAATGATGATCGGTGGCGCATTAACAAACGCATTGGCGTTTAGCGGTTCAAATTATTTCTTTTCAAAAATGGGAAGTCATTCAGATGAGGAAAGACAAAGGCATGACAAAGCAGTGGAACAATTGAACGCAGCACAAGCGGCTTGGAATAAAAAAAGAACAGATAGATTATATTTTATTAATAAGCAACTGCAAAAAGAGCATCATGCAGAGCAGACTTTTGATAATGTGGACCAAGCTATGAAACAGTATTATTATATAACTGGTAAACAGTTGCTTTTGGAACCGGAGCCTAAGTTGAGTGATTTTTATACACCATCTCCGGATCAACAAAATAGAGAGATAATGTTTATTGTGGTGGGTATGGCTGCAACTGGATTTGTGGCGTATAAATTGAGTTCATAAAAAAAAGTTTAAAACTATAATTACTTTGAAATAACCTTTGGAAAGACTAAGTCATATGCATGATACCTATTTTTTTTGTTGTTTTTACATGGTTTCAATCCAAGTGGTCGAATATAATATGGTGGTTTAGCACTTTTCTCTATTTTATTTTTGAGATGATCAGGCGCCCATACTTCACCGTTGTCTAATAATGTCAATACCATGGATGGACCATATTCAGTATCCAATATTTTCGTATCTGTAATAGTGTATATTTTATTTATTTCCAAGTCTGTCCATTTCTTTGTGCTATATTGATTTTGCTCTTCAAGCAGTTCATCAAATTGTGCAGTTGTGATATCCATTTTTTCTTTATAGTTATATAAATTTTAATCTTTAGTAGAAAAATGGAAAATATTTATTACAGCCCAAAAGGATTTTGGAGAGGTTACTCAGCAGTTAAAAAATTAGCAAAAGAGGCTGGTGTCAGTGAAAAAAAGGCATTAGAATTTTTAAAGAAACAAGCTGTGTGGCAGATTTATTTACCCGCACCAAAGAAAATAATTAGACCCAGGTTTGATGTTTCTGCTAAGAATGGAGTGCATCAAGCTGATTTGTTATTTCTGCCGCATGATACTTTTGGCTTTGGCCGTGGACGCAAGACATATAAATATGCATTGACTGTGGTTGATATTGCAAGTAGATACAAAGAAGCAGCGCCACTGACTTCCAAGGATAGTAAAGAAGTTGCCAAAGCATTTGAAAATATATACAGTCGGCATTTGAAATATCCAAAATTATTACAAGTGGATCCAGGCAGAGAATTCATGGGTGCAGTATCGCAGTTGATGGCAAAACACAAAGTAAATATCAGACGAGGCAGAACAGAGATACACAGAGACCAAGCTATAGTGGAAAGATTTAACAGAACATTAGCTGAAAGATTGTTGGCTATCAGTATGCTAAGGAAATAGATTCACAAAAACGCAACAGAGAATGGGTAAAGAGATTACCAGAAGTTGTCAAAGCAATAAATGCGGAAACAAAAAAGCCCCCACCTGTAGAAACAAAAACATTAAAAAATCCTATATGTATGAATGCCAGTGTAAGATATTTATATCAACCCGGGGAACAAGAAGGTGGAAGACGCAGAGCAACTGATCCAATGTGGAGTGTAGATATTCACAAGATTAAAAGTTATATGGTGACGCAAGGCATAAGAGTATATTATTTAAAATTACCAGCGCCTCAAAGAGGATTTGTCAAAGAAGAACTACTTATTGTTCCTGCTGATACCCAAACGCGTTTATAAGTTTTTATAAAATCCATATGCATCAGTTGTAATTCCATCTTCTCGAATGTATTTTTTAGTGTAAAATGGTGACAGTGTTACTTTGTTTATTGTTATGCCGTATATTTGATGAAGCATCGTGCGTATCATATTCATTTCATGGGTGTATTTTTTCTTGTTAAACAATGCATCCTTGTAGTTTTCAAAGTTTATATTTTTTTCGATTACATATTTTTTTACACCCTTTGCTTTTTTAATGAGTTGTTTATCTGCTCTCAAAATAGAATGTAGCTTGGGTCTTAATCGAACATACTCAGCTATAGCAACACCAGCACACTCATCTTTCATCTTGCCTATTACTTTTTTATTTGTATCATCGTGCAGTGGATGGTTTTGCGGATAATCACTCAAGTCATACTCATCTTTCATTTCAGCCATGTCTTTGTACACATCTTCTGTTTTGATTTCTACTAACAAGCTGTCAGTGTCTGTGTATAATAAAGTACATTTATCTCCGTACCTTTTCTTTAGAGTATTATAGTACCAGTCATACATCATGTACTTTGATAAATCCAATACTGACATTCCAACATAGATTGGTTTGTTTAATGTTAATTTCGTTTTGTTTACATGTATTGCTGACAATTCATCTGAAAATTTTATAGCCTGTTAAAGTTGGGTTTGGCTATTATTTTTCTTATTTTTTCATTTTCGGAGCCGTCAGTTCTGACTAGTTTTATATCAGTCCGCTTGCGTAAATTTTCCATTGTCTTACCAAACACAGAGTTGTTCATAAGTTTATAAAAATCTTTTTCAAATTGTGATTTAGCTTTTTTCCTAAGTTCTGTGTTTAGGTTTATGTATGATGCCATCCATGGTTTTTCATTAAATTCTAATACTCTGTGTACTTTCTTTAGTTTCATACCCAAGATAAATACAGTTCCAGGGTTTTGTGATGTATCACATATTTTTCTTTGTCCATAAGATTTCGGACTAGTTGTTCTGTATTTATCATGCTATTATTTTCTAACAGATCTGTCTGGTATTTAGACAACCATTCTTTTTTCACTGCTAATCTTTCCGGTGCAAGTGGATAGTCATTGTGAGTTTCATGGAGTTCTTTAGGATATTCCAAATCAACTTCAAGTATTTGTCCTTTGCCAGGTTTTGGTTTAGAATATGTTCCTTTCTTGTTTTTGGCTTTCCAAAGCCAGAATATGGAAGTGGCTGACACATTGCCCACCCATAAAGATTATTTGCATCCAGATACATTAAGTAGCTGATTTCCTTGACAAGGTTATAATCAGCTACATATGGATTGTTTGCTTTGGCACATTTTTTGATACCATACTTATGCCACCTCGCATTCCTTTTTCTACAAACAAGTGCATGTCAGTGTCTGTAAAAAGTTCTCATTCTATTTTTGAATGTTTAAGTAAAGCATCCCAAGATAATCCAGGTGCTGTGTAGTAATGCAAGGGATCGAGTTTATATGCATTCATGCATGTTTTTCTAAATTTTTGAAACACATCTGCTAACAAGATGTCATCAGTTTTTAGATATAAATCATGATAGTCTCCAAGAGTTTTACAGTTAAACTCTTTCCATATTTTTTGAGCATATTCGTAATCTTCGGGACTTATTCCTTTCCCTGTAAGTTTACTGTAAAATGCTTTAATTGGTGGTAATTGTGTTTCCTTAAATCTTTCCATACTGTCCATATATTCATATGGATAAACACCTTTTCGGAGAAGTAATTTTGTTTGTTCTCCAAACTGATTTTTGGTAATTTTGAAATCAAATTTGTCTGTTGCATTAACCAATTTTTCCAAAGATGAAGCCATAAATTGAAAGCTATCCAAAAATCTAAGTTGTCCAACACTAAATGAAATATACTTTTCAGCGTTGTTTGGGATGCATGTAATATTACCTGTCATTTTATGTATTTTTTGCATTATAAGATGACTATCATATCCTTTGAGGTTATGACATATAACAGGTATAGGTGTTTTGTTTGGGTTTATTTTCAGTTTTAGGTTGCAGTTTTTATGTGCTGCACCTCTGTATTCTCCTGTAAAATGACAGTGGTCCTCTCACTTTACAGTTTTTGCCACATTTCCTACCTATTTCATTCTCGCATATCCAGCAGTGTGTTGCTTTTTCATAATCTTCCTCATTGTGTTGTGTCATGATTAATGGCTTTGGGTTAGCAAATATATTCTTAATGTTGCTCTTCTCACATTCTATGCGATTTAAAAACACTTCACCAGCATCTTCACCTCTGTAACTAACATAAACATTAGCTTTGCCATCATACCAAACAACCTGGTATCCAAAACTACAAGCTTCGTGTACATTTGTTATTTCAGATTTTTTTCCAAATTTGATTGATTGCGGTTTGATTATACTCTCAAAATCAGCATATATTGCACAAGGCACATGCATTTTATTTTGGTAATTTTTAAATTTTACAGTATTTTTACCTTCTTTCGGCATTTCTATTCTGCAAGAATTTTTGTTGATACCATCACAATCTTCTTTGTGTTTGGTAAGTAGTCCTTTTCCAGAAAAGCCATGAAGCCAACGATCGCAGAAGTAAGTTTGACCATGGTGTTTGTTTTGGTCCCAGAGTAGTCTATTCAGATTTTTAATCCAGCAATAGTGATATTTTGTTATTTTTGTTGGTTTGTCGGAATAATTATCAGGGTCATAGTTGTTATCTATGATTCCTTCTTCATTATTTGGATCATTTTCTGATTCTTTTTTAACCTCAATGTCTTTAGATATTAAGAGCAGATTAATTCGCTTGATATCTTTTATTATTTTTGATTTTGATTTGCCGGAATAATCATCAGGGTCATAGTTGTCATCTATGATTCCTTTTTCATTATTTGGATCATCTTCATTCTCTGATTCTTTTTCAACCTCAATGTCTTCAGATATTAAGAGCAGATTAATTCGCTCGATATCTTTTGGTTGTTCTGATATTTTATATGGAAAAACATTTACTTTTTTACTTTTTTCTGATATGGTGTATCCGTAAACATTAATAGCAATATTGTTTAGTTTTTCTACTTTTGAAATTTGTGAAATACGAGTGGGAAAGTCAATACCATCCATATTCAACTTACCCATGTATTTCTTATAACTAGACATCTTATTTAGATTATTTTTATCAGGCCACAAAGCAGACACCAATGACACTTCCGAGCACCTATCATCTTCATTTTTTACATTGATTATTGCTTTCTTGTCAGCTAATGCTTTAGGTAGAGGAATATATGAAGAACCTTTTAATGGTTCGTACTTTGCAATATTCAAATAAAACTTAACACAGTGATCCATCTCCAATCCTGATGCTGTGTTTGTAAATCCTTCAAGGCTCTCTTGTATATTTGCAGATGACTCATAGGAAAACTCATTTATTTTTTCAGAGTTTAAAATTGCATTTTGTTCGCTGTGTAATACTGCTTTGGTGTATTTTTTGGTAGCACCATCATCTTTGAATAGATTTACAGTGAGACCTAATGAAAACTTTAATCCATTCATCTCTATCTCTTTGCTTATTTGTTTTGTGATAATGGATTTTTTATCACGAAATAGTTTTTGAGGGTCTTTGTATTTCTCGGCAGATATCTCGTATGCTTTAAAATAACCACACATTGGTTTGTCAACCAGTTTTAATTTTCTATCTTGAAAAACTTGTTTTAGTTCATTTATAACATTTTCTTGTAATTTGGCATATTTCTGCTTTTGTTCATTTATAACTTTTTCTTGTAATTTATCATATTTCTGCTTTTCTCGTTTACGTTGTTTTTTAGCACGTCGTCTCTTGAGTAAATTTCCAATGTTTGAGAATTGACCTCTTTTGGAGTTTCCTTTGGAACTTCTTTAAGAGGTTTTAATGCATTTATACCGTTAGATAGTGTTTGCTTATCTATTTCACCTGCTTCAAATAGGTGTATTAATTTTTCTATAATCTCTTCAGTCTTCATTATTTCTTTTTGATATATTTATATTATTTTTTTTATTTAATATAAATAAATAAATCAAAAAGAAACAATGGAAATCAATGTTTGCAAATTTCTTAAAATTGGATTACACAATCCGTGTAAAAATAAGACTACAAAAGATTCTAATTATTGCAGTTTGCATAAGTATAGATTAAAAACAGTCATGTATTGCCGTGCTCTATATGTAAAAGGCACAAGAGCAAAAAATAAAATTTGTGCTGATTGTGGTGGAGTTTCAGTCAGAATAATGGCAAGTTATTGAAATTTAAAGATATTATAGTGCTGAGTGCTTAAATTTAGAGTTTGATGTTTAATCATATTTTAGTAAACAAAATTATAATTATATTACAAAAAAAAAAGTATGTTGTAATTTTGATAACAATAAAAAAAATAAACTTGCAATCTTCACTACCCCTATTTTAAAAAAGTTTTAATAAATCACGTAAATTACCATTTTATGGTGATTTATTATCTATGTATTTTGGGGTCGTTCTGCTGTAATTTGAGGTAAAATAAAATTAACGCAGAAACCCCAAAATACATTATATAGAGTCATATAATATATTTATCATGCAGATATGCACTTTTCTGCCTAATAAAGGGGTGACCTAATACATTTTGCTTTATTAGGCACTGATCAATAGAGCAAATCAATGCGGAATCCCTCGGCGTTTATTGTATGTAACGTTATATGACGTCATGCACTTAACATTGCCTGACGTCAAAAACAACCAAAAACAACAACATGGCAGCTCGATAGATAGCGTAACATTCTGAGAAATAGAATAATATAGTAATCAAAAAATGTAGATAATCTACATGATAAATAGAATATTATGTCAGTGCCTTTTACTATCAAGTTTATTAGGCTCGACACGAAACGAAGAATGGCTCGGTAGAGCTCGCCATCTTCGTTTTCTAAGCCTCTCCTAATAAACTTAATAGTAAAAGGCACTGACACAATATTCTCTATATATGTGCTGATTAAAAATATAGGTTTATTCAACTCCGCTTGAAAAAAAAACTAGATAACTCTTAATTCGATGCTCGCTTTTGGGGTTGGCCTGTCTGTTAAAGCGGTTTATATTGTGTCTAAGAGTTTGGGTTTTTAAAATAGGTAAACTATATATATACACCTCTCGATAGTAGGTTAAGAAATGGTGTACATGTGTTGTAAAATGTGGCTGTTGTTGGTGGGATAGCCACTTTAATCATTGGGTCACCATTTTGTTGAATAACTCGATCCACTAACGTCACCATAAACACAAATTCAGACCATTAAACAACTGAATACCAGAGCAAAATGCAAAATTTCAGTACTCTATATTCACTGCCTTAACTTACAGGAAACAGAGACAACAAATCATGTCAACTAAGGCAACATATAATATATCAAAATGGATAGGCCATTTTCCTTGCTTGATTTAAGCTTTTTAATAAAAAAGAATTAAAAAATCTCTAAGAAAGATCGTTTAAACAAGAATATCTTGAGTTTCGCGTAACTTTCCATGTACAATTATGTTGGCAGATTCTGCATTTATGTGGGCAGATTCTGCAATTATGTGGGCACGATTCTGCAATTATGTGGGCAGATTCTGCATTTATGTGGGCAGATTCTGCATTTATGTGGGCAGATTCTGCATTTATGTGGACAGATTCTGCAATTTTGACGATTCTGCAATTATGTGGACAGATTCTGCATTTATGTGGGCAGATTCTGCATTTATGTGGGCAGATTCTGCATTTATTGGACAGATTTCTTATGTGGCGAGATGCAAATTTGAAATACATGTATCTTCCTAATCTTTGCCAGAAAAAAAATCACAAAAAATTGTGTCTTTTAATTGGGGATTAACTAATGTTACTAGACCTGGATTGATCTCACCCGAGCCAAAAAATCCATGTAGATATAAAGTTCTACTTAAGGATGTTTGCTGGGCAAGTTTTGGACATCTTCAAGTCTAAACATTTTATTTTTTAAATCATAGTTTTATTGACAACGAGAATTGTTTTTTTTTTCCATTCTAGTAGATATGGTATAATGTAGGATTAAGATGGTAACATACCAAATTTTAAGCATTTTTTTTTTTCATATTTTTTTTCCGTCATTTGTGATGATCATTTTTTGTTGTCAACAAAAAAGGGGGTATGGGTAGCTCTGAGTAGAATTTATCCTTTTGCTATGGAATAAATCAGATTTTTTGTTTTTCAGTAGTGGAAATACATATATAAAAGTAGTACATGAGCCAATTTTATTTTCGATCTCCATGTCAATATTTGTGTACAGTATTTTACATTGAAAATGTCAAAATAACTCCAAAATGGGTGTAATTTAAAGAATTTTTAATAAAAAATCATTAGAAGCCTGGTGACCTATATATTTTTTTACTTGTTTTGAAATAAATGTCATAGGACCTTGACATATACATGTTTTAAAAAAAGTGATCATTAGAACATATTTTTTTGTCTTCAATTAATTATTCGGTTAAAACAAAAGTGGGTGGGGTACGGTCCATATATGTTTGCTTTTTAAAGTAAAAAGACGAACTAGGATTACAATTGCTTTTGTATGATTGAAAGATATGTATATAGCAATCGAAAATTAATTGTGTTTTTCATAAACGTAATGTTATGAAAACAATTGTGAAAATGTTCAATGACATCTTTTTTCCTCTTTTTCGTGTGAATTTTAAGTTGAAATATGTGCATTCTTCAATGACGTCTAGTGGGAAAAAGATTGTGGTGACCTAGCCCTTTTTTGATAATTTTGAATCTAACTTATACCAAAGAAGCTTTAAATATGATTTAAAAAAATCTCATACTACATCCTTTCCCAGCCAACCTCCTTAAGTTGAAACAACTGATCTACTGTATACGGAGGTGCTTCAAGGAGTTACACGTGGAAGTGCTTCAGTAGACAACTTGCATGTACGCGAGACATATGTCAGCATAATTTACATTTATAGCATGCTAAATGTGTAGTGCCATACAAATTAATATAAGTGCTTTACAAATCTAAGGAATAAAAAGGAAGAGCCATGAAGTATACATCTTGTGTGTATATTTCCGATTTGTAATGATGTAGACATCTTGTGTGTATATTTCAGATTTGTAGTCGTTTGTTGTGACAACAGCATTATGGACATCCCTGAGACCATGACAGAGATGTTCAAGTCCTACATGAATGGGGGACTGTTCACTGCTGTAAGTACAACAGAATGTTTAAGTCCTACATGAACAGTGGACTTTAACTGCTTAAGTAGTAGCGTGCCATACTCATTTACTCACGTGAGTAAACTTTTCGAACGAAGGCTTAAAAAATAAAAACTCGAAAAATGCAATAAAAAGGTGAGCCATAATTTTCAGTTCTAAGGTGAATGAAATGTTAAGGAATAATGGTATTTTCGACAGGATTTAAATCTTTCATCCTGACCTTAAATGCACCAGAAGTCACGTACGAGCGTTTATTTTTTAAAAAATTCTCGGATTGTTCAAGTCCTACTACAGTAGACTTTAACTGCTGTAAGTATGACAGAGATGTTCAAGTCCTGCATGAACGTTGGACTGTTCACTGCTGTAAATATGACAGAGATGTCAAGTACTACATGAACGTTGGACTTTAATTGCTGTATGTATGACAGAGATGTTCCTACATGAATGGTGGACTGTTCACTGCTGTAAGTATGACAGAGATGTTCAAGTCCTACAACATTGGTGGACTGTTCACTGCTTAAGTATGGCAGAGATGTTCAAGTCCTACAAAAATGGTGGACTGTTCAATGCTGTGTGACAGAAATGTTCAAATCCTACATGAATTGTGGACTGTTCACTGCTGTTAGTATGACAGAATGTTCAAGTCCTACAAGAATGGTGGACTTTTCACTGCTTAAGTATGGCAGAGATGTTCAAGTCCTACATGAACGGTGGACTGTTCACTGCTGTAAATATGACAGAGATGTTCAGGTCCTACATCAATGGTGGACTGTTCACTGCTGTAAGTATGACAGAGATGTTCAAGTCCTACAAGAACGATTGACTGTTCACTGCTGTAAGTATGACAGAGATGTTCCAGTTCAACAACATCAGTGGACTGTTCACTGCTGTTAGTATGACAGAGATGTTCAAGTCCTACAAGAATAGTGGACTGTTCACTGCTGTAAGTATGACAGAGATGTTCAAGTTCAACATGAACGGTGGACTGTTCACTGCTGTAAATATGACAGAGATGTTCAGGTCCTACATCAATGGTTGACTGTTCAATGTTGTAAGTTTGACAGAGATGTTCAAGTCCTTCATGAATGGGGTACTATTCATTGCTGTAAGTATGGCAGAGATGTTCAAGTCCTACATGAACGATGGACTGTTCGTTACTGTGTGACTGAGAAGTTCAAGTCCTACATGAATGGGGGACTGTTCACTGCTGTAAATATATGACAGAGATGTTCAAGTCCTACATGAGTGATGGACTGTTCGCTACTGTGTGACTGATATGTTCAAGTCCTACATGAATGGGGGACTGTTCACTGCTGTAAGTATGACAGAGATGTTCAAGTCCTACATGAATGGTGGACTGTTCACTGCTGTAAATATATGACAGAGATGTTCAAGTCCTACATGAGTGATGGACTGTTCGCTACTGTGTGACTGAGATGTTCAAGTCCTACATGAATGGGGGACTGTTCACTGCTGTAAGTATGACAGAGATATTCAAGTCCTACAAGAATGGTGGACTGTTCACTGCTGTAAGTATGACAGAGATGTGCAAGTCCTTCATGAATGGGTTACTATTCATTGCTGTAAGTATTGCAGAGATGTTCAAGTCCTACATGAATTGTAGACTGTTCGCTACTGTGTGACTGAGATGTTCAAGTCCTACATGAATGGTGAACTGTTCACTACTGTGTGACTGAGATGTTCAAGTCCTACATGAATGGTGGACCTGTTCACTGCTGTAAGTATGACAGAGATATTCAAGTCCTACATGAATGGTGGACTGTTCACTGCTGTTAGTATGACAGAGATGTTCACGTCCTACATGAATGGTGGACTGTTTCCTGCAGTAAGTATGGCATAGATGTTCAAGTCCTACATGAATGATGGACTGTTCGCTACTGTGTGACTGAGATGTTCAAGTCCTACATGAATGGGGGACTGTTCACTGCTGTAAGTATGACAGAGATATTCAAGTCCTACATGAATGGTGGACTGTTCATTGCTGTAAGTATGACACAGATGTTCAAGTCCTACAAGAACGATGGACTGTTCACTGCTGTAAGTATGACAGAGATGTTCAAGTCCTGCATGAATGGAGGACTCTTCACTGCTGTAAGTATGACAGAGATGTTCAAGTCCTACAAGAATGGTTGACTGTTCACTGCTGTAAGTATGACAGATGTTCAAGTCCTACAAGAATGGTGGACTGTTCACTGCTGTAAGTATGACAGAGATGTTCAAGTCCTACAAGAATGGTTGACTGTTCACTGCTGTAAGTATGACAGATGTTCAAGTCCTACAAGAATGGGGGACTGTTCACTGCTGTGAGTATGGCAGAGATGTTCAAGTTCAACATGAATGGTGGACCTGTTCACTGCTGTAAGTATGACAGAGATGTTCAGGTCCTACATCAATGGTGGACTGTTAATTGCTGTAAACATCATTGCTGTAAGTATGACAGAGATGTTGAAGTCCTACATGAACGGTGGACTGTTCATTGCTGTAAGTATGACAGAGATGTTCAAGTCCTACATGAATGGTGGACTGTTCACTGCTGTTAGTATGACAGAGATATGCAAGTCCTGCATGGATGGGGGACTGTTCACTGCTGTAAGTATGACAGAGATATTCAAGTCCTACATGAATGGTGGACTGTTTACTGCTGTTAGTATGACAGAGATGTTCAAGTCCTACATGAATGGTGGACTGTTCACTGCTGTAAGTATGACAGAGATGTTCAAGTTCAACATGAACGGTGGACTGTTCACTGCTGTAAATATGACAGAGATGTTCTGGTCCTACATCAATTGTGGACTGTTCAATGTTGTAAGTTTGACAGAGATGTTCAAGTCCTTCATGAATGGGGTACTATTCATTGCTGTAAGTATGGCAGAGATGTTCAAGTCCTACATGAACGATGGACTGTTCGTTACTGTGTGACTGAGAAGTTCAAGTCCTACATGAATGGGGGACTGTTCACTGCTGTAAATATATGACAGAGATGTTCAAGTCCTACATGAGTGATGGACTGTTCGCTACTGTGTGACTGATATGTTCAAGTCCTACATGAATGGGGGACTGTTCACTGCTGTAAGTATGACAGAGATGTTCAAGTCCTACATGAATGGTGGACTGTTCACTGCTGTAAATATATGACAGAGATGTTCAAGTCCTACATGAGTGATGGACTGTTCGCTACTGTGTGACTGAGATGTTCAAGTCCTACATGAATGGGGGACTGTTCACTGCTGTAAGTATGACAGAGATATTCAAGTCCTACAAGAATGGTGGACTGTTCACTGCTGTAAGTATGACAGAGATGTGCAAGTCCTTCATGAATGGGTTACTATTCATTGCTGTAAGTATTGCAGAGATGTTCAAGTCCTACATGAATTGTGGACTGTTCGCTACTGTGTGACTGAGATGTTCAAGTCCTACATGAATGGTGAACTGTTCACTACTGTGTGACTGAGATGTTCAAGTCCTACATGAATGGTGGACCTGTTCACTGCTGTAAGTATGACAGAGATATTCAAGTCCTACATGAATGGTGGACTGTTCACTGCTGTTAGTATGACAGAGATGTTCACGTCCTACATGAATGGTGGACTGTTCCCTGCAGTAAGTATGGCATAGATGTTCAAGTCCTACATGAATGATGGACTGTTCGCTACTGTGTGACTGAGATGTTCAAGTCCTACATGAATGGGGGACTGTTCACTGCTGTAAGTATGACAGAGATATTCAAGTCCTACATGAATGGTGGACTGTTCATTGCTGTAAGTATGACACAGATGTTCAAGTCCTACAAGAACGATGGACTGTTCACTGCTGTAAGTATGACAGAGATGTTCAAGTCCTGCATGAATGGAGGACTCTTCACTGCTGTAAGTATGACAGAGATGTTCAAGTCCTACAAGAATGGTTGACTGTTCACTGCTGTAAGTATGACAGATGTTCAAGTCCTACAAGAATGGTGGACTGTTCACTGCTGTAAGTATGACAGAGATGTTCAAGTCCTACAAGAATGGTTGACTGTTCACTGCTGTAAGTATGACAGATGTTCAAGTCCTACAAGAATGGGGGACTGTTCACTGCTGTGAGTATGGCAGAGATGTTCAAGTTCAACATGAATGGTGGACCTGTTCACTGCTGTAAGTATGACAGAGATGTTCAGGTCCTACATCAATGGTGGACTGTTAATTGCTGTAAACATCATTGCTGTAAGTATGACAGAGATGTTGAAGTCCTACATGAACGGTGGACTGTTCATTGCTGTAAGTATGACAGAGATGTTCAAGTCCTACATGAATGGTGGACTGTTCACTGCTGTTAGTATGACAGAGATATGCAAGTCCTGCATGGATGGGGGACTGTTCACTGCTGTAAGTATGACAGAGATATTCAAGTCCTACATGAATGGTGGACTGTTTACTGCTGTTAGTATGACAGAGATGTTCAAGTCCTACATGAATGGTGGACTGTTCACTGCTGTAAGTATGACAGAGATGTTCAAGTTCAACATGAACGGTGGACTGTTCACTGCTGTAAATATGACAGAGATGTTCTGGTCCTACATCAATTGTGGACTGTTCAATGTTGTAAGTTTGACAGAGATGTTCAAGTCCTTCATGAATGGGGTACTATTCATTGCTGTAAGTATGGCAGAGATGTTTAAGTCCTACATGAATGGTGGACTGTTCTTGTTGTAAGTATGACAGAGATATTCAAGTCCTACATGAATGGTGGACTGTTCCTGTTGTAAGTATGGCAGAGATGTTCAAGTCCTACATGAATGGGGGACTGTTCACTGCTGTAAGTATGACAGAGATATTCAAGTCCTACATGAATGGTGGACTGTTCCTGCTGTAAGTATGGCAGAGATATTCAAGTCCTACATGAATGGTGGACTGTTCACTGTTGTAAGTATGACAGAAATGTTTAAGTCCTACATGAATGGCGGACTGTGCACTGCTGTAAGTATGGCAGAGATATTCAAGTCCTACATGAATGGTGGACTGTTCACTGTTGTAAGTATGAAATAAATGTTCAAGTCCTACATGAACGGTGGACTGTTCACTGCTGTGAGTATGTGACTCTACAGATAGCCTACTAATTGCATGGTCATTTGAACTCATAAAACATTTTCTTTAGTGGTTTACTTTATTGATTTGACTTGGGAGAAACGTGTACAAATACCCAGTATATAGTGCACTTTGTTTCCGAGGGAATTGCAAGCTTTTCATCCTTTGAAATTGAAATCTTTTGAACAAATAATTGGTATTCCATTGGGCTTAATTCTTAGAAACATCCAAAAGGTTTTGCTTGCCATTTGTTGTATTATTTGAATAGTGTTTATTTGAGCTCTACGACATCAATTATGAGACACATTTTTGTATTCCTTTGATTAAGTTGTTCTCCCACACTGTAAAAGCACTTATTAAAGAGAATTTCTAGTTAAAACTTAAATGACAAATCTACCTTTTTTTATTATTTGACATGGAAGCTGCTGAATATATTTGTGCTTATATTTGATGAGTGCACTGGGAGCAAAAGTAATTAATGGGAATGTTATTTTGTGAAGTATTACTGAAGTACTAATTTTAACAAATATTCTGATATGGTATTGACATTATATTAAAATAAATGTTTCTTTAAACTGCATGTGCATGAATAAACGTTGTTAGTTTGCCAGTGTGTATGTTTCTTGTGTATAAATAATGGTTACTGAGAAATTAATGTTTAATACACAGCCAGTTATTTCACTGAATTTAACGGAGCGTGTATTTCCTGCGTTTTTTTTTGGCATTTGACTGTATACAGATTTTTATGTTACAGATTTTTATGTAAAATATACAAATTATAATATAGAAACATATTTATATATAATCACAGACCTGATAATAACATTAGGTCTGTGGTGTTATTAATAGTACAATAAAAGCAGATATGTTAGAAATAATATATATGTAAAGTTTCATCAATAAAATGTGATGTGGGCGCGTATATTAAAGGGACACAGTCTATAAGTAAGCAGATATTGAGCATAACCAAATAACCGTCTGACTTTTATTCAGTGAAATGTATGCATGAAAACATGAGCATAGACCCTTAGAATTCTATAATAATACATTTGTGAGTTTGGAAAAAAAAAGCTTTAATTATTATTTGTAAATAAAGTGGGACCCACCATATTTACCTTTTCTACGATAACGTGACTTCCATTAGTGCATTAGGTTTTCACCATAGTATTGCGTAATATGTATAGCCCGGTTAGCTCAGTTGCGAGCTATGTCGACTACTTTAAGCTAACGCTCACTATTATTACCGCGAGTGTTATTTTAGTTTGGGCTCCGTGTTCAAACGCCCGAAGCGGTTTCTCTTTTTTTTGTACCGCGATTGAACTCCGTCAAACAATCCTGCTTTTAATTAGTGAATATTCAATAATGTTTGGTGTATAATGTTTGCGAACAAAATTAGTGTGTGTTTTATAAGCTAAAAGTGACGGACATTGTCCCTTTAAACCAGTGAATCGTTGATTTGGAGAACCATTCATTTTGGCAGGAAAACTCTGTGGCGCCACCAAGTTCAGAAACCAGATGCAGTATAGACTTGTTAGATATAGATAGAAAGTATGTACGAGCCTTATAGCTATCTGCACGAAACACCGTATATGAAAAGGACGATATTGGATTTCTCATATTACGTTAGTCTTACACGCTATATCTGAAAATCGCTGTAGTACAAACTGTTAGACCAGCTTGGAAGAAATTAAACTGCCAAATTTCACCACAAAATAGTTAACAAAATATTCTATGATCCTCTGTTGTAAACTGACTTGGCAGATTTGACCAAACTTGTAGTTGAGCCTTAAAGTAGCTAACCCGCCAACAACAGCCACATTTAACAACATCTGTACACCGTTTCTAAACCTGCTTATGACTAGGTATATATATAACTTATATTTCGCATATTTCGAGAATCCAAACTCTATAGACACAACATAAACGGTTTTAACAAGCCAGGCGAAACCCCAAAATTGGAGCATCAAATCAGGAGTTACCAAACCCTAACTCATTTTACACATATTCATTTACAGGTATTTTAACAACCCGTGAATAAACCTATACTTTTAATAGACACAAATACATTATTATATGACCTGAACACCTGGATAGAGTTTTGATAAATGGTTTTGTTTTGTAATTTTGCCGTCATTTGGCAGGTTAGTTTCTTTAAGGGCAACATGAATGACTACAATTATTTTTATTAAAATTATAAGATTGTATTACAGGGAATATAGCGAAACAGCCAAACCGTCTTTATTATTGAGAGTTCTGAATAACTTGAAAAAGGGTGAAAGAATTATCAGAATCGGACGATAAACAAGGAAGATATGAAGATTCGGTTGAAACGGATATGAAAGCCGCCATTTGAGAGTTATGACATCACAGTTCTAAATGACCATATATGAAATATTTATAAATATGAAATTTTACTGATTTCTAGCAAAAATATGTATTCAAAATATGTATACTTAATGGCAATAATGCTATATATGTCCAGTAAGGATTTTGCATTCATTTACAGTGATTTTCTTTGCTTTAAATGGTATTTATCAATATTCCATATAACGTAATTTGAAACTATGACATGATGGTTATCAAAATGGCAGCTCCCATATCAGTTTTAGAACAAACTTCAAATGGTCATATCTTTATTGTTTATCATCCAATATTGATAATTATTTCACCTTTTCAGAACTCTCATTAATATAGCTTGTTTGGCTATGTCGCTACATTCCCTTTAAAAAAGTCTATTAAATAATTTTAAAATTATTTTATTTTTAGAATTTTTGTGATTCTTGGTTTCAATAAACTCATTACTCATTGACTGATACAAACAGCCTTAATCTGTTTCTCACAGCAATTAAAAGGCTCATTCAGTTCCGAGAACACATTGAGTTGCATCATAATAGCATGACCTGATGTCATAATAGCATGACGTGATGTCATAATACCATGGTGTGATGTCATAACACCAGAAAGTGATGTAATGATAGAAACATCCAAATGAAAATATTAATGAAGCATTCTGATTGGTTCATTGATAAAAACTGGACCAATGAAACCAGTCAATTTAAAGCTCATTATATTCTCAGAACACACTGAGGTTTTACTGGACATTGAGTAATGAAATTCTTGAAATCCAGAAACACAAAATTCTAATAATAAAATAATTCTAAAATGATTTTATAGACTGTTTTAAATGATATAATGCTTGAAAAAACAATAACTACGTTACAGTGTGACAGTCAACCTAACCTGGATCTGTTGAAAGCCGCCAGATGTGGAGACCTCTCTGCACTTAAAGCCTGTCTCACAACTGACAGAGTAATTGTCAACTATCAGAATAAGGTCTGTAGAATGCTTCTGTATGTGACTTACATCCTGAATAGTATATAATATATGTACTGTATGGAACAGTTTCTAAAATAATTATGTATGTGACTTTCATCATGAATATATAAGATACGTATGGAACAATTTTTGTAGAATAATTGTATGTGACTTCCATCCTGAATATATAAGAATATGCATAGGAAAGTTTTTAGAAAAAATCTGTGACTTCCATCCTGATTATATATGATATGTACAGGACAGTTTGTATAATAATTCTGTATGTGACTTCCATCCTGAATATTTATGTATGGAACAGGTTGTAGAATATTTATGTATGTGACTTCCATCCTGAATATATAAGATATGTATGGAACAGGTTGTAGAATACTTATGTATGTGACTTCCATTCTGAATATATAAGATATGTACAGGACAGTTTGTAGAATACTTCTGTATGTGACCTCCATCCTGAATGTATAATATATGTACAGGACAGTTTATAGAATAATTCTGCATGTGACTTCCATCCTAAATCTATAAGATATGTATGGAACAAGTTGTAGAATATTTCTGTAGTTGACTTCCATCTGTATATGTAAGATATGTGTGGAACAAGTTGTAGAACATTTCTGTAGTTGACTTCCATCCTGTATATATAAGATATGTATGGAACAAGTTGTAGAATATTTCTGTAGTTGACTTCCATCCTGTATATATAAGATATATATGGAACAAGTTGTAGAATATTTCGGTATGTGACTTCCATCCTGTATATATATGATATGTATGGAACAAGTTGTAGAATATTTCAGTAGTTGACTTATAAGATATGTATGGAACAAGTTGTAGAATATTTCTGTAGTTGACTTCCATCCTCTATATATACGATATGTATGGAACAAGTTGTAGAATATTTCTGTAGTTGACTTATAAGATATGTATGGAACAAGTTGTAGAATATTTCTGTAGTTGACTTCCATCCTGTATATATAAGATATGTATGGAACAAGTTGTAGAATATTTCTGTAGTTGACTTCCATCCTGTATATATACGATATGTATGGAACAAGTTGTAGAATATTTCTGTAGTTGACTTATAAGATATGTATGGAACAAGTTGTAGAATATTTCTGTAGTTGACTTCCATCCTGTATATATAAGATATGTATGGAACAAGTTGTAGAATATTTCTGTAGTTGACTTCCATCCTGTATATATAAGATATGTATGGAACAAGTTGTAGAATATTTCTGTAGTTGACTTCCATCCTGTATATATAAGATATGTATGGAACAAGTTGTAGAATATTTCTGTAGTTGACTTATAAGATATGTATGGAACAAGTTGTAGAATATTTCTGTAGTTGACTTCCATCCTGTATATGTAAGATATGTATGGAACAAGTTGTAGAATATTTCTGTAGTTGACTTCCATCCTGTATATATAAGGTATGTATGGAACAAGTTGTAGAATATTTCTGTAGTTGACTTGTAAGATATGTATGGAACAAGTTGTAGAATATTTCTGTATGTGACTTCCATCCTGTATATATAAGATATGTATGGAGCAAGTTGTAGAATATTTCTGTATGTGACTTCCGTCCTGAATATATGATATATATAGGACAGTTTGTAGAATGATTCTATATGTGACTTCCATCCTGAATATATAAGATATCTACAGGATAGTTTGTAGAATAATTCTGTATGTGACTTCCATCCTGTATATATAAGATATATATGGGACAGTTTGTAGAATGATTCTGTATGTGACTTCCATCCTGTATATATAAGATATATATGGGACAGTTTGTAGAATAATTCTGTATGTGACTTCCATACTTAATGTATACAATATGTACAGGACAATAACAATAATTTCCAGTCCTGAAAGAAAATTTAAAGCAACGAATGCAATATGTAGAAGGCATACTGTCATGTAAATAAATATGATATGTGAAAGTAAAGCTACAATTCTGGAGTACCATACATCTAGGATGAACTGACCCTAGTAAAGCTACAATTCTGGAGTACCATACATCTAGGATGAACTGACCCTTGTAAAGCTACAATTCATACATCTAGGATGAACTGACCCTTGTAAAGCTACAATTCTGGAGTACCATACATCTAGGATGAACTGACCCTTGCAAAGCTACAATTCTGGAGTACCATACATCTAGGATGAACTGACCCTTGTAAAGCTACAATTCTGGAGTACCATACATCTAGGATGAACTGACCCTTGCAAAGCTACAATTCTGGAGTACCATACATCTAGGATGAACTGACCCTTGTAAAGCTACAATTCTGGAGTACCATACATCTAGGATGAACTGACCCTTGTAAAGCTACAATTCTGGAGTACCATACATCTAGGATGAACTGACCCTTGCAAAGCTACAATTCTGGAGTACCATACATCTAGGATGAACTGACCCTTGCAAAGCTACAATTCTGGAGTACCATACATCTAGGATGAACTGACCCTTGCAAAGCTACACTTCTGGAGTACCATACATCTAGGATGAACTGACCCTTGCAAAGCTACAATTCTGGAGTACCATACATCTAGGATGAACTGACCCTTGTAAAGCTACACTTCTGGAGTACCATACATCTAGGATGAACTGACCCTTGTAAAGCTACAATTCTGGAGTACCATACATCTAGGATGAACTGACCCTTGTAAAGCTACAATTCTGGAGTACCATACATCTAGGATGAACTGACCCTTGTAAAGCTACAATTCTGGAGTACCATACATCTAGGATGAACTGACCCTAGTAAAGCTACAATTCTGGAGTACCATACATCTAGGATGAACTGACCCTAGTAAAGCTACAATTCTGGAGTACCATACATCTAGGATGAACTGACCCTAGTAAAGCTACAATTCTGGAATACCATACATCTAGGATGAACTGACCCTTGCAAAGCTACACTTCTGGAGTACCATACATCTAGGATGAACTGACCCTAGTAAAGCTACAATTCTGGAATACCATACATCTAGGATGAACTGACCCTTGCAAAGCTACACTTCTGGAGTACCATACATCTAGGATGAACTGACCCTTGTAAAGCTACAATTCTGGAGTACCATACATCTAGGATGAACTGACCCTTGCAAAGCTACAATTCTGGAGTACCATACATCTAGGATGAACTGACCCTTGTAAAGCTACAATTCTGGAGTACCATACATCTAGGATGAACTGACCCTTGCAAAGCTACAATTCTGGAGTACCATACATCTAGGATGAACTGACCCTTGTAAAGCTACAATTCTGGAATACCATACATCTAGGATGACCTGACCCTTGTAAAGCTACATGGAGTACCATACATCTAGGATGAACTGACCCTTGTAAAGCTACAATTCTGGAATACCATACATCTAGGATGAACTGACCCTTGTAAAGCTACAATTCTGGAGTACCATACATCTAGGATGAACTGACCCTTGTAAAGCTACAATTCTGGAATACCATACATCTAGGATGAACTGACCCTTGTAAAGCTACAATTCTGGAGTACCATACATCTAGGATGAACTGACCCTTGTAAAGCTACAATTCTGGAATACCATACATCTAGGATGAACTGACCGTTGTAAAGCTACAATTCTGGAGTACCATACATCTAGGATGAACTGACCCTAGTAAAGCTACAATTCTGGAATACCATACATCTAGGATGAACTGACCCTTGTAAAGCTACAATTCTGGAGTACCATACATCTAGGATGAACTGACCCTTGTAAAGCTACAATTCTGGAATACCATACATCTAGGATGAACTGACCCTTGTAAAGCTACAATTCTGGAATACCATACATCTAGGATGAACTGACCCTTGTAAAGCTACAATTCTGGAGTACCATACATCTAGGATGAACTGACCCTTGTAAAGCTACAATTCATACATCTAGGATGAACTGACCCTTGTAAAGCTACAATTCATACATCTAGGATGAACTGACCCTAGTAAAGCTACAATTCTGGAATACCATACATCTAGGATGACCTGACCTTTCAGAAATGTCAAAGTGGTTGCTTGATACCACACTTTAAATATCATTGTTAACATTTGATGCAATACACCTGTACATGTTAACAGGGTGGTCAGTCTGCGCTACATTTGGCATGTAAGGATGGACACACAAATATTGTGAGGGAGTTGATGAGCCATGGAGCAGACTATACCCTCCTTACAAAGGTAAGCTTCCTTTATATTGATAGAATTGTGTTTAAATTACAATTTACTACTAGAATCCGTTTACAAAGGTCAACAAACATTATTCTAATGCCATTTTAACCCCAGCCGCTTCATATCGTACCGATGACAAAATACTAGTTTGTAAGGAAGAAGACAGAAGAGTATAAGGAAGCTTATGAAATCGTAGGTATGGTCTCGGACCTGTGACTGACCTGTATTGAGTAAGTTTTATTATTTCCAAAACATATTTAGAGTCATGCACAATGTTTGTATGCATAATTCCATGTAAGATAGACTGTTCTATAAATATTAAAGTTTAGATGTTGGCCCATTAGGACAGGCAAAAGACAAATAAAAGATAATTGTTAATTCTAAGTATAGGAAAGATGCAAGCATTGAAAAGATGTTCATGTAACATGAAAGACATTGGCCGAGTTGTTCAAAGATCGGTTAGCTTAACCGGGCATTAATCAAAATTTCAGATCTCTCTGCATTCCCAATAAATGAATATTTTATATATTCTGTGATGAATTATAGAAATTTCCCAGTTTGAGAAAATCTATAACATATCCCTTCCTAACTGTGCTATCTCGCCTAGTGCGCAAGATAGCACAGTAGCCAAATGTTATGAACTAAACGATAGACGACACGATATTACGTCACGAATTGACGTCATGATATCACTCCGCGCTGTCGCCAAAGGAGTGACAGAAGAAGGAATACTTGTGTCAAAAGACGATTGGAAAGAAATTCATCACAGAATATATATTATATAGTTTAATTAACATATTTGTCGTGATACGGAAAATAATTCACTCGTGAGAAATATTCTTGCGATATAGAAACTCGTGCGAAAACACACTCGTTTCTATATCGAAAGAATCTTTCTCACTCGGGAATTATTTCCTGTATCACTTCAATTGTTGTTTAATTAAATTAATTAAATTTAATTAATTAAACTCTATATTTCTACCAGAAATTGAGCATGTGAAGCATTACATTAAGAAGAAATGCAAATTAAAAACTTTTAAAAGTACAAAACATATTTTTATGAGAACATGTACTTTGAAAGTTTACACTAACCAAGGATTAAACTAACTGATCTATAAACAACTGGGCCATTGTTGTAAAATTAAAAAAGACATCTCTGCTGAATCGAAAAGACAAAATAGGAACTGAAAGACGTACATGTAAACTAATATACATTTCATACATTTGAATATTTCCAGAGAGGTAATGCAGCCATACATCTGGCGAGTTACTACGGTAACACAGACATTGTTCAGGTGTTGCTTGACGAAGGTTGTAACGTAAACCTGGCATCAAAGGTTTGTGAGTCAGTAGGATTATTCAGACGATGAAAGCTGTAATGATGAATTCAAATATAGAGTTAACTGTATTGTTATTTTGAATTTTGCGACGGTATATTGGTCGTTTAATGGTCGCAAATATTGTTTAATGGCGATGCCTTTATGGAGCCATTAAACGCAATTTGCAACCGTTCAACGACAGATATTATGTCAAAATTTCAATACTGGTTAAACTGTTTCTATAAATGCATTTCATTGTTTTTAACAGTGTTACTCACAAACGTATTGAAGTAAAATTTAATGACATCACCCTTTTGACGGTTTAACGTCATATGACAGGATTTTTGAATGTCAACCAATCAGAATGCAGGATTTTGTCAAGTGCATTCAAAACGACGTTGACACCTTATCTTCTTAATCGATATGGTTTGTTGGGGATTTATCAGTCATATTTACATTTGCTTTTAATTTAATTTCTGTGTAAGTTTTAAAATGTTTATTACAGGCCATGCACCAAGCATTGAGTTGTCTGTTTGAAATAGATAAAGTTCAACATTTTAAACTTTCTTTAAATTTCTGTATAAGGACGGACGCAAATATTTTAAGGATACTGCACACATTTGTTTTGATTTCATTTCCCCATTTGAGGAAAGATACATATACAGAGGATAAAGGATAGAACATAGCTAACTATTGCACTGACCAGATTTCTTTAGTGTCGTTGTTTTATTATTACACAAAACTGTATAAACTGTTGTTGTTTTCCTTTACAATTTCAGCATGGTTTCCCCGCACTGTATCCTGCCATCCTAGAGATACAGTGTGATATTGTCAAGTTGTTGTTGTCACGGAGTGCAGACATAACGTGGACATCTCAGGTACGTCAAGTTGCTGTTGTCATGGAACGCAGACATTACGGCGGCGTATTTTTAAGAACCCCTTACACATTTCTGGTCGTTTACGGGACCATATTTATTTTTAATTTTGAAATTATGCATTATGATTATATATCTTGTTGTATAGTAAGAATGAGAGTGTGCTTGGTTTAATCATCAAACATTTATATTGTGTTTCATTATATGATACAGTTTGTTTTAGAAAACATATGACTAAAACAAAATTATATTGGGTCATTGCACACACGGATTTATGTCTTCTTTTACCCCGGACTGAGGATCATAAATATATATATATATAATATATTATGGGAAAGAAAAAGATCCAGGCCATGGTTGCCTTCTCTGATACTTGGCATTGCCCATGTATCAAGGATCAAGGACAGCTGTTTACAGCTCTACTGGCCAATGGCTAATGATATGGTTTGATGTCCGTCCGTCAGTCATCCTTCTGTCCATCATACGTTATCCATTGTCTGTTAACTTTTTGATGTCGACACTTTTTCACCTTCATTTTGCATTTGATCTTTACTTAACTAGGTCAGAGTCTTTATATAACGATAAACGCTCGGACGAGTTCCAAAACCACCAATATCGGTTACTAAACACAGAGTTATGGCCAATGATTTAATGAAATGCTATATTTTGCCTTGTCAACACCCTACCATCATCATTTTACATCTGACCTTTACTAAACTTGTCTACTATCTTAATATCGATGAAATCCCCTGATCATGTTATTGACTTAAAAAGAAGTACAAATTAAGCATGATCAAGTCCACGTCTACAATTTCTTCTATTTTAAAAATGGAACTATTTTATATCAGACTGAAACAAAAGTCTCTCTGAACTTAGATATTATTTGAAGTCATGATTGACTATCTTTCAATGAATTACAGGGTGCAAGTTGTTCTTTAAAGGCATTGCATAATCAGTCTGGAAATGTCATTGGACTGGTTGAAGCTACTTCCATCTGCGGAATTTCATGTCTGTTTTGGCTGGTATTCAATATTCACAGTGCTTATAATACAAGCAAATGAGCTATTCTGGCTTATATTACAGATTACCACTTAAATTGATGGTATTTGTATAGCTCGGCAGAAATGTTATACAACAATCAGTTTTATGATCCCCGAAGGGAGAGTATATAGTTGCTGCTTTGTCCGTCCGTGCGGATATTGTACGGATCATACCTCAAAAGCTACTTATGGGTCTGCAATGAAACTTCACACAATGAAAGAGTGCAATGAGAGATAGTGCAGAGCATAAGAACCGTAGCTTTATCTTAATTTAGAGTTATTGCCCTTAGTAATGTATTACTTATGATTCTCCAGAGCATAACTCAAAAACTACTAATGGGACTGCAATAAAACTTCACACTGATAGAGGGCAATGAGAGGAAGTGCAAAGCACAAGACCCATAACTCTATTTTCATTTAAATATTTGAGTTATTTCCCTTTGTAATTTTATACTTATAATTCTGGACCAGAACATAACTCAAAAAGCACTAATGGGACTGCAATCACTTCACAGAATGATAGAGGACAATGAGAGAAAGTATATCTTCATTCAAATTAGTGTTATTGCCCTTTGTAATTGTATACTTAAAATGCTTGTCAAGAACATAACTCAAAAACTACTAATGGGACTTCAAATTGAATACTGCTGCTGGGTGATACACAGCCATAGGAAAAGTTGAGGATACATTTTGGGGAGCATCCATTGGTTCTACCTATTTTCTTGTATATATTTGGACAGTAAGTGTGTTGTGAATGTTCAACAACAAATTGGTTCCTTTTCTTTTTCCCAGTCAAGGTTTATTTCATGCTTATTATGATACAGGACGGCTTATCCATGCTCATGATTGCTGTGTTCAGTACATATGACAAGGACAAGACTGTGGCAATATTAGACCTGCTCCTACAGGAAATGGATATAACCAGACTGGTGCTCAGTACACAGATGAAAGAGAAGGTAAGTCTGTGAGTGCATTTGATTTTAACTCATGTTACAGCTCTAAAGTCAAGGCAACAGAACACTCGAGTGGTGAAGGTAAGTCAAAAACGTACTCCCCAAAATACCTTTAGTGACTATAACATGATGTCATCAAGATGGCAAGAATGGTGCCAGTAAACCGTAGGTCGGTCGGTCGGTCGGTGGTCGGTTGGTCGGTCGGTCGGTCAGATCCTTGCCCTATAACCATGTATACACTTAGTAGGCATGAACCATCCAACCAGCATCAGCCCTGGGATCTTTCCCCACTCCTGGGAACATAACCCCTGGGTCTTAACTTGGAAACTGTGGAGGTCCCACCCTATAACTATATATACACTTGCTGGACCTGATAACTTTAAGGCAGGCGCAGGAATTTGCAATGGTGCTCCATGAACTGTGTGGTGTCTTTCTGTTTTGAAATTATAACTTTGTTTGACAGTTTTTTTATCTTTGTGAAGATTATCAGTTGAGGGATCCAAGGCCATTTTATCCATTCAGGGCCATCTTGTTTATAGCATGGAATCTTTGTTTTTCATTTGAATACCACCAAATTTGTACAGCCAAATTTGTAGAGTGATATTGGCCCTCGTGGGCCTCTTGTTCTTTATAGGACTTTATTCATGGTCCATAATGTTCCTAGAGGATATATATCCATGATGCGATCGATAACCTAAAAAAAAAAAAAATAGAAATAGTTCTGTTTTGATTAAAATTTCGAATCCTTCCGGGAAATTATTTTTAAAAATGTTTGATTCTCTGTGTTATCGTTATCTGATATTTCGACAGCTGCTCGGTTGCGGAAATAAATCTTAGATTTTAATTAACGATAAAATGAGAAACAGACAGCTAACTGAACTGATACAAATCATGCTGTCTGTTTCCTTGCATTGTTATTGGTATCAGGAGACTTATATAATTTTAAAGGGACACACGGCAAACTTGAGTTGTATATCAAGCATGAGATTGTGTGCCTCGATTTATTAATCCTGTATCATTCAAACTTTAAAACTGCTTGCATATAATTAAATAACAAATTTGAGATTTCCATATTTTTCATTATTCTGTTAAATGTGTAAATATAATTGTTGGTGCAATTTAATGAGTAGTTAATAATATTTTCCCCTTTTTTTTCATCTTTTTTTTCTTCAGTTGCTTTAAGGACAACAGTTACAATGACTTTGAATTGATATAAAACATTACTACATGCAGTAGGTTTAAGTTGATCCATATTGATATTAATTATGCTCTATCTTATATTACATTGATATATTACATGTTTACTTGTAAGGTGGGGCACAGGGTGGCCCTCCCTGACCCTTGTCCCACCTAAGACGGGGAGATTAAATGGGTTGCCTTAAGGTGGCTGAAAAAAAAAAAATGTGCAAAAACAGCTTGTTTTATACTACTCTTATAGTAAATATTTATAGTAAATAAATGATTGAACAAATTCATGTTATGTAGAAAAACTAAGGCGATGCCGTGATGTTTTAAAAAATTAAGATTGCCATGTGTCCCTTTAAAGGGACTATTGTTCAGGGCGCTTGTTTCAGCCAAAGGGTTTTCAGAAATTACATGTGTAATTTTAATAATAATAATAATTAATAATAATAATAATACATTTAATATGTATATCAATGGAACTGGCATTTTTTAGTGGTAAATAAAAATACCTTAGTTTTGAAAATCAGTTGAGAAATAAATATTTTACAGCCAATATGCCACTTTTTTGATTGGACTTTTCTCATGTAAATTCATGGGACAGCAAAAGATTAAGAAATCTCAAATAACTTCATTTAGCATCAATAGTTAAACTTTCAGGATGACTTAATGTACGTTTGTCCAAGACATTCAAACCATTTTTGGATTAAAATTCTGAAAGAAAAACAAAGTTTCTAATTTTTGATTTGCTTTGAAAATTGACAGACCTGTCAAGAACTACTTATCACGCATGAAATTTTCATTTTTCAACCAAGTTTTAAAAGTAAGATATTTTTATTTACCACTGAAACTATCTGATTCACTGATAATACAGTACAACTTACTTAGTTTAAAGTTGAATTTTGTTTGAAAAGTAAAAAACAACAACTTAATAGAGGTAATTGGGAGAAATATATTGTGTGTCAATAAAAATAGGACTTAAACCATCATCATATGTGATCAATCTGCATATGTACTAATCTAGGCCCTACGATCCTTGAAGGCACAACCAACGCCTTGAAGATGATAGAGCCTTCTGATGATTTTTCATCTGATCTTTACCAAACTTGGCCGGATTTTTGATATAAATGAAACCTTGGACAAGTTTGAAAACCAGCTAGATTTGATAAGGAACACTCTAGGTTGTTCATTTCTTCATCTAATCTTTGCCAAACTTGATCAGAATGTTAATTCAATAAGCTCAGACAAGTTTGAAACAGCCATATCTGACACCTCGTCCCATACCCCGCTGCCTCCCACCCCTTTCTCCCAAGCCGCTTTTTTAAATCATGGAAGCTTTGATTTCCACCAGATTTTTCAGGAGCTGTTTATCAATGAGATAAATTCATTAAAAAACCTTACGGACACCATACAGTCAGTAGAGCGAGACACCATAAAGCCAGTAGAGCGAGACACCATACAGTCATTAGAGTGAGACACCATACAGCCAGTAGAGCGAGACACCATACAGCCAGTAGAGCGAGATGTCATACAGCCAGTAGAGCGAGACGCCATACAGCCAGTAGAGCGAGACGCCGTACAGCCAGTAGAGCGAGACGCCGTACAGCCAGTAAAGCGAGATGCCGTACAGCCAGTAGAGCGAGGTGCCATACATCCAGTAGAGCAAGACGCTGTACAGCCAGTAGAGCGAGACACCATACAGCCAGTAGAGCGAGATGCCCTATAGCCAATAGAGCCATACAGCCAGTAGAGCGAGACACCATACAGCCAGTAGGGCGAGTAGAGCGAGACACCATACAGCCAGAAGAGCGAGATGCCATACAGCCAGTAGAGCCATACAGCCAGTAGAGCGAGACACCATACAGCCAGTAGAGCGAGACACCATACAGCCAGTAGGGCAAGTAGAGCAAGACACCATGCAGCCAGAAGAGCGAGATGCCATAAAGCCAGTAGAGCCATACAGCCAGTAGAGCCAGACACCATACAGCCAGTAGAGCAAGACACCATACAGCTAGTAGAGCGAGACACCATACAGCCAGTAGGGCGAGTAGAGCAAGACACCGTACAGCCAGTAGAGCGAGATGCCATACAGCCAGTAGAGAGAGACATCAAAAAGCCAGTAGGGCGAGATGCCATACAGCCAGTAGAGCGAGACACCGTACAGTCAGTAGAGTGAGACACCATACAGCCAGTAGAGCGAGACGCCATACAGCCAGTAGAGTGTGACGCCGTACAGCCAGTAGAGCGAGACGCCATAGAGCCAGTAGAGCGAGACGCCGTTCAGCCATGAGAGTGAGATGCCGTACAGCCAGTAGAGCGAGATGCTGTACAGCCAGTAGAGCGCGACACCATAAAGCCAGTAGAGCGAGACACCATACAGCCAGTAAAGCGAGACACCGTACAGCAAGTACAGTGAGACGCCATAAAGCCAGTAGAGCGAGACGCCATACAGCCAGTAGAGCGAGATGCCGAACAGCCAGTAGAGCGAGACGCCGTACAGCCAGTAGAGTGAGACGCCGTACAGCCAGTAGAGCGAGACACCGTACAGCCAGTAGAGCTAGACACCATACAGCCAGTAGAGCGAGACACCATACAGCCAGAAGAGCAAGACACCGTACAGCCAGTTGAGCAAGACGCCGTACAGCCAGTAGAGCGAGACGCCATACAGCCAGTAGAGCGAGACGCCGTACAGCCAGTAGAGCGAGATGCCATACAGCCAGTAGAGCGAGACGCCATACAGCCAGTAGAGGGAGACGTCGTACAGCCAGTAGAGCGAGATGCCGTACAGCCAGTAGAGCAAGACACCGTACAGTCAGTAGAGCGAGATGCCATACAGCCAGTAGAGCGAGATGCCGTACATCCAGTAGAGCAAGACGCTGTACAGCCAGTAGAGCGAGACACCATACAGCCAGTAGAGCGAGATGCCATATAGCCAGTAGAGCCATACAGCCAGTAGAGCGAGACACCATACAGCCAGTAGAGCGAGACACCATACAGCCAGTAGGGTGAGTAGAGCGAGACACCATACAGCCAGTAGAGCAAAATGCCATACAGCCAGTAGAGCCATACAGCCAGTAGAGCCAGACACCATACAGCCAGTAGAGCCAGACACCATACAGCTAGTAGAGCGAGACACCATACAGCCAGTAGGGCGAGTAGAGCAAGACACCGTACAGCCAGTAGAGCGAGATGCCATACAGCCGGTAGAGCGAGACACCATACAGCCAGTAGAGCGAGACGCCGTACAGCCAGTAGAGCAAGACACCATACAGCCAGTAGAGCGAGACGCCATACAGCCAGTAGAACGAGACGCCATACAGCCAGTAGAGCGTGACGCCGTACAGCCAGTAGAGCGAGATGCCGTACAGCCAGTAGAGCGAGATGCCATACAGCCAGTAGAGCGAGATGCTGTACAGCCAGTAGAGCAAGACACTGTACAGCCAGTAGAGTGAGACGCCGTTAGTAGAGCGAGACGCTGTACAGCAAGTAGAGCGGGATGCCATACAGCCAGTTGAGCGAGATGCCATACAGCCAGTAGAGCGAGACGCCGTACAGCCAGTAGAGCGAGAAGCCATACAGCCAGTAGAGCAAGACACCATACAGCCAGTAGAGCGAGACACCGTACAGCCAGTACAGCCAGTAGAGCGAGACACCATACAGCCAGTAGAGCGAGACGCCATACAGCCAGTAGAGTGAGACACCATACAGCCAGTAGAGCAAGATGCCGTAGAGCGTGGAGACACCATACAGCCAGTAGAGCGAGACGCCTTACAGCCAGTAGAGTGAGACGCCGTACAGCCAGTAGAGTGAGACACCGTACAGCCAGTAGAGGTCGACGCCGTACAGCCAGTAGAGCAAGACGCTGTACAGCCAGTAGAGGGAGACGCCGTACATCCAGTAGAGCGAGACACCGTACAGCCAGTAGAGCGAGATAGCTTACAGCCAGTAGAGCAAGATGCTGTGCCGCCAGTAGAGCGAGACGCTGTTCAGCCAGTAGAGTGCAACGCCGTACAGCCAGTAGAGCGAGACGATACAGCCAGTAAAGCGTGACACCGTACAGCCAGTAGTGCGAGACACTGTTCAGCCAGTAGAGTGAGACACCGTACAGCCAGTAGAGCGAGACACCATACAGCCAGTAGAGCGAGGCACCATACAGCCAGTAGAGCGAGACACCATACAGCCAATAGAGCGAGACACCATACAGCCAGTAGAGCGAGACACCATACAGCCAGTAGAGCGAGACACCGTACAGCAAATAGAGAGAGACACTGTACAGCCAGTATAGCGCTCTTGGGCCTCTTGTTGTTTCTGTGAATTATTAATATTTATTTATTTCTGAATGAATTCTTGTGTGATCGAATTACACTTTTATTATGCCCTCGCCATTCGAAGAATGGTGGAAGGGCATATAGTGTACCCCTGTCCGGACGTGTGTGCGTTTGTGTCAAAAAAATGTTGTCTGAACTTGGGTAATTTTTATCCAATCTTCTTCAAACTTGATCAAATTATATATGGGCACAATGTCTTTGCCAAGTTTGATAAAAATCGGCCCCAGCACTCCAGTAATTCCAGGCTCCAGTAATTCTAGAGTTATGATGCCTCTTGGAATAGCATAAAATTCAGGAAATCAGTGTTGCCCGGCCCCTTACTTGGGTAGTTTTATCTTATCTTCTCCAAACTTGGTCAAATTGTATATGGACAAAATGTCACAGACAAGTTTGATAATCGTCCCCAGCGCTTCAGTAATCCAGAGTTATGTTCCTTGGAATAGTAAAAAAACAACGAAATATATGTTCAAAAGACAATTTCCTTATTAATATTTGAAGCAATAGCGGGAGCATCTATATGGACACATTTCTAGTTGAAATACATATACAATTGATAGAAACATAAACCCAGTATGAATTAACGACAAAAACAAACCATGTCACCAAGGTTTCCATAGTTAACATCTTTAATTATTAATTAACTATAATTAAACTGAAGTGATATGCAGCTCTGTTCCATGCATGTGCACATTTTATATAAAAAAACGACAACACTGAAGCCTATCATGATGGTTATCCCAATCACTATTCTAGATCACCTCCTCAAGTCCCCTTAAAGGGACACGGGGCAATCTTGATAAACCTCATGGCATCCCATTAGTTTTTATACATAACTTGCATTTGTTCAATCATTAATATTAAATATAAGAATAGTATACATGGTATAAAGCAAATTGTTTTTACGTATTACTAATTGTTGATTATATTGCACCAATAATGTATGCAAACTTATGGTAGAATAATAAGAAAAAATCAAATCTTAAAATTTTATTTAATTATATGCAGGCCGGTTTAAAACTGAGCTGAAACTGTTGTGTTTTAGCTCACCTGAGCATATAAGTGCTCAAGGGTGACTTTGTATGATTAAAAATAGCGTAAAGCATGTTGATTCGATAAAAAAATACATGACTGCCAGTCGGAGGGGATCTTTTCGTATATCTTTATTGAAAAAACTACAGTCATGTTGATTTGATGTTTGAGTGACACTCGACAAAGATTGCTCAAAACTTGACTGCCCTCAGCTGAGCTATTTAGGGCCATGAAAAACTTGGGCATCCTATTGTTCAATCATTAATATTAATTATAAGAATAGTTTAAAACATATAAGAATAGTATAAAAATGTATTTTTCATGATTATATTGCACCAATAATACATTTAAACCTCTGGAATAATAATAAGAAAAACTGAAACTCAAATTTTTATATGCAAGAAGGTTTAAAGGGTTGATGCACTATTTTCAAACATTGTTTATTTTAAAGGGCTTTGAAAAACTCGAGAAAAGCTGAAAGTTTTTCAGCGCCCTTTTATATAAATCGTGTTTGAAATAGTGCATCAACCCCTTTAAAGTCAAAATGATACTATATAAATACATCCAGACGCTAATTTCAATGCTTGAGTATGTCCGGCACAGGGGTCATACTGTGATGGTTGTGGCCCCAAACTGGGCTACCAGAACATACTAGCCCAGTAGTTAGTTGACAGCAACCAGACCCCACACCTCACCTCCGCAGCGACAACTACTTAGCAACATGACACCACACGCTCAACCGAGAGGCCAGCACCCAACACCACAGTTACAACGCAGAACTACAAGAAGCACTGTCCAGACTCTATTGTGCCCATCCCTTTAAGACGTCTTATCGGGTGGGGGGACGTTAAACCTTAGAACGACACAAACACACTTTCAGTGCTTGATAAACACTTCAAGATTGACATGTGTCCCTTTAATCTTGTAGCAAAATGTGTAGCAAATTATCAATATGAATTAGAGCAGGCTCTGTTGTTCACCATCAACCTTTTTGCCCTCTTAGGGTCCTGGGGTTTGTGGAATTAATGATTATAAATCAACTTAACTTTAAGTAATGTCTAAGAACTTCAATTTGGTACCCTATCATGATGTGGCTTGGGGTCTAAACAGTTGGTATGCACAATAACTGAGATAAGACCCTAACCTTCTGGTCAAACCTCACTGAACCCATGACCTTGACATTGTCTTTAAAAACAAGAAGCTTAGGGAATTTTTCTTGGACAAAGATGTGGTTAAAAGATTATTTTTTTGAAGCATTATATTTCCAACTCTTTCAGGGGTATTGCTTTGAAACTCTTTCAGGGGTATTGCTTTGAAGTGCAGTACAGTAAACTGGGGTAAGGCCAATCCAAGCCCTTGACTTTTCACCCAAAGGGATTTCCTGGTTATTATGCCCCTGCCAAAATATTTGGGGGCTTATATATTTTGGCCTTGTCCGTCTGGTTGTTCGTTCGTCCGTTGTTTTTGCTCATATTCTCAAAATCTTTCACAAATTACTTTCATATTTTATTTGTTGGTTCCTAAGGTTGTACAAAAAAAATCTGTCATATTTCTGATCACCTGCGACCACAAGATCAAGGTCACACACTTGGAAGTTTTGTGTGTAGCGGAGCGGAGCTATTAGTCGGATATTCAACATTTCTATTTTTCGCCTTTTTTTCTTGGGGTATATCTGGTATTCATGTTTACTATAACCTACCCACTACCACCACTACCCCCACCACCACTACCCACCTTGTGAATGAAGAACTCGATGGTGCGTATACCTAAATTAGCCCCAGGAAAGCCCCTGGATTGCCATGTGTCCCTTTAATCTTGAAGCAAAATATGTAGCAAATTATCAATATGAACCACCACTACCCACCTTGCGAATGAACACGAAACCCGCTGGGCATCCATGGCCTTTTTAATGAAAGCGTTTATGATTACCAAAAATATATAAATTGTTGTTTGGGTTCCTTCAGGATTGCTCAACCAGGTCTGCATTCTTGGGGATGAACCTCCTTTCTTGCTTTCAACCAAAATAAGGCATCAGCAAGCATGGAGATTCTTTGGGCAATCGGCTATAGAAGCACAGCCTTGCCCCCAAGAAAGAGTGAAGCAAGCTGGCTCGGTCACATCAGATTTAGTACTTTACATTGATACTTGTATTGTAACATATTCACAGACCGTTATCTAATCTGTAATTTACATTATGCTTGTATTATGTTGTATTCGCAGTATTATCTGGTCTTGGTGTTTTTGAGCCAGTTTTTGCCAAATAAATTACAATTTATTTTAAAGATGGTATCTATGTATTTATTCCATTCCTAAATGAAGTTTCAGCATAAACTTCAATATAAACCACCAATTGAAGTACATTTGTTAATGTTTTCTCCTTTCCTTTTTTAAGGGTTCCAATTTTCCTGTATAATCTTTTTAGGGATTTCATTGTCATGGTGAGGCTCTGCTACACTGCGTGACCACTAGACAGGCAGCAGCAAACATGATAGGTCCAGTGAGGCAGCGCTTAGCAAATCTCAGTACGGAGCTGTTACAAGATGATCTTGCCAGTGTAGAGGTAAGTTCACGACCAAAATATCGTCGTACTGATTTGATTGTTTTACAGATTATCTGTCATGATGTGTATCAGTATAATTCGACTCTGTTATTAAGTTTGTTGACTATTTAAGTCAATCGATTAGGTAGCTTCTCAATGTACGCAGGTGCGCAGCTGCGTAAAATCATGTCCATTTATATGTTCTACAGACTTTGCTTAGTCCGATACCATTCAGAATCCAACAACCGCTTAAGGCACGTCACGACGGCACAGCCATCAAGATAGTGGTAGCAGAAGCAAAAACAGCCCATCTGCAAAACAAGGTATACATAACTCACTTGCCTAAAGTCTTGAGAAAAAGTGAGAATGTGAAAATGGTCAGTGATGTGTCCTCCGAAGAAGCAGAATCACGGTGGCTTATACATCATAGGTATAGGTCTCACAACACACTGCAGTTGTACTATGTTGACTTACATGTGAATACAGTTTACTCAGGGCCATTTGGAACAGGAAGTTTCCAAGCTAAACATCACTTTTTGGTTAGGCCGTCTGAGCATCCTAATCCAGTATTCAGATCACTTAACAAATGAACGATGGGCACATTCGTATTTGAACATATGATGGAATTATCTAACGTGATTGGTCAGATGTTAAATTTTATAACTGCAAGTCCATGGAGGCAGCCATTTGCAATTTGTAATAGAGTCCATAACATTAAATGTAAGTTCCTTTTTATATCTCCAACCAAATTTGTTAAGAGAAATCCACAATATATTTTATTGTACCCATCCTTTGATAATATAAGTTCCAATATATAATTGCAAAACACATTCGTCAATTTCCGTAAAACAAGTTCGTCGATTTCCGTAAACAGTATCTTTAATGGGAACCCATCACTCGTCACCTTTGCCGATTACGGAAATTGGCGAAGTGTTTCGATAGACGGTATCTTTCGGGTTACGATTACGATCGATCAAGTCGCCAGTTACTATGATAACCTGTATATTCGGAATTTCGATTTACTCTGCTTGATTTGAACAAACACTATTGACTTATACTTAATTTTTACAAAGACATGAAATGTGTAAATTATACAGTATTTATTTATTTATAAAATAGCTTGTCATTATAATGTTTCAATTGTTTGTTACTTATGAACATATATTTTGTATTTTGTATTTTGAACGAATAAAGTTAGGTATCTTGAGGTTATTGTTTGGGGCGCTTGTTTTAGCCAAAGGTCTTTCGGCAATAGCATGAGCAATTATGTAAATATGGCCATATATAATATATCATTAGAACTGGAATTTGTAGTGGTAAATAAAAATACCTTATTTTTCAAAATTGGTTGAGAAATAAATATTTTACAGCCAAAATGCTTTTTTGATGGGTCTTTTTCCATGTAAATGCCTTGTTGCTGGGACAGCACTGATATACATCTTATTTATGTCCCATTTAAATTTTGTCTTAAAGGTCAAAAAAACCTTTGGCTGAAACGAGCGCCCCGAACAATAGCAATAAATGTTTTTGTACAAAATATGCATTTTGCTTGTCTTTGATTGCAAGTAAGTTGGAAAACAACAGATGTCCATTTGAAGTTTGCTTTAAATAATTTCTTATTTTATTTTCATGGGGTTTGTCACTATAACCTGACATGATTTGAAAGAGGTCTCGTTTAGTTTTATTATTTCAAATTTAAAGGAACACGGGGTAATCTTTATTTCTTTAAAACTTGTGGCGTCCCATTCTTTTTTTTTCATAACTTACATATTTAAAATCATTATTATTAATTATTTGAAAAGTTAAAAAAAATAATTGTGTTTCCATTTTACTAATTATTGATTGAAATGATTCTGACAGTAAAACTGTGGTAGAATAATGAAGGCATTACGTGGTCCGAGTATGATTCTGACAGTAAAACTGTGGTAGAATAATGAAGGCATTACGTGGTCCGAGTATGATTCTGACAGTAAAACTGTGGTAGAATAATGAAGGCATTACATGGTCCGAGTATTAACTTTCATACCCCATCCAACCCCATCTCTAAGAAGAGAAAACCCTTAATTTCGGCTTTAAAAAGTTAGCATATTGTAAAATTAAAACATTTAATAGGTAATTTTAAACAAGTTATTGCATTTTTTCAGTAAACCTGTTTTATTGTCGAAATATCCATTATAAAGTTCTGCTAATATCAGCTTTACCATCGCTTGAATTAAGACCACGTAATGAAAAATTGAAAACTTCAAATGTACTACTTTTAAAATGATATTCAGGCACGTTTAAAGGCAAACAATTACTAGATTAATACACACAGATGCTAATGGTAATGCTGTAAAATTGCTGTTTGTCCCTTTAAAGTGAGTGACTGTGACACTGTCAATAAGTATAGCATATATTAAGCATAAGCACAGTCTGCTTTTTATTCAGTCGTAAATGTATACATGAAAACATGAACATACATGTAGACCTAAATAAGTATGTAGTAATAAAACTAGGAATTTGAACAAAAAAAGGGTATAATCGAAATAATAAATACCTACCTGTATTTTATCGGTGAATAAAACACAGTTAGGAGTTCGGATGCATAGTAATTAAATCACAAGTGTGTTAGCACGAGTGATTTAATTACTCGCATCCGAACGACTAACTGTGTTTTATTTACCGATAAAATACAGGTAGGTATTTATTATTTCGATTCTAACACAACAGTTACCCCCTTGTTTACGCTATTGTTGGGGCACTATATATTATCTCGGAGGTCAAGGTAATCAGGCTGCTATGTTTACAGGCTGTTCTATTGGGCGCCCCCGTATGCAAAGTTCTGCGTTTCAATCAACTAGTAGTCACGTGACAAACAATTAAGTCATTGCTTACGTCATATAGCTTGCGCTGTATGACGTCAAACGTTCTCAGCTAGTTCAAGATGCGTATTAGAGTTATATGTGTATTAATGCATATGATGGGTTTATATCGGGGGTGTGCATGGTTTGGGAGCATGGCAAGTTTGTTGTAATTAACATTTCATTAAAATTACTGTTGAGTTTGTCTTCGTGACGTATATTTACCAAGTGACGTCATGTAACGTGCGCTTCCAACGGATGAAATATACGCGGGCAATTAATGGAACAGCTGTATTTTATCGTAGAATAACATACAGCTGTCTCTATTCTTTGTGTATATGAAAGACTGCGGAGATCGTGTTAGAATTCTATTTAATAAATATTCATTAAGTAACAGACAGATTATGGTCTCATTGAGTTGGTTAATTTAAACATTGAGATGGGCATTTCCCATCGAGGTGTTTAAATTAACCAACGAGATGAAACCCTACTCTATTTGTTTTGTAGCATGTCCATTTCAGCTCCCTGCCATACTCTAACTTCCAATAACTGGTAGTTGTAGTACACCATTTATTCTGACAAGTATTATTTTCAGTTAAACTATTTACACATGTGCTATTACAAAGGGAATTTTCAATGACCATGCTACAATGGTAGTTATTGCTTAATGTTTATCAATGTAATTACGTTGTGTTTTATAAGCTAAAAATTAAGCCAACGTACCGTTAGGGAAACTTAAATGTCTCCAGAAGTTGCCAGCAATGGTTCGTTCCCGGAATATTAAATTTGTATTGTCTAGTCTAATATGAAGATGAAGCATATCTGATTTATTTACAGCTGTATCCTAACCCTAACACAAAAGTATAATTTTCCAAAATTTAAACTGTATATTACAAAATACAAAATAACATCAAACCTAACATAACTGTCAATTCTTACAGTAGTTTTTCTTTTTCAACTCAAAATGTAGTGAACATGTTCGGAGTATTCATGCTTTGTTTGCTGAGAGCTTGGACCCAACTTCTTAAGGAGTTCCTTTTAAGGATTTAACATTGTGTGTCAGCTTTTGCCTCACTGTGATCTACTTTCTGTGAAATAAAGGTCATCACCAAGTTTTGGGTTCAAATCCTTTACAAACCCTTCCAGACTAATTAACTGGATTTTCCTTTTCATTTCAAACTCAGGCCTCTTTTTTTTAATAACTTGGTTTACGGATCCGCCGAGTCTAATTTTCCCGTTTTGGAAAAAAAATATAAAATTGTACTTTTCCGGGTTTTTTTCTTGTTTTTTTTTCATTATTTTTTTTTCCACTCGGGTCAAGGACTAGAATTCTGTGCAAGTTTTCCCGCTATATTCGTTTGTTGTATCCTGCATTTGTTGTCATTCATTCAAGTTAGACATGCTCGGTTATCTAAAGTATGCTATTAAACATGGATTTCAATAGGGATCTACGAAAAGTGATGTCCGATTTTTGATTCTCTCCCCCTTTTTGACTTAAAACATCAACATTTTGTTTGTAATTTTTTTCTCTCAATTTCCCCTGAGTAATTTTATTTTTATTTTTATTTCGACCTCCTAACGTAATTTTTCCAGAAAAAATCCGTAAACCAAGTTATTAAAAAAAAGAGGCCTCATGGTTTATGCTCAATAACTTTTGTTAGAAATGAACATATGAAAAGGAATCTTGGTATTGTATTTGAGGTCACTGTATCAAGGTTAAGGTCACTGTTACTAAAACAGAAAAGTGTTTCCGCTCGGTAACTTTTTATGCTCCCCGAAATTTGTGTCCGTCCGTCCGTCCGTCCGTCACACTTTTGTCCGAAGCATATCTTGAAAACTACTGATGGGACTACAATGAAACTTCACACAATGAGGCAATCAGAGGAAGTACATAGTGCAAGAACCATAACTCTGTCATCATTCAAATAAATTAGAGTTATTGCCCTTTGTAATTTAATACATAGAATTTTTGATCGGAGCATATCTTCAAAACTGCTGATGGGACTGCAATGAAACTTCACACAATGATAGAGGGCAATGAGAGGAAGTGCAGAGTGCAAGAACCATAACTCTGTCTTCATTCAAATTAGTGTTATTGTCCTTTGTAAGTTAATACTTAGAACTTTTGTCCGGAGCATATCTTCAAAACTACCGATGGAACTGCAATGAAACCTCACACAATGATAGAGGGCAATGAGCGGAAGTGCAGCATGAAAGAAATGTAACTCTGTCATCATTCAAATTAAGAGTTATTGCCCTTTGTAATTTTATACTTAGAATTTTTGTCCGGAGCATATCTTCAAAACTACTGATGGGACTGCAACGAAAATTCACATAATGATAGAGGGCAATGAGAGAAGTGCCGAGTGCAAGAACCGTAACTCTGTCATCATTCAAATTAACTGGTCCGTCTGTCTAACACAATTTTGTCCGCAGCATATCTTGAAAACTACTGATGGGATTACAATGAAACTTCACCCAATGATAGAGGGCAATGAGAGGAAGTGCAGAGTGCAAGAACCATAACTCTGTCATCTTTCAGATAAATTAGAGTTATTGCCCCTTGTAATTTAATACACAGAATTTTTGATCGGACCATATCTTCAAAACTACTGATGGGGCTGCAGTGAAACTTCACACAATGATAGAGGACAATAAGAGGAAGTGCAGAGTGCAATAACCATAACTCTGTCTTCGATCAAATTAGAGTTATTGTCCTTTGTAATTTTATAATTAGAATTTTTGTCCAGAGCATATCTTCAAAACCACTGATGGGACTGCAATGAAACTTCACACAATGATAGAGGGAAATGAGAGGAAATGCAGAGTGCAAGAACCATAACTCTGTCATCATTCAAATTAGTGTTATTGTCCTTTGTAAGTTAATACTTAGAACTTTTGTCCGGAGCATATCTTCAAAACTACCGATGGAACTGCAATGAAACCTCACACAATGATAGAGGGCAATTAGCGGAAGGGCAGTATGAAAGAAATGTAACTCTGTCATCATTCAAATTAAGAGTTATCGTCCTTTGTAATTTTATACTTAGAAATTTTGTCAGGAGCATATCTTCAAAACTACCGATGAGACTGCAATGAAACTTCACACAATAATAGAGGACAATGAGAGAAAGTACAGAGTGCAAGAACTGTAACTCTGTCTTTATTCTAATTAGAGTTATTGCCTTTATAATTTTATACTTAGGATTTTTTTTATCTGGAGCATAAACTACTAATGGTACTGCAAATTGAAAACTGCTAGGTGATACAAGGCCATATGATAAGTTCAGGATACATTTCGGGGAGCATCCATCGGTTCTACCAACTTTCTTGTATTAAGAGTGAGGTATTGCATTTCAGGTCACTGGGGTCAAGGTCAACGTTACTGTTATTGAAAATAGCAAAAAGGTTTTTGATCAATAACTTTAGTTAGGAATGAGATATTGGAATGAAACTCAAGGATTTGAAGGTAGCTTATATGGAAAAAAAGCTTGGGATTGCATTTGATGTCACTGCGGTCAAGGTCATGGTTACTAAAAACAGAAACATATTTTCCGCTTCCTTTGTTAGGAATGAGATATTGTGACAAAACAAACTTTGTATATGTAGCTTATATGGAAAGGCAACTTGCGATTGCATTTGAGTTCACTGGGTCAAGGTAATGTCACTGTTAATAAAAATATAGAAATTTATTTCTGCTTAACTGCCAGTTAGGAGTGAGATATTGGAGTGAAACTTATTTCTGGTATAAATCCAGGTTCCACATGCTGGTCGTCATCAGCAGTTTTCTAATATTGAACTGAAAGCTGCAAAACAATTTTATTTGGCAGACAGCCTTCTCTCATTATGACAACCCATGGCTGACTTTGGGCAATACATAGACACAGTCTACAAAATATTAAAACTGAAGGCATGGAGGCAAACTCCTTTTCAGTAGATTTCGATATCTGTTTTCACAGTCTCTCGGTACATAATGCTGTAGTTGATGAATTAGACCTTAAAATGATGTTTATGAATCAAAATTATGGTGTGTCCCTTTAAGTAATCAATTATGTTATTGCTTTTTCAGAAACATTTTGTAGTACATGCATTTATTTTCCCAGAACTGCAAGGAAGATCTCAAAATCTTTTTGACAGCAATAAAGGAGGGGGATGTTGAGAAAGTGTCCTCCATGTTGTCACAAAAAGCAGATGTCAATCTCTCTACTGAGGTAGGGTACACAAGCTTATGAATTCATTTTATAAACACTCCATACACAGGATTTACCGGATTTACCATCAAACACCTACTCTCCACTCTCATGATAATGCTAGTGCAAGTATTTCAACTTGCTGGGTATGTAAAGGAAGGTTTGGACTGCATTTGGGGGTCACTGGGGTTAAGGTCAAGGTCGCTGTTACTAAAAATAGAAAAATGGTTTCCACTCAATAACTTTTGTTAGAAGTGAGGTATTGTGACGCAACTTGCTGGGTAGGTAGCTTATTATGGGAAGGAAGCATGGGATTGTATATGGGGTCACTGGGATCATGGTTGCTGTTTCTAAAAGTAGAAAAATGGTTTCCGCTCAATAACTTTTGTTAGGAGTGAGGTATTGTGCCGAAACTTGCTGGGTAGGTAGCTTATTTGGAAAGGAAAGGTTGGGTCTGCACTTGGGATCACTGGGGTTAAGGTCAAGGCCACTGTCACTAAAAATGGTTTCTGCTCAATAACTTTTGTTAGGAGTGAGATATTGCAATGAAACTAGCATAAATGGTTTATGGGCTATAAATTACATTAGGAATGAGGTTTGCAACGATACTTGCTGTGTAGATAGCTTATATAGAAAGGAAGCTTGGGATTGCTTATCAGGTCACTAGGTCAATGTCATGTCACTATTACTAGAAATAGAAAAATGGTTTCCGTCCAATAATTTAGTTAGGATTGAGATATGAAGTGAAACTTGTTGTGGTGGTAGGTTATATGAAAAAAAATATTGGACTGAATCTTTGTGAAGACTCTAGTTCAACTTTTAGAAGAAAGGGATAGCTATTCTACTCACCCCAGCCTCGGTGTTGGTAATCTCACATCTCAGAAACTGCTTAAAGGAATTCTATGAAATAAAACTTTAAACATGTTTCACTTTATTAGAAGAACTTGTATAGACACCACCGACCAAGGTGGCAGTGGGGGCATTTAGAATAGGGGTTGTCCATCCTGTCTGTCAGTCTGTACGTATATTTGTATATTTTCATTTAATTGATCTTTCGTTTGTTCCTAAACAAAGGGTAAAGTATTTATTGTACCATTCATACGGATGTCCGTCCGTCTGTTCATCAGTCTAGTTTCGTGTCTGTGCTGCTACTCTGTAAAGGATGGTCCAATTTCGAACATATTTGGCAGAAATATTCAGCACAAGAAGACGATGTGTTTCCTCCTCATCGGGTTGAAGTAAAAGTCATGGCAAAGGTCAAAGGTCAAACCCGTGTCCGGGCCATAGCTCAGAAATGAATGATTGGACCAAAAAGATGGTGCCCCAGTTTGATGTCCAGGCCATTCTGATGTCACAAACTACTCTTTTTTTTCTCAGTGGATTGTTTTGAATTTCTACATGCTGATTATGTTTCATTCCAAAAGGAGCATTAACATTTTGGCGGGGGTATCTGTGTCTGTGGATGAATTATGTTATTGTTTCTGCTTGCATTGAAACACAACTTACAGATAACTGTGTTACAACCATTTTACAGTGGAATGTATCAGGGCTACATTGTGCCTGTCTTCATGGCCATCAACACATCACCAGCAAACTGATAGATGCTGGTGCCAGCGTTAACCAACAAACACAGGTAGGAACCAATTTTAAATCAATTTTCAAACATGGCGACCAGCGGAAATAAAATGTAAAAATGTTTGAAGAATGCCATGAATAGAGACGGAATTAATATTATAATCTGTTCATGATAAAAGCTACCAGTACTGTAACAATGCTATTTGATTGATTGAATGGTGTTTTACGGCACGTCGACACATAAATAGGTCATATATGCGTAAAAAACGACGAAAGATGAAGAAATTAAGTAGTAATTAAAAATTAAATGTAAATATAAAAAGATAAAACTATTAAAAATAAGGGATGATATGGTAGTTATATAAACTATATATGTAAATCAACAAGTGCCCGTCAACGGGTATATAAACAAGTAAATATATATAAGAATACATTATAATGATTTATCTATTCTGATTTCTTTTAGGAAATCTAAAACAAGACTAAAATCTATAGTATCAAATAAATCTTTCATAGTATTAACATTGTAGTACCTTTGACGCATAGGTTCAAAGTCTACACATATATGCAAAGCAGGGTATACATTCTGGTAATTGCTCAGCTTGTAATAAATATGAATGAATATAACGTGTATGCCCTATCCTGCATCGGGCTAGGACAACTTCTTCTCGATGAATGGGTCACTAGAAGAACGTCATTCTCCAAGTAACGGTTTAATTGAATGGAGTTTATTGTTAACTGACAAATGCTATTTGAAAGACTAAACTAGACAGGATAACTGTTAGTGGTCTCTTCAGGTCTCAAACCGATTTCGGCGATGCGGCCATCGTAAAATACCCACATTTTATTCACACAGGTCACTTCCATCCCCCGCTCACTCCCACAGAAAATGACAGTGTAATTGAATTTTTAGTTTATTTGACCTTTTGACAACCACTGAGGACCCTTGTGCTCAGAGCAAAAATAATAGTGCTCTTGCACGCCGTCATCATATGGTGATGTCATACCCTAAGTTTGATTGAATTCCGTTCAGCAGTTTAGGATGAGATGCGGTAACGGACAGATGAACGGATGGACATACGGACAAACGTAGGCGATTTTAATATACCCGGTTTTCTTTGCTTTAGCATACATCTGCAAAAGACAGCTGATACAGAAAATCCCATGTTGATGTTTCATTCAAATTTCAGAAGTGTTTGACCTAAGCACATTCAGCTAGATAGTGTATACATTTTGTATTTTTCATAGGGGTCACATAAACATGAGCGAGAAAAAAACAACACCTGGCTAATTTACGTGTTTTACTGTTTAAAATACTGGTCTTGGCTATACTGAAGATATTAAACCAACAACAATGTCTGCTGTCCAGCTTTGAAGCTCAGATGTTGCATTTCCCCATTTAATTGTATTAAAGCAATTGGAATTAATGTTTAAGAGTCTATCTATCTACAGGAAGAGCATGCCTGTATCTTGGGTCTCTAGGAGGCTCCCAGTATCTTGGGTCACTAGGAGGCTATACAGATACTGTTGTACAATTACATCATCATCGTCATTATCATCATCGTTATCATCATCGTTATCATCATCGTTATCATCATTATCGACATCATCATCATCATCATCATCATCATCATTATCATCACCATCATCATTGTCATCATGATCATCATCATTTTTGTCATCTTCATCACTATATCTCTATCCACAGGGAGAGTTTACATGCCTGTATCTTGCATCACTAGGGGGCTACAAGGATATTGTCATACAGTTATTACAGGCTGGTGCTGATACGTCGATTGTTAACAAGGTAGGGGTATTCTTTGCCTTTTATGACATTTCTATTGGTGAAAGATCATAATTGCTAAATATTAATAAATAACTGTGATGTTGAGTCGTAACGTCAATAAAGTGTTGCTGACATCATCAGTAATATATACAGGATCTGAAACGGGTTCTCATTTCATATTTACATTCAGATTTGTGAAATCAGTTATGATTATTAGTCCCCTATTAGACCGCAGGGACTATAGGATTGCACTCTGTCTCTTAGTCTGTCACACTTTGTTTCCGCTCAATAACATCCTTCACATTTACGTGGGTCGGGAATTAGACTTATCCCCGGATTTTAAACGAGAGACATGGGGATTTTTGATATATTTTATAGTTACTACTCTGGGGAATTAGACTTTACTTCCTGTCCTGGGGTTGGGAATTAGATGATTTTAACAATTGTCTAATTCCCCATGTTCATGTGTCACTTTATCCAAGGAGAAAATTAATTATTGTTCAAAAAAAAAATAAAATATTATCACGCGATGACCGGTAGGGGACATTGTATTGCATAGCAATACTTCTTCTTGTTTAATTTTAATGAGCCTTTTGGCAAGTTAAAGTTAAAAATAGTTATAGCGAGTTTAAATCTTATAGGGAATGGAGACGAGTTAAGATCTTTTGATCACATAACATTATAATCATAAAATCAAGTCCTTTGACGCCAGAACGTTATGTGACGTCATAACGTAACGTCCTACAGAACATTGGGTATCAAAGAGTTTGTGTCAACTCTTTACAAAAGAGGGCTGGCGTGGCGCAGTCGGTAGCACGGCGGATTTGTAAACGGAGGCCCAGGGTTCAATCCTCCGTGGTGCCACGGAGTTTTGTCGGCGTGTTCTTGGGCAAGAAACTTTCCCTTAGCCTCGTACGTCAGATGGGGACGTAAACCGGGCGGTCCCGTGTATCGGTTTATCCCCCGAGCACGTTAAAGAACCATAGGAACCTATTCGATAATAAGAGTAGGGCACGGTTCCCGGATTCCTATGTATCCTTCCCCTCTCTCTGGAGCAGCTCTAAATAACCTATACTGTGTTCATGAGCCGTTAACAATTACAAAATGATTTGTATAACGTTAATTATTTATTATTAGTTGTTGGTACATAATAACTTTATGACTTAGATCTGCATGAATTTATAATAAATAAAATAGTTCCAGTTAACAAAACTAGTGTTACAGATTTTATTAGTGTATTTCATGCTCAAGGAATCAAAGTCATTTCAGAGTTGTAGTACACATTTGTATGGCATACACTAGAATATGTAATGGGTGTTCGACATTGCTAACAAGTGTTGTTATGTGATAAAATGTTTCTCACACACTTATGATGTGAAAATAAACTAAAAACAAAACTATATCGTTGTCATGTATATTTGAAAATAAATATTTACAGTTGTTTTTAACAAGTTTAAAAAAGAGATTCTTTTTTTCTTCACAGTATGGTTTGACAGCAAGAGATATTGGAACAGAAATGGGTCATGTGGAGATATCAGAGACAATAAAAGACTTTAGAAAAACAAATGAGACTAAAAACACAAACAACGGACAATTGGAGCATAAAACTGACATTTGTTGTGATAAGGAAGAGGAGAAAGAGAAAAAAGTAATGAAGAAAGGCTGCTGTATGTTTTAGCCAATTGTCTCTTGTACTGCATAGCCCAGCCGACACAGGACAAACCAGTGAACAATTATGGTGATTTGTATACTTAAGATTGTGACTTTTGGTGCAGTTATGGTGCAGTTATGGTGCGAGTTTTGTTAGCAGTTAATTTCTGTTTAAAAAGTTTGCATATTGTAAAATTGAAACATGTAATAGGTAATTTTAAACAGGTTATCGCATTCTTTCAGTAAAAAATGTGTTTAAACATGTTTTATTGTCGAAATATCCATTATAAAATCCTGCTAATATAAGCTTTTAATGGAATTAAGGCGGGACCACGTAATGCTAAATGCAAGTAGAGTTTTTGCAGATTGCAAGTAGAAAATATTTGCAATTATTCACTGAACATATTTATCTAACTTAGTTAAATAGGTGGATATAAGTAAAAATAATTATACATCATTACATTACTGAATGTAGCTGAGCGTGAGCATATCATTATTACATGTATAGCAATCCTTCTAAAATGAATCGAGATTCTAAAATGTTAATGCAAGTTCTTAAAACCTTCGCACTTGCTTTTTAGCTCGACTGTTCGAAGAATAATAGAGCTTATGTAATCACCACGGCGTCAGCGTCCACATCAAGGTTTGCGTGTAAGCTGTGTTTACAAGTCTATGTCTCTTACATTTCTTATCCTAGCACAACCAAATTTGGCCATGGGCTTCCTTATAGCATTATCTTGAGGGCTGCATAAGCAATTTTGGTTCCTGTAACCCATGGGCTCCCATGGAACCCAAATTATGATAGCCCTTAAAATGTGTCTGTTTCACATCAAATTTTGCATGTAAGCTGTGTTTACAGGTCTATATCTCTTACATTTCTTGTTCTAGCTGAACTAAATTTTGGAATTGGTTTCCTTATAGTATGTTGTAAAGGGTTGGATAAATAATTTTGTCCCCATGGAACCCAAATTGTGATATCCCATAAAATGTGCAATAAAGACAGATCTAGGTTTTGCATGTAAGCGTGTATATATCTATAATTTTGGTTTGGGATTTCTTATAGCATTTTGCATCTTATTCATACTTCACCGATATTGGGGCATGGGCTCCCTCCCCCTGCTTCTCTCCCCCCCCCCCCCCCCCCCCCCCCCACACACACACACACTCGAAACTCTTTCTTTTTTTACATATATCTGTGTTGTTTTGGTAATTTCTTACACATAGCTTCTTACACATATATGTTGCCCCCTCCACCCCCTCCCACACACTACCCCCACCCCCCAACACCCCACTCAAAACTCATTTTTTTCTTCATATTTCTGTGTAGTTTTGGCCAATTCTTACACATAGTTATGTTGTGCCCCCAACCCCACCGCACATTGTTGTTGCCTTGTTTTCTGATGGTATATACTAGCTGTATAATTTATTATTCTCTGAAAAATCGAATAGTCGAGCTGCGCTGTTCTCCGACAGCTCTTGTTTTAGCAAGTGGTTACAAATATTTGATTTGATCCTTGGTTGCTGGTCAAACAATATGTTGCATGTGCATTTTAGCATGAGTGTAAGATGCTGAAATGCTTTGAGACTAGTGTTGTTGTTTTTTTCGACTATCTAATACCTAATATGTGCAATAAAAACAATGATTATTTTATCCATTTTATTAAATGTACATTCTCTAATGATAGTCTTTTGTTAACATTGATATGCAACTCATTTATAGTGGTAAACGAGGGGAAACGAGAGTTTGATGTTATTGTACGGCAGGTTTTATTCACATATTTTAATCTTGGCACTGGAAAATACATCAGGTGCACATCGACTATACAAGTGCAAACGAAGTTCATCAAGTATGCATCAAGTATGCATCAAGTATACATCAAGCTAACACCAAATATTCATCACATATTCATCAAGCACACACAAAGTACTTAAAGTACACATCAAGCAGACATAAGTGCCCATAAAATATACATCTAGTGCACATCAAGTACACATCAAGTTTGTTTGTATGGTGTTTTATGTCATTTTCAACACATGTAAGGTTATATATGATGGTCGATTTTGTTGTGGTGTATCGAGTAAACAATGTTTACACCAAGCACACATCAAGTTCACATCGAGAACTTATCAAGTGTACAACAAGTATACATCGAAGTCCACATCAAATATACATCAAGTATTCATCAAGCACACATAAAGTGTACATCAAATGTATTTAAAGTGCACTTTAAGCATACATAAGTGCCCATAAAGTATACATCTAGTACACATCAAGTATACATCAAATGCACATCAGATTTACATCAAGCACACATCAAGTGCACATCGAGTACCCATCAAGTATTCACCAAGTGTACATCAAGTCCACATCAAGTGTATAAGTATACATCAAGTGTAAACAGTGTATACATCAAGCACACATCAAGTTCACCACATTGAGTACTTACAAAGTGCACAAGTATGCATCAAAGTCCACATCAAATATACATCAAGTATTCATCAAGCACACATACAGTGTACATCAAATGTATTTGAAGTGCCCATAAAGAGTGTATACATCAAGCACACATCAAGTTCACCACATTGAGTACTTACAAAGTGCACAACAAGTATGCATCAAAGTCCACATCAAATATACATCATGTATTCATTAAGCACACATAAAGTGTACATCAAATGTATTTGAAGTGCCCATAAAGTATACATCTTGTGCCCATAAAGTATACATCTTGTGCTCATAAAGTATACATCAAGTGCATCAAGTATACTTCAAGTATACATCAAGTGCACATTATATTTATATCAAGCACACATAAAGTGCCCATCAACTAGCCAAGTTCACAGCAAGTGCGATAGTATGCATCCTGTAAACATAACCTATACATCAATTACACATCAAATTTACATCAAACACACATCAAGAGTACATCAAATGCCACATTATGTATACATCAATCATGTCAAGTTAGCATCAAGTATGCAGAAAGTGTACATCAAGTGTACAAGTATGTACTTCCAAGATTTTCGATTCTTAAGCTTGTACGCTCATCTCCTCCTATGTTTTTCATCCGATTTTGATGAAACTTCACAGGAAGTATCAGTATGATGTCTAGTAGCGCATATTTTTAGGATGTTCCAGTTGAATGATTTTTGCCGGAGTCATGGGACTTTGAAGTTTTTCGAATCAAACGCTGCTCAACTCCTACATTTTTCTTTGATTTTCCTGAAACTTTATAGGAAGTATCAGTATGATGTCGTGTAGCATATATTGTCTGGACGTTTTAGTTGAATGATTTTTGGCGGAGTTATGGGATTTTGAAGTTTTCAAATGTAAATCATTTACGCTCAACTTCGCCTACATTTTTCATCTGATTTTCATGAAACTTGGTAAGAAGAAGCATATTGTCAGGGTGTTCTGGTTAAAAATATAATGGGCGGAGTAACAGGACTTTGCAATTTTTAAAAAATATAAAGCTTGTTGGCTCAACTCCTCCTATATTTATCATCCGATTGTATTTCACATGTACCTTTCTTAGGGGAG